>CM068753.1:1153105-1450056 GCA_035084275.1 Hydrolagus colliei
TGGACATCTCGACGATGTGATAAGGCGCTGAATCAAATACGAGCATGATTATTATTATTATTATTATCTTTCAGACGTCTCAAAGCGCTTCACGGAATACGCCGTACAGTGAATTGACTGTATATTTTTGAAACTGAAGCTACAGTTAGGTGCACACAGCAGCGTCCCTCAAACAGTCGTGGATTGAGTGGAAAATTTATTATTATTATTATTAATATTTTTTTGAAGGAATTATTACCCGGGGAAAGTGATCTGCCAATCGACCGACAACCAGATTCCAACTGACCGCTGCGTAAACGGAGAGGCAATTTTAGGCTACTGTTCCTTTTTACCGCCGTGTCACCAGCAATTCGATGTAGGCCCTTTGAGTAATCGAAATAATAAGAATATTAAGAATAAAAGTTGTATTTCATGTACCGCCACCATCAAGTTGCAAATTCGCCAAACAATGATATCACGATCCAGTTTAACAACGACACACACACACACACACAGACTCTACGAAGGCCGAACGGAACAAAGCATATTTTATCGTTTACACTTCATCTGTGAAATGCAATAATCCTGTTCATTCCGAATGGTTTGGCTCACTCAATAATGAGTTATTGTTAACACTAACATCCCTTGTAAGATCACAAGCTTCTCGATAAGTGGCACTCAAGATCAAGAGATGTCAGGGCTTCTTCTTTCAGACTTAAAGAATAATAAGACAGCAATCCTTGCGTTTGATGTAGCGCTTTTCCACATCTTCTAGACGTCTCAAAGAATGTACTGTAAAGTGAATTGACTGTACATTTGTGGGCGAAACGCGGCAGCCATTTGCGCACAGCAGCGTCCCCCCCCCCCCCCCCCACACACACAAACAGTCGAGGATTGAAATGACCAATGTATTATTATTTTTCGAGGGGATTATTATCAGGCGCGCAGTGTGTCTGGAGTAAGGAAACTTCGCCAAGGTTTCGCCCTGATCTGCCTGGATTCGAACATAGATCTCACGCTCGTAAAGCGAGAGCGCTCTAACCCACTGGGCTACAGGAGTAAGAGAAGCAGCTTTACGCACAAACCCGCGTGTCAACCTTCAGAGAAACATCTGATATCAGCAGGTTGACATTTCCTATTCGCTTGCCCGAGGAACCGGTAGCGTTTCTGAAGGAGAATAACCCTATTAATTGGTATATTTGTTGCTCAGGCCTGCGTTTTGCTGTGATGCGGATCAGGGTTCTTGTGAAGGCCTCTCTCGTGGGATCCAGTGGTTTGAGCAGCTAGAGGCCAAACCACTGCCATGTTCTGCTCTCTTCTGTTTTAATGATGGGTTTCAATTCAATCCTGGCTCACAAACATACTTGGACGGACTGGACGGACGGCTGAGTGACTAGCGCTCTAACTCACTGAATTATCCCAGTTCCGAGCTGCAGTTCTGTCTGACTAACATTTGCCATTGATTTAATTGCACTTGTAACTAAAGGAATCCATTACATAGCATTAGGTTTGAGGTCTGCAAATCCCTTATCAACTACATTGCTGTTTTAATAATAATGATACTTGTATTTGATATAGCGCTTTTCACATTTTTTCGTACGTCTCAAAGCGCTTCACAGAATATACCGTAAAGTGAATTGACTGTATATTTGTGGGCGAAACGCGGCAGCCAATTGCGCACAGCAGCGTCCACCCCCCAGAAACAGCCGTGGATTGAAATGATCAATTTATTATTGTTTTATTTTGATGGGATTATTATCAAGCATGTGTGTGTGTGTGTGTGTGTGTGTGGAGTTAGGAAACTTGCCCAAGGTTTCGCCCTGACCTGCCTGGAATTGAACCCAGGTCTCTCGCTTGTCAGGCGAGTTCTCTAACCACTGAGCTACAGGCCGGAATTTTATAACTTCTTAAGAGTCATTAATAATGATACTAATAATAACAGTAATCCTTGTATTTAACATGGGCCGGCCTTTCATGTCAGGAGATCATCTCAAAACACTTCAGGTGATTCAGTGTAAAGTGTAGTGACTGTGTACTCGACAGCCAATTCACGCACAGCAGCGTCGCACAAACAGCCTTGAAACCAACGACAATTCTGATTCTATCCCGGGGAAGTTGAGGCCAGTTTCTTTCTCTGTTTAAGCGCTCTGAGACGCCGACCGGCGTGGAGGGCGCTATATAAATCCACATCGTTGTTGTTGTTGTTGTTGTTATTGTTGAATAGGGCCGTGGGAATCTTGGTGAATACGTTTACCTGGACAGGTATTGGGGAGCTGGGATCAACGTCTCACCTGAAAGACATCACCTCTGACACTACAACGCTATAATGAGAGCGACAGCTTCTCTGGGAGGCGAGAGATTTACTTGCGACTCAAGGGTTGAGTGTTTTCTCCCTCAAACGCAAAGGGTTTTTGATCCCAAAAGGGTGCGAGTGCCGGATACTCTCACATCCCGGAGCTCAGTGGTTAAGAGCATTCGCCTTACAAAGCGTGAGACCCGGGTTCGAATCCAGCTGGGTCAGGGCGACGTTTCCTTCCTCCACACACACACACACACACACACACACACACACACACACACACACACACACACACACACACACACACACACACACACTTAATAATAATCCATCCCAAAAAATACAATACAGTCATTTCAATCCACGGCTGTTTGTGGGGGACGCTGCTGTGCGCAATTGGCTGCCACGTTTCGCTCACAAATACTCAGTCAATTCACTTTACGGTATATTCTGTGAAGCTTTGAGACCTCGATAAGATGTGAAAAGCATTATATCAAATGAAAGGATTATTTTATTGTTATTATCTTCAAGACTGAAGTGGACAAACATATGTGAGGTCAGGATATCAAGGGATACAGGGCAAGGGCGGATAATTGGAGTTAAGGTACAGGTCAGCCATGATCTTATAGAACGGCGGGACAGGCTTGAGGGGCTGACTGGCCTTCGCTTGTAACTGTTTGTGTGATGTCCCAAATGATATAGTAATTCACAGTGTAACTAGTGAACTGGTGGGGCAGAGGGAAGATTCCGAGTTCCTTAATTACATTCATTTCCTTGCGCGTTACTCCGCAAACAAATTCTATTTTGTTTAGGCATCAATTATAAATTATTCTCTGAGTGAGTGTGAGAGAGAGGATGAAAATAGGCTCCTTCATTACCGGGTTGCACTGCAGCATTAAAGTGTGTTTGGGTCGGTCTCAAGGTCTCCCAGTTCTGAATAAAATACATAATGCATAATGCAAACGCACTACATACAAAACATCTGCCTTCAAAGAGCTAGGGCTGGGGCATATTTTCCTAAAAAGCAAACGCTAAAAGATGCAAGCAGACAAAACACACACACACACACACACACACACACACACACACAGACACACAAGGCCTATGTTGATTCACGCGGGAAAAACAAAGCGCACAAAGCCACCTCCATTCAAAGCTCGAGTGTCGAGGTGTCATTTGTCGGATTGCATTTGTTTCTGCTGAGAGCTCCTGTAGCTAAATGGTTAGAGCACTCGCCTTGCAAAGCGAGTTAGACCATTTAGACCTGTGTTCGAATCCAGGCAGATCAGGTCAGGCAAAACCTTAGGCAAGTTTCCTTACTCCACACACACACACACGCGCCTAATAATAATCCATCCAAAAAAACCACAATAATAAAATGAGTCATTTCAATCCACGACTGTTTGTGGGGGGGACGCTGCTGTGCACAATTGGCTGCCGTGTTTCACCCACAAACATACAGTCAATTCACTTTACAGTGTAATCTGTGAAGCGCTTTGAGACGCCTAGAAGATGTGAAAAGCGCTATATCAAATTCAAGGATTATTATTATTATTCAGTTTCTGCCAACTGATTTCAATCACAAATTGCTTTCCAAATCCCACCCCCACCCTCCCCCCAACCCTCGTGAAACGCAGCCTGATTATCTCTGCAAATCCCCGAATAGATTCTTAGCCGAACCTCCGATTAAACTGACAGTGATACTTGTCCCCCTCTGCCCCCTACACAGCCTCCTTCACCCCAAGCCTTAGAAGATTTAATCCTCCATCTGCCCCCTCCCTGGAGATCTGAACTGGGTTACACCAGCAAAACATAGGAACCAGAGTAGGCCATTCAGCCCCTCGAGCCTGTTCCCCCATTCTATAAGATCATGGCTGATCTGTACCTCAGCTCCAATTATCCGCCCTTTTATTACTCAGTCTCTCTGCCCCCACCCTCTGGAACCCCATCCCACAGACCCTTCGCCTCACTCCCTCCCTCGCCTCCTTCAAAGCCGGTCTCAAGACCTTCCTCCTCGACCGTGCCTTCTGCTGCCCTCTCGACTCTCTCCCTTCCCTCCTAACTCTCTCTCTCTCTCCCCCTCCCCCACCTCCCCCACCCTGCCCGTCTCCCAACCTGACTGTTCGGCGCCTCGGGACGTCCTCCTGACGTGAAAGACGCTCTATAAATGTTGTTGTTGTTGTGGTAGCTTTTCTCGGCTCTCATAAAGTCCAGATTTTTTTCCCCCGTGCGAGAGTTTGAGACCTAAATAGGCTTTTAATCAGCCCCTTAAAAATCATTCAATTACTATTATTGGATGCACCTTCTTATCTCCGCAATGCACAACAGGAAATTATTTTTGCACAAAAGCAGAAGGGATTATATTGTATTAATTAGATTCACATTAGTTCGGGAAGCTTCTGGGGCGAAAACAAAACAAAGATGCCCGATGTGTCTGTGATAATCTACCGTAATTCCGAGTCAGGAAATGGATAGAATTACTCAATTTTGTATTAATGAAAAGCGCGTTGGCTGAATTTATTTTTCAGTCTGTTACTCAACCCATATGACGATTTCTCTGACCCTGTCACTGGTGAAGCTCTCTGTAACAACCTGCGTAGAGGAGCTACATAAATTCAAGTTGTTAATAATAACATCATAATAATAATCCTTGCAATTTGATGTCGCGCTTTTCACATCTTATCGACGTCTCAAAGCGCTTCACGGAATATCCTGTAAAGTGAATTGACTGTATATTTGTGGGCGAAACGCGGCAGCCAATGGCGCACAGCAGCGTCCCCCACAAACAGCCGTGGGTTTAAATGACCAATTTTATTATTGTTTAATTTGAGGGATTATTATTATTATCAGGCATGCGGAGTAAGGAAACTTGCCCAAGGTTTCGCCCTGACACCTGCCTGGATTCGAACACAGGTCTCGGGCTTGTAAGGTAAGTGCTCTAACCAAGCAATCAACTCTAAATATATTTTCCATCCTCCAATTATCTTCCCTTCCTCTCCTGGGGGCTGGTTTCACAGGCACTGTACTGACTCGCAGCCCCTCAACCAAATGCCAACCAAAGTGTAGTTATTCATATTCATAGAATTATTATTATTATTATTACAATGTGATTCCATCCTTCCCTCAACATCCACACAGGCAAATTTTCCAGAGCAAGGTTTACAGTACGGTATATTCTGTGAAGCGCTTTGAGACGTCTAGAAGACCTGAAAAGCGCTGTATCAAAACGCAAGGATTATTATTAGTAGTAGTAGTAGTATACGGAGCAGATACGATCCCAAAATTTCACCCACAAAATACACAGAGGGTTCACTTTACAGTATATCCCGCAAAGTGCTTTGAGACGCCTCGAAGACGTGATAAGGCTTCGGGCATTGGCTTGTCAAAAGCATTGGGTGGATTGTCAGTCCCGGTCATGAGCAGCAGAGGGCGCCAGACACCTGCACAGAGGAGGGGGCTGGTAGGGGGGGGAACTCAAGGGCAACTATTACTACAGTACAACAAGTTGTGGAGCAGATTTGCTCAGACATCACAAGCCTTTACACACGCATCGCAAAATATTGATCCAATACATTTTTTATTTGCATGTCGCACATTCAACCTTTGTCTGCATTGAGTTATCTTACTTTAGCCAGACCAGCGGCGACAAGGGATATAGCAACAGAAACAACAACACCAAAACACAATCAGAATTTGGACAATCGACTCACCGACTGTTTGTGTGTGTGGGGGGGGGGACGGGGACGGGGGAAACGCTGCTGTGCGCGATCGACTGCCCGCCCGCCCGCCCGCGTTTCGCCCACAAACGCACAGTCACGACACCTTGCGGGACGTTCTGCGAAGCACTTCGAGAACGTCTGGAAGACGTGATCAGCTGCGGTGTCAAATGCAAGGATGGTTTATCATCGTTGTTGTTGGTGTTGTTTGTGGCCTGAGCCACTCGACTGTATATGTGGCCTCATTTTGAAGACAGAGGTTATAACAGATGGATTATTCTGGCACCTTTGGCTCACACTGAATTTTTGCGAATACTTCATTGGTCGAATGCACACACACCAACCTCTGGTAGTATTAATAATAATAATAATAATAATCCTTGCCTTTGATATAGCGTTTTCCACGTCTTCTAGACGTCTCCCACAAACAGTCGTGGATTGAAAATTTACTATTGGTACAACCCTTCATGGCCTTTACTCGAATAGCAGCAGCTATATACTCTCCATCCCTGGCTCAGTGTCAGACTCCGTCACTGTCAAGCTCTCTGAGACGCGACCCCCAAGCTATGTAAATCCAAGCTCTCGTTGAATGTCTGATGAACTTGTGGCCCCCTTTCCCTTAGCCTGGACTTGCCATCAATGTTCGCGCCAGCTGTATGGTGAGTGACTGCAAAGTGTTTGCCAGTCCTGTCGCTGTGTGGCTCGTTGTTAAAAAGTGATTAACAACATGAGAAATGGGGGGGGGGTGGGGGGGGGGAGGGGGGGGGACATTCAAAAGGCCACAGGATTTTCCACTCAATTTGGATTCGAAGCAGTTTCCTACAATAATAATACTATAATAATCGAAATAATAATCCTTGCGTTCGATATATAGCGCCTTTCACATCCGATCGACGTCTCAAAACGCTTCACAGAATACACCGTAAAGTGAATTGACTGTATATATTTGTGGGCGAAACGCGGCAGCCGATTGCACACAGCAGCGTTCCCCACAAACAGCCGTGGGTTGAAATGACCAATTTTTATTATTGTGTATTTTTGGAGGGATTATTATTAGGCTTTAATAATAATAATAATAATCCTCGTATTTCACGCGCTTTTCGAGGCCTCTCAAAGGGCTTCACAGAATCTACCATCGAGTCAATTGACTCGTGTGTTTTGTGAGCAAAACACACTGTGGGAAGAAGTAGCTGCGTAACTTCCTGCCCCAAACTGCCGTGAAATCCATCAACAGAACCCAACTCCACAATCACCTTTGCTAATGAATCAGTCGACTTCCTTGGCGTTGCCGGCAGCTCAAGAAACTCTCCTACTTTTGCCCGGCTTCAAATTATCCCTCGTCTGTCCTTAACCTTACCATCACACTGCTAACGAGATATTCACCCACCTCGTTTCCAAAGGTGTTAATCAATATAGCATTAGCTGCTTTTATCTGGGAATCTCTCGCACAGACCCCGTGATTCAGGATGGAAATAAATCCTTCTAATCTTTTGCCTCTCTCTCTCTCTCTCTCCAGACTTGTTCATTCTCTATTCATGTCTTCTGGTTCCGCGCACACAGTCCAGATTAAATAGCCTGCTTTGCATCCACGATATCTCATCCTCTCGGGGGTCTATAGCCGCAGATAATGTCTCATTCAAATCATTTCTTCTGTGAGATGCGTCCTTATACCTTGGAACAAGTCACGGGGTCACCTGCGCTGGTTTTCTTACGAATCCCTGGCAAATAATCCCCAACACATAATAATAAAATTGGTCATTTCAATCCACGACTGTTTGGGGGGAATGTTGTTGTGCTCAAATGGCTGCTCCGATTTGCCCACAAATAATGTACAGTTAATTCACTTTACAGTATATCCTGTGATTAACTATTGTTTTATTGAGGGATTATTATCAGGAGTGTGTGTGCGTGTGTGTGTGAGTATGAGTGTGTGTGTGCGTGTGTGTGTGTGTGTGTGTGTGTGAGTATGAGTGTGTGTGTGTGTGTGTGTGTGCGTGTGTGTGTGTGTGTGTGTGTGTGAGTATGAGTGTGTGTGTGTGTGTGTGTGTGTGTGTGTGTGTGCGTGTGTGTGTGTGTGTGTGTGTGTGTGTGTGGAGTAAGGAAACTTGCCCAAGGTTTCGCCCTGACTTGCCTCAGGTCTCTCGCGTAAGGCGAGCACTCTAACCACGCAGGTACAGGAGTCTTTAACAACAACAACAACAACAACTTGCATTTACACAGCGCCCAGTCAAAGAGGAAGGTTTTCAGGCACGACCTGAAGACGGGGGAAGGCAGAGGCCAGGCTGAGAGGAAGAGTGGTCCAGAGTTTAAGACAACCACGATAACGAGATGATCATTGCAATCATACGCAACAGCACTGACCGCACAGCCACAGTGTCTGCGCTACGGGACGTCTAGGGCGCTATATAAATGTAAGTTCGAATCCAGGGTGAAACCTTGGGCAAGTTTCCTTCCACACACACACACACACACACACACACACACACACACACACACACACACACACACACACACACACACACACACACACACACACACACACACACACACACACACACACACACACACACACACACACACACACACACACACACACACACACACACACACACACACACACACACACACACACACACACACACACACACACACACACACACACACACACACACACACCTAATAATAATCCGTCCAAATAAAAACATTAAAAATAACAAAAATTGGTCACTTCAATGCGGGGGGGGGAGACGCTGCCGTGCGCCATTGGCTGCCGCGTTTCGCCCACAAATATATACAGTCAATTCACTTTTACGGTATATTCTGTGAAGCGCTTTGAGACGTCGATAAGATGTGAAAAGCCGCTATATCAAAAGGCAAGGATTATTACTGTTATTATTATTAAGTTGTTATTGTTGTTGCCGGGGCCACCGAATTCCTTTAGCCTCTTCCCGTTTCCACCTCTCTATCCTCACCCCCTCTCTCTGTGTGTGTGAGGAGCACAGCTCGGGATTTTTTTTTCCCCCAAGTGCGCAAACGCTTGGTGAGAAATCAATCGAATTGAATTGCTGAGACGAGTGCCAAAGCGGGGCAAATGTTGCAGATATTCTCTCGCTTTCTTTTTAAAGAAAAAATGATATTTAAAAAAAAATAAAAGTTTGATAAAATGTCGACTGAAAGGCCAGCCAGCCAAGCAATCCTGACCGCAGGCAATTAAAAAAAAAAAAAACAGCATCCCTGAGAGCGCAGCAAGCACGTACTGTACTGATAGAGATGGGATTCTTACTGCATTACACAAGCATGAATCATTCAGAGAGAAAGAGAGGGAGAGAGGAGGACAAAGAGAGAGAGAGAGAGAGAGAGAGAGTCCATTCCATGCCAACAACAACAAGAAAATGACACTGGTATAGCGCCTTTCACACGTCAGGAGGTCGTCCCAAACGCGCTGGACAGTCACTGCTTCAGACCAGAGCTGAGGACAGATCGGGGGGGGGGGGGGGGGTGGGGGGGCGGGCGGGGGGGGTGGGGGGGGGGGGGGGGGTGGGACGGTGGAGGTTCTATCGAAGAGGAGAGTCTTGAGGCAAGATTGAAGGAGGGGGGGCGAGGTGGAGGGAATGCGGGATGGAGTTCCAGAGGTTGGGGGATTCCAACCATCCATCTCTGAGATTTCCATGTGTAGGTGGGATGCATGGACAAAGTTGGGTTTGGAGACTCTTAAGCAATCACAGTGATGGGCTTCCATCTCTGCTCGACACCTCGCCGTGCCAGCTGCAATACAGCGTCTAACTATCTATCAAGCTCCTGTAGCTCAGTGGGTTAGAGCGCTCGCCTTACAAGCGTGAGACCTGTGTTCGAATCCAGGCAAGTCAGGGCGAAACCTTGGGCAAGTTTCCTTACTACACACACACACACACACAGACACACACGCGCGCCTGATGATAATCCGTCCAGAAAAACCACAATAATAAAAATTGGTCATTTCAACCCACGATTGTTTGAGGGGGATGCCATTGGCTGCCCTGTTTCGCCCACAAATACCTACAGTCAATTCACTTAACGGTACATTCTGTGAAGCGCTTTGAGACGTCGATAGGTTTGTGAAAAGCCGCTGTATCAAATGCAAGGATTATTATTATTATTATTAGCTTAGAGTATTGCAGTCTGCAGTGAGCTGCGGAAACCTCACAGTCGTGTCAATGCGTTTTGTGGGCGTTTAATCTGACTCACAGCGTTTGATTACACAAGTTAAATCTCTTCAGACGTTTGGCAAATTCACAAACTGCGTTACGCAGTGACAAGAAAGAGTAAATCATTGATACAACGAATAATTAATAATAGACGAGGAACTCGGCGCTCACTTCTAAAAGGCTGCCTCTTGAGTACAGCGTCCAAATCCAAACAACCCAACCTGGCAAAGGAGAAAAAATTATCTCACTGAGCCAAATACCTTCACAAACCAGCAAGATAAAACACAGCCTTTATTATAGGGCTCAACTTGCACAGAAAGTGGCTGTCCAAAAATAATACTGTAATAATAATAATCCTTGCATTTGATATAGTGTCTTCTTATCACGTGTGTGTGTGTGTCTGTGTATGTGTCTGTGTGTATGTTGCTGTGTGTGTATCTGTGCATGTATGTATAAATGTGTGTATGTTTCTGTGTATGTGTCTATATGCATGTGTGTCTCTATGTGTGTCTGTGTGTCTGTGGGTATGTTTCTGTGTATGTGTGTGTCTGCGTGTGCATGTTTGTGTGTCTCTGTGTTGTGTATGTGTGTGTGTGTGTCTGTTCTCTGCAGTTAGCCTTGGTGACTTATCTCATCATATTCCTGTTGTGCCTTAACCCTGTGGTTCCTGATAAATCGCGATGTAAACAGATACTGTACATCTCCCCCCTCCCCCCCCCCACCCCCCCCCCCACTCCCTCTCTGCCTCCTTCCCTCGCTCCCTTTAACAAAGGCTTTCCTGGAACTTGTACCTTGTACCTTGTACAGCGCACTGTATTGTAGTTACCAGATACCTCTCTGAGTGAAATTATTCTGTGAGAGAGAGAGAGAGCCAGGTGCTACAATGAAACTTGACAGCAAACTCTGGGAGTGTGTGTGTGTGTGTGTGTATATGGTGGGGGAAAGAGTGGATGGTGGATTCGCTTTACGGTATATACCGTGAAGCACTTTGAGACGTCTCGAAGATGTGGTAAGAGGTTGTACCAAAACGCAAGGCGTTAGTTATGGAGTTAACGTCGGGAAGCTGCGGCTGGAGAAGTGCCTATCGAAGTTCCACCTCACAACAAACTGTAGCACGATGGCTTTGAGACCCCAAGAAAGTAATACATCATCATCATAATAATAATAATAATAATCCTTGTATTTGATACAGCGATTTTCACGTTTTCTAGACGCTTTCTCAAAGCGCTTCACAGAGTAAACTGTAAAGTGAATTAATTGTACATTTGTGGGCGAAAGGCGGCAATTAAATGCGCACAGCATCGTTCCCCCCCCACAAACAGCCGGGGATTGAAATGAACAATTTATTATTGTTTTTTTGGAGGGATTATTATTAGGCGCACGTGCGTGCGTGCGTGTGTGTGTGTGTGTGCGTGTGTGTGTGTAGTAAGGAAACTTGCCCAAGGTTTCATCCTGACCTGCCTGTTTTCGAACACAGGTCTTACGCTTTGCAAGGCGAGCGCTCTAACCCACTGAGCTATAGTATATCTATATACATGTATATAGATATACTGTATATATATAGCGAGTCGCACAGAGATACACAAGAGGAAGGTTAGCCTGACCTCTCGGTTACTGAAGCTTTTATTGAAACCTAGTGGCAAACAGACACATGTTCCCTTCGTGGCGCTGAGGATAATACACGCTCAGACGAGGACGTCCAGCAAATCAGGACACGATAAAATGTCGGGGCTGCAAATAATTGATGACAAAAAGGAGCCAAGCCGTCAGTCGGCTCACATTCCACGTAGGTTTGGAACAAGCCAAGCCTTTGATGCGAGTTCCTTTGATCTGTCTTGCTATTAAACGTCTGTCAAGAGATTTTTATTTGGCAACATTTTGGCTGTATAATAGTCATCATCATCACAATAATATAGCGCTTTCCACATCTTCTAGACGTCTCAAAGCGCTTCACAGAATATACTGTAAAGTGAATTGGCTGTATATTTGTGGGCGAAATGGGGCAGCCAATTGCGCACAGCAGCGTCTCCCCCGCAAACAATCGTAGATTGATGAAATGACCGATTAATTTTTTTGGGGGGGAGGGGGGATGGATGATTATCGGGTGTGTGGGTGTGTGGAGAAAGGAAACTTGCCCAAGTTTTCGTCCTGACCTACCTGCCGGTAATCAAACCCAGTTCTCTCTCTCTCTCGTACAGCGAGGGCTCTAACCACTGAGCTCCACGACTGCATTGTGATCCATAGTTGCCGTGTGATCAGAATGCACCTCACAACAAGATGGCTCGGTTGATAAAGTTGTTCTCTTTGTGCGGTAATTGGCCTGAGCCTCAGCAAACTCACAAAGGCAGCAAACAGGTGCAAACCCCCTAGCTGTGTCTGTACTAAATTGGCTGATCACAGCCCGGCAGGCAGCAGAAAGGTGTTACAACTGTCTGCCACGTCCACAACCACATCGTATTTACACGTTATAAGCGCATTTCACGACGAGAGGACATCCCAAGGCGCTGGAACGGTCAAGAGATATTCTACCCGAGCAATGGGGAAATTGGGATCAGGAGGGGGTGGAGGGCAGGGAGGGTAGGGTTGGGAGGGTCTTGAATCGTGTCTTGAAGAAAGCAAGGAATGGAGCGAGGTGAAGGGGCGGCGGGATGGAGTTCCAGAGGGTGGGGTAGGGGCTGAGCCGGGCAGGGGACATGGAGTAGGCCAGAGCCTGCTGAGCGGAGGAGGGAGCGAGCGGTACAGGTTAATATTGGGTTGGCAGATCACAGAGGTAGGAATAAATCATAATAATAATCCTTGCACTCGATATTGCGATTTTAATGTCTTCGAGACATCTCAAAGCGCTTCACAGAATTTACTGTGGACTGTATATTTGTGGGCGAAACGCGGCAGCCAATTGTGCACAAATCGTGGATTTAAATTTTTTATTGTGTTTCTTTTTGAGGGATTATTATGAGTGTGGAGTAAGGGAACTTGCCCAAGGTTTCGACCTGACCTGCCTGGATTTGAACACCAGTCTTACACGCTTGCGAGGCGAGTGCTCCAACCACTGAGCTACAGGACTCCACAAGTAGTTTAATATTAGGTTATCAGATCACAGAGGTAGGAAGACTTCGGTGTCCCTGGGCTGGGAGGAGAAAAAAACACCTAGAGCTTCCCAGACTTTGTGTACTCTCTACTGAAGGGGGCCTTTACGTACACACCGGATTTCACATCATTACTTTGGTTCATTCATGAAACAAAGACAGCCACAGTTGTGAGGTAATGGAGATCCCACACACATAAGAACTTAGGAGCAGGAGTAGGCCATTCAGCCCCTTGAGCCTGTTGCGCCATTCTATGGCTGATCTGTATCTCAACTCCAATTATCTGCCCTTTGCCCCATATCCCTTGTTACCCTGACTTAACAAATGTAGGTCTCTGAAGCCACACACTCTTCAAGAGAGGGTAATAATTAAGGGGGGGAAAAAATGTATTTCCGAGTTGAGGCTCTGATAGTCTGTCTTGTTTGAAACTTATGTTTGGGAACATGGAGAAGGGGTAGCGGAGAAAGACAAGGTTGTCCTGTAGCTCAGGGGTTAGAGCACTCGCCTTACAAACGTGAGACCTGTGTATCGAATCCAGGCAGCTCACGGCGAAATCCTTGGGCGAGTTTCCTTACCCCACACACACACACACACACACACATCTGATAATAATCCCTCCCAAAAAAACCACAATAGTAAAATTGGTAATTTCAACCCACGACTGTTTGTGTGGGGGGGGGGACCTGCTGTGCGCAATTGGCTGCCCCGTTTCGCCCACGAATATATACAGTCACTTCACTTTACAGTATATTCTGTGAAGCGCTTTGAGACGTCGATACGATGTGAAAAGCGTTATATCAAACGCAAGGATTATTATTATTAGTAGTAAGTTAGTATGAGGTGAAGGCCACATTCAATCTTGTTCCATCTCCTCCTATTCCACCTATTTGTGATGCAATCTTACACTCTGGTGAGGAAGTGATAGGAGATGTGAATGGCTGGGGGAAAGGAAAAAACAAGTGTGTAGGAGGGAAAAAAAATGCGATTGATAATGGCGCTAAAATCAACAGTCAGCTTGAGGAATGAAGTGATCAATATTATTATTAGCCACAAAACAGGCTTCACCTATTTCCGTTGCGGCGATTTAAACAGCATTACGTTCAGAGCTGCTACCCTGTGTGATTACAGATCCATCAGATCGCTTCCCCAGTGACTAATTATTCCAGTAAGAGGGAATTAATAGATTTTACACTACGCTGTAATCTTAATTATAATAGTATGAAGGATCGACTGATTCCCAGGTGCTTTTGTCTCCGTTTAGAAATGTATTTCTCTTCCTCTGGTACCCAATCCCAGCAATATAATCCATTGGCGCGTTGTTGTCTGGCGGAGGCCGGTAGACCAAGAGAGATTCCTCACAAAACCCTTATCCCGTTGGAATCCCGCAGCTCAGTAGCTGGGGCACTCGCTCTCCTGAGAGGACCTGGGTTCGATTCCCGGTCAGATCGAGGCGAAGCGTTGGGTAATTTTCCTCCCTTCGCACCCCGCCTCTGTGTACCCAACAGCATGAGAGAACCCGGTTGCCAGCCGATCGGAGGATTGTTTTTCTGGGGGGGGTAATCATCCCCCTCAAAATATAATTTGCAATAATAATAATAATTTCAATCCCCGGCTGTTGGTGGGGGACGCTGCCGTGCGCGATTGGCTGCCGCGTTTCGCCCATAAAATAGACAGTCAATTCACTTGACAGTACAATCCTGGGATGTCTCGGAGACGCGATAAGGCGCTGTATCAAACGCGAGGATTAATATTATGACCTTATTATTATTATTATCATGATTGAAAATCGCAGCTGTGGCGGGTGGGGCCCTCTGTCTATTGTGGAGGGACGAGTTTGGGCAAGCGAGTCTCTGTATTTCATGTAGTCGCTTGATTTTCCTCCCGATGCTCGAGATTTGCCGTCAGTCGCCAGCGAGCACAATAATGTGCAGATAATAACTTCCGGATACGATTGTGTGCATCGACAATAGCCTAAAGATTCACATCAATACGTTCCCGCTCAATCCATCGGTTACCTCGGTTGACTTTGGTCTGAAGTCCAAGTCAGGCGGACCAAGAGAAGGAGCTCCTGTCGCTCGGTGGTTAGAGCACTCGCCTGACACGGGAGAGACCTGGGTTCGATTCCAGGTGGTGTGAAACCTCGGGCAGGTTTCCTTACTCCACGCGCCTGATAATAATCCCTCAGAAAAATAAGAAATTGGTCATTTTTCACGACTGTTTTTTGGGAACACTGCTGCGCGCAATCAGCTGCCGCGTTTCGCCCACAAGCGTACAGTCAATTCGCTTCACAGTATATTCTGTGAAGCGCTTTGAGACGTCTGGAAAAGCGTTGTATCAAACGCAAGAGTTATTATTAAAAGAGTAGAGATGAAAGTGCAATAGACGCAAAATACCTTGAATCCTTGAATATCTGGGTCAAAAATAAAGTCGAAAAAACTCCCTGAAAATGGCTGATAGACGCTATTTTATTCTCACAAGGTTTCCCCCCTTCTACAGAAAGTGGTGACTTGTGCAAAGAACAGCACCCTTCATTCAGTACCTCACTTCAAGTGTGAACTTTGCCAGTCAGTATCTCCAAAGGTATTTGTAATCCTTTAATCCCTGCAGTCGATACAGCGCATTTATCACGTCTTCGAGACGTCTCAAAAGTGCTTCCTTCGCAGGATGTACCGTGAAGTGCAGTAGTGACTGTGTGTTTTGTGGGCGAAGCACGGCAGCCAATTGCGCATGGCAGCGTCCCCGCATACAGTCGTGCATTGAGTGACCAGATTATGACGTGGTTAATTGTTGTCAACGTTGGCTTCGAAGGGATTATTTCCCCGCACACGCGTTCGTTCCTCACCTGAATATCTGAACTGTTTAGAAAGGAGAGGAGCTGGATTGTGATCAGCGGGGGCCAGTACCCAATGATGATCTCCCCACTCACTCTCTGGTTACTGACTGGTATCCGGCTGAAATCACCATAACTTAGCACAGACACAGTCAAGCGCCAACAGCATCGGGAGCAAAGGCATCCGTCCCATCACATTCGATTCATGGTAATTAAAGGATAACATTTGCATCAGTCAATAATAATAATAATAATAATAATCCTTGCATTTGATATAGCGCTTTTTACATCTTATCGACGTCTCAAAGCGCTTCATGGAACATACCATAAAGTGAATTGACTGTATATCTGTGGGCGAAACGCGGCAGCTGATTGCGCACAGCAGCGTCCCCCCCACAAACAGTCGTGGATTGAAATGACCGATTTTTATTATTGTGGAGGGATTATTATTAGGTGTGTGTGTGTGTGTGGGGTAAGGAAACGTGCCCAAGGTTTCACCCTGATCTGCCTGGATTCAAACACAGGTCTCACGCTTGTAAGGCGAGCGCTCTAACCCACTGAGCTACAGGAGACACACTGAGCGAATTCTTAACAGAAATGGAAAATCCTCCCACAAATATACAGTCAATTCACTTTACACTATATTCTATGAAGCGCTTTGGGACGTCGATAAGATGTGAAAAGCCGCTTTATCAAATGCAAGGATTATTATTATTATTTTATGTAATTCAGTGCCTTGTCAGAGAGAGAGAGAGTGAACTTATGTAATGTGCGTACCCACTGTTATCGAGACACGTGATAGATTTAGAATGTTTCCCCCACCCTTTTGGAACCTTATCCAACAGTCCCTTCACCTCTCCCCCTCCCTCACCTTCTTACAAGGCCCGTCTCAAGTCACGCCTATTCGACCGCACTTTCGGCCGCCTCCCTACCCCCTTCCCTCCCCCCGCCAGCCACCTCTCCTGATCCCAACCCCCCCCCCACCACAGCTCGGGTCCAAATCCCTGAATGTCCAGCGGTTTTGGGACATCCTCCTGACGTGAAAGGCGCTGTATAAATGTGATTTATTGTGGTTGTTAATAATAATACAGGTGATAATAATCCTCGCGTTTGATATAGAGCTTTTCACATCTTATCGACGTCTCAAAGCGCTTCACAGAATAGACTGTGAACTGACAGTATATTTGTGGGCGAAACGCGGCAGCCAATTGCGCACAGCAGCGTCCCCACCAACAGTCGTGGATTAAAGTGATCAATTTTATTGTTTGGGTTTTGTTTTGAAATTATTATTATTAGGGGTGTGTGTGAAGTAAGGTTTGGCCCTGACCTGCCTGGATTCAAACACAGGTCTCACGCTTGTAAGGCGAGCGCTCTAACCACTGAGCTACAGGAGCTCCACGAGTAGCACCTCCCCTACCCCCCCACCTCTCAGGACAGCGTCCCAGAGCCAAGGGGAGGTGAGATGTCAAAGAGGAAAGTCTTCAGGCGCGACCTGAAGATGGGGAGGGAAGGGGCAAGGAGATGGAGAGGGACAGAGGAAGAGTATTCCAGAGGTTTGGGTCAAAATGAGTCCAAATTTGATGCCTTTGCGCAATTGGCAGCAAACTCTGACCCGTTTTGGAAATAAAGCCTGAGAAATTGACACAAAGGTCTCCACGTTGATCCCTAAAGGCTGCTGCGAGGATCTCGGATTCTAATTAATCTCTGTGTGAATGAAGCTTGCAGACCATCCCTTCTTGACTCATGGTTATGTTAGGGTGAGGGTGGGTGGGGGTGGGTGGAGGGTTAGAGAGGTAAGCAGCAAGATGAATGATTAAGCCGCAAACTTTGTTACAACCCATTGAGCTCACAGATCAGACGTCGACATCAAAGCCTTTGTGCGAACACGTCGATTGAAAAAATACAGGGATTAGAAGTGGATTCGTCCCCCCCCTCCCCCTCCCCCTCCACCCATGTAAATGGCTGTGTGGGATCAGTTATATTGCACAATGATGACTGCGTCGCTAAGAATGTGATTACACGCACTGGGAGCCGAGACTGTTAGTACACCAGCAATCAGCCGGTTTTGCCGAGAGAAGGTATTAATGCACAGTGACAGCCTCCCATCCTCGACGAGTAAGTCAACAACTACACACAGCACTGTTTGATCTCAACACTTGAGAATATAAATCCTGCCATCTTCCAATTATATCATCAAGCTGTCGCTGGAACGAATCATGTGTCCTGAACTCCAAGTTCCAGAAGGAACTTGGATTTTCACATTGCATTAACGCATTGAAACCTCTTATAGTGCTCACACAGTATCACCATCTAGTATAATGTAATAATACTAATAAAATTAATAATAATAATAATTAGATTTGATACGGTGCCTTATCATGTCGAAGAGCTGTTTCGAAGGGCTTCACAAGATACTCTGTCAAGTGAATTGACTGTATCGTTTGTGGACGAAACGAGACAAAACTGTACCTATATCTCAAGTCCTTTGCGTAATATAGTATAATATAATTGTTACTGATGATGTAGTGTTGGCTGGTTAGCCCTCTGCGAAACTGGGTTTAGGAAAACACACTAATAAATGAAACACACATATTCTTCATGAAGATTAAATGTGTACTGCTGGTGTAACTAGGGCACTCTGAGGGGATTGATGAGATGGGTCATATTGGACGGCAAGACAGAGCAACTCATTAGTCAGCCTTTCAGAACCAGAGCCGGTCTCCTCCATCTCTAAGAAAATTGTATTGTTTCGTCAATTCCTCTCCTCTCCCCTCCTCTCTTCTCCATTTCCTCTTCTCTCCTCCTCTCCTCTCTTAAAGGGGGTGGGGGCAGTGGGGTGGGGGTGGGGGGGGGGGGGGGGGTGGATGTTCAGCTAACACATCATCTCACCGCCCTCCCTGTTCTTCATGCGCGAGGCCCAAGACGATTAGCGCTTGCGGGGTCAACGTGACTGTGAAGCATTTCCCCGTCGGGCGCCCAGCCAACCATCACCAGTCCTGACGCCGCACTTCCCAGCCACGATCGCTTCCGTTCGATCAGGGATCCCCAGCTCATTTCCCTACTCGAGAACAATGTGGGAAGCTGTCGGTTTCAGTTCTGTCTCGAGATGTTATCGCCAACCTCCTTTCAACACCACATGGTGCGTTTGTACGCTCTACGCCATCAGGGGAGTTTGATGATTTATTCAAATGATCTCCCAGTTCTCATTAAACCCCATTAAGCAACCTCCTGGAGATAAATGATGGAACTCGCTCTGTCTCTAGACACGCACACACACAAACGCACCTGACATGTTGGAGAGAGATTATCGTCGCACTGCAATTTCATTTCTGCGGCTGCAATAATAATCATCATCATCATCATAATAATCCTTGCATTTGATACGTCTTCTAGACGTCTCAAAACGCTTCACAGAATATACCGTAAAGTGAATTGATTGTACATTTGTGAGCGAAATGTAATGTAATCATGGAAATAATAATAGATAATAATAATCCTTGCATTTGATATAGCGCTTTTCACGTCTTTTAGACGTCTCAAACGCTTCACAGAATATACTGTAAAGCGAATGGACTGTAGATTTGTGAGAGAAACGCGAAATCTGCAGGCAAGGACTGTTGGTCCGTTACTGTATGTTTGACGGCAGCAGAAAGAATGTTAATTGATCTGCTAATCTAGAAGACATAGAGGAAGCAGAACATCAGAGGAACTGCTGGGATTTGAGGATTCACGCTAGCACAGTTCAAATAATACATCTTCATGACCACTAATGTCACTGTTCATATTTACAAAATCATTTATAGGCGTTGGGTGTGAGAGGTGGGAGGGGTGGGGGTGGGGGGAACAAACAAGTTAACTTAATTTTTAATGAAGGCGAACACTCATTAAATTATTTAAAGAAATCTGTGGAGTATTACATAAAGGCTTTATCAGAACGATTGCTATTTTCCGCCATCGGTATACGTGGCCTGATTTCTCTATTGAATTAAATATTAATTGTGAAGTTATTTAACAGCTAATGTTTGCCCACACTTCCTTTCCAGATTCGTCACATTTCCTTAAGGGACAGACACCATTCGCTTCTCTCTCCGCCCTCATCCCCAGCCTCCCTCCTCCTCCTCCTCCTCCTCCCCATTATTCATGTGGAAGTATAACTTGCATATTCAACTCAACAAATTATCAATGAATCCTGTCCTCAAACTTCCAGGCAACCTCCATCCAGTGAATAATAATAATCCTTGCTTTTGGTATAGCACGTTTCACGTGTTCTGGACATCTCAAAGCGCCTAACAGAATATACTGTAAAGTGAATTGACTGTATCGTTTGTGGGTGAAACACGGCAGCCAATTGCGCACAGCAGCGTTCCCCCACAAACAGTCGTGGGTTGAAATGATCAATTTAACATAAGATTTTTTTGGGCGGATTATTATTAGGTGTGTGTGTGTGTGTGTATAGAGTAAGGAAACTTGCCCAAGGTTTCGCCCTGACCTGCCTGGATTCGAACACAGGTCTCACGCTTGTAAGGCGAGCGCTCTAACCCACTGAGCCACAGGAGCTCCAGCAGTGATCATGGTGATGGGGAACGGGATCCCCTGTTAATGGGCTGGGCTGGACTCTCCCATCGTGCCATCCTATCTGAGCCTCTCACACACCTGTGTAGACTGACACTCCAATGCAGTGGTGGGTGGGGGGGGGGGGGGGGGAGGTGGTTGGGGAAACACTGGACTATCAGAGTGGCTTTCCTACTGATTTAGATGTTCCTCCTCACTCCAATCCGCCTGTTTGGGTGGATATAAAACACATCTTGATGTTATTTCAAGAGAAAATGGGAGTTTCTCCCAGTGCCCCGCTGGTGGGATGTCTCTCTGGGCAACTGAGCCGACCGCGCGTCCACAAACATACAGCGTATAATCACTAGAGTTTAGAGCAAATTACCTGCAAAGCACTTTGAGATGTTTGGGTGTGTTCGGTGCTATATCAAAGGCCCCGGATTAGTATAAGTGTGATTAACACTACACTTCACAAAGTGTTGGCCGGGCTGTCTGCCTGAATGATTCATTTAGCGCGCACTGGACTCCGGAGCAAAGAGCATTGGGGTTTTGAAGCTGATTCACAGAGCGAGACGCAGAAATTCAAGGCTGTGAAACACCGAGCTGTGCTCAATGTCATTTATTTTCTACGAACAAAAACATTGAGGAGGTTTAATTTTTTGTTGTGGTGGTGGGGGGGGGGCTAGAAGGCAAGGTTATTAAACTCTCACACCTAATGTTCGTCAACCGACAGGGTTTGCTATTTCAAATCAGGCTTCGCGCCCTGAATCACGGCACGTTGTATCTCTCAGTTCCTCCTCTCTCGGCTGGGGACACTGTTGATCAACGCAGTCCACCAGGCCAGTAAGCTTTCCAGTGGGTTTAATTCCCGACTGTTTGTGGGGCACGGCCATGCGCCATTGGCTGCTGCGTTGCGCCCACGAAATACGCAGTCAATCCACTTGGCTGTGCTTCCCGTGAAGCGCTTTGAGACGTCTCGACCACATGATGAGGCGCCGCATCGAATGCAGTGATTAACAACAATAATAATCCTTGCATTTGATAAAGCGCTTTTCACGTCTCAAAGCGCTTCACAGATTAAACTCTAAAGCGAATTGACTGCGTACTTGTGGGCGAAACGCGGCAGCCGATTGCGCACAGCAGCGTCCCCCACAAACAGTCGTGGATTGAAATGACCAATTTATTATTTTTTTGTGAAAGATTATTATTAGGGTGCGTGTGTGGAGTGAGGAAACTTGCCCAAGGTTTTACCCTGGCCTGCCTGGAATCGAACCCAAGTCTCTCGCTTCTAAGGCGAGCGCTCTAACCAACGAGCTACAGGAATTCCACTGAGGGGGCATATCTAGTGTTGTGATACAATAAGCTATCTGTTGCTGTGGAAACGGTTACAAACATAGGACTCGCTCTGAAGTTTGCGACACTGTCGTTGGACCTTATGGAGTATTTTGTGGGAGATTAACAAAATACTGAAAGAGGGTTGAGTAGTAAACACCGAACTAACCGAAAATAATAATAATAATTTGATGTAGTGCTTATCGACGTCTCAAAGCGCTTCACAGAATATACTGTAAAGTGAATTGACTGTATATTTGTGGGAGAAACACGGCAGCCGATTGCGCACAGCGGCGTCCCTCGCAAACAGTCTTGGATCGAAATTACCAATTTAATTATTGTAGTTTGGAGAGGGATTATTATTAGGCGTGTGTGTGTGTGGAGTAAGGAAACTTGCCCAAGGTTTCACCCTGATCTGGCTGGATTCGAACACAGGTCTCACACTTGTAAGGCGAGCGCTCTAACCCACTGAGCTACAGGAGCGTGCAAAATCAGTCTGACTTGAATTGGTTGCACAATGTGACCAAACCGGTTGTGATAACTGCTCTATCGTCAAAAACAAAATAGAAAAAAATCATCATTCCTTTAAGACTTGTTAGACAATGTAACAGTATCACGACTAACTCCCTCCAACCATCACTCAGAGGATTCAATTCAAGACCCTGGTCCTCACATTTAAAGTCCTCCACGGCCTCACCTCACCCTACCTATGCGACCTCCTAACCCTCTACCAACTTGCCCTCCCCCTCCGCTCGACGGCGTGATCCACGTCCCCCCAACCCACCCACCGCGACATTGGCAGGCGAGCCTTTAAACCACTTCTGCCCCCAACCTCTGGAAATCCATCCCGCAGTCCCTCCGCCTCATCCCCTCCCTAGCCTCCTTCAAGTCCCATCAGTCACCTCCCCTGCCCTCCTTTCCCCCCACCCTCCCCGATCCCGACCCCAGCTCAGATCCTGTGCCTTGGGACGTCCTTCTGACGTGAGAGACGCTATACAAGTGCAATTTTGTTGTTGTTATTGTCACCCTGTCCTATTGCCTCTGCGGTTGTGAGCTCCAGATACATGCTCTGACTTGGAGCTGACTAGGCCGACACCCCAACTCAGTGGTGGGGGTGGGTGGTGGGGGAGTGGGGAGTACTGTAGTGTCAGAGTTATGGTACTTCAGATGTTCTGGTAGAAAAATCCAGGGCACTGTTTGGAGAGAGAAGCCAGTTTCTCCCAGTGTCTTGGCCAACTGTCCTCCAAATAAAATCAGTTCACAGCTGTCTGGGGGTTGGTGTGGTGGGGGTGGGTGGTGGCGGGGGGGGGGGTTGCGTTTGACGAAGCGCGGTTCAGTGCAGGAGGAAAGCGACGCTGAGTCCAAATGCGGAGAGTATTCGTGTTCAAACACCAGACAAAGTCGTGACAACAACAACAACAAATGACATTTGCACAGCACCTCCTACGTTGGGAAAGGCGAGGATTTGGACTCGAGCTGGGAGTTGGGATCAGGAGGGGTGGAGGGAGGGGAGAGGTGGAGGGGAGGGGAGGGTTGGGGAATAGCCCTGAAATTAGAGTAATACCCCTAAAAAGGAGTAATAACAGTGCCCCAAAGTAGGAGTAACTGGACACTCACACAAGAGGAAGATGAGGCAAATGATGATGGATTTTTCCTGTACAGTATCGAACACTCTCATCCAACAGCCTAGATACTCACCAATAAACAGGGAATAAATCCACCAACACACTGCCCACCCCCCCCACCCAAAAAAATCCCAACCACAATTCTGGATTTGTCGACATTTGCCCATTAATAAATAGTGTAACGTCAATCGCCTAGACAACAATTACAAAGGCAGCTTTTGCTCAAGCTTGAGTGGATCAAAGTTGGTAGGGGTGGGGGTGGGGGTGGAGGTGGGGGGAGGGCAAAAACATATGACATTTTTCTCAGTATTAATTTTTGAGAGCGGGTTGGAATTTTGCATAAATTCAACCCACCCCCTCACCACCACTTCCCCCCCCACCCAGCCATCTCCCCCCCACCCCCATGCCCCACCCCCCATGCCCCCCCCCGAATCAAAAAATAAAGGCTTGTATTAAAACCACGAAATTCATGTGTCCCCTTTTTCTCTCTTTGTGGTGGACAAAGAGCTTGATGAGGATTAGAAAGCCTTTCTGTCGGGAGGTGATTGTTGACGGAAACAAAAGGCATCGAATTTATAAGTCGCCACAAGCAGGCGCAAGAATGTGGACGGGGGATTTTTTTTTTTTACTTCCAAGAAAAAGCAAACGCAAAACAAAGAGAGCTGCCCGGTTTCCGCTCAGAAGTTGGCTTAGAAAAGTCTTCGATGGATGACAGAAACAGATTCCAGCGAGACGTCAGGAGGACGTCCCAAGGCGCTGAAAGCAAACTGATCGCGATTTCAAAAGAGGTAGATGAAACAGAAGTACGCAGATTTTTTTTGTTACTGGACTGTGCGCGTGTCCGGCGAAGGCGCTTCGAGACGTCTCCACGACGCGACAAGGCGCTATGTCGAACGCAGGGATTATTTCTTATGATTCTGTAAAGGGTTTATTGTCTTCGGGATCGACGTCAAAAACTTTTCCAGCATTGACACAGTGTCAAAGAGATCCACCCAAAGATCCTGCCCTCACTCAAGCCTGCTTTAAGCCGGGAAAACGGCATCGCAAAAGGCGTAGGAAAGACTCAGCAAAGTTGAGGTTTATGAATTAGCCCATCTTGATTTTCTAAGTCGGAGTTGAAGTTGGAATAATAATATTAATCCTTGCGTTTGCGTCTCGAAGCTCTTTCAAAGAATCTACTGCGAAGCGGGTTGTCTGCCCTTTGCAACCACCCGTCACCCCTCACTCACACACAGTCATACAAACACAATCTTAGTTTGGCATCAATAAAAGCTGCGTCTGTGATAAGGAACAAAAGCTAGAGAGTTGGGGAGAGAGTGCGCACAGCGCGGCTTAACAATGCGTAATGCTGGGGCCGTTGCTTAATGCAGGACGATCACTGTGCAAAGTGCGTTTTGCTTCAAACCTCCCCCCCACCCTCACCACCCCAACCCATCACACACCCCCCAAAAAAACAAAAAAGATTTGGTGGCAACAGCAGTAAAACCAAACTCATTTAAAAGGACGGTGCAGAAGCAAAGTTCAATTCACAAACACATCTCCTCTCCTAGATTAGGGACAGGACAGACGACACAAATCTTCACCGGACACACACAAGGTGAAGGGTTTGGGGATGGGAAGGGTGGGGGGGGGTGGGGGGGGGTATGTAGGGGAAATATCACAGCCGGCTGATACACCGTAATAATGTTAGTAAACTGTTCCCCCCTCCACTCCACCCCTCGCTTTGCTCTCCTCCCTGATACAAACCCACACTTTGGTTTGGAGCTCAAAGGAAACCGGTCCCACCGAATGAACGAACGAACGAATGAATGAATGAGTCTCTTTGGCCAAATGATAAAGCGAGAGAAAAAAACAAGCCATCCTACCTGAATTGCGTGAACCTTCCGAATAGAAAACCCCTGTAGTTTCTTAGTTAGTTTTTCCACCCACAGTGGATGATGTAGAGCTGAGTGGGTTGACGAGAGAGACACACAGAGAGAGAGAGAGAGAGAGATAGAGAGGAAGGGAAAGAGAGATAGGTAGCGAGAGACACAGGGGGAGAGAGAGAGTCTATCTGTTCTGTGCTTTACTCCTCTATCGCTTGCTCACTGCTTGTCAAAATTAGGGGACTGATGGGCAGTGCAAAAGGGCCGCTGTTTTACACAGAGACACGCATCCACACATCAGCTTGCATCAGCAGTCCGCAATGCATCGCTCTAATCCCCCCTTCTCTTTCACAGAGAAGCTTTAGTGGCCGGGGATCAATGTGAGAGAGAGAGAGAAAAAAACCACCCAAACATTCCTTTCAACCTCACAGGGGGAACAAAGGCACCGCGGCTGGCATGCCTTCTGCACAGCCAATCAGCAAAGCCTGCGAGCCGAATAAAAGGGGGCTTTACCTGGGCTGTAAACCCCCGCTTTATACCAGGGTTTAGAGTTTTGTAGAGAGAGAGAGAGTGGGAGAGAGGGAGGGAGGGAGGGAGCGAGGGGGAAAAAAAATGCAATCAGCACTGACTGAATGGGACAGTTAATAGACACCAAACAAGAATTCATTTCTTTTCAGTCGCTGAAATGCCAAGCTCTCTATTCCAACCCCCCACCATCACAACCTCCCTCCCTCACCCACATACACCAACACCCCCCCCCCACACACATACACCAACACCCCCCACACACACATACACCAACACCCCCCACACACACATACACCAACACCCCCCACACACACATACACCAACACCCCCCACACACATACACATACACCAACACCCCCCACACACATACACCAACACCCCCCACACACACATACACCAACACCCCCCCACACACACATACACCAACACCCCCCCACACACATACACCAACACCCCCCCACACACATACACCAACACACCCCCCCACACACATACACCAACACCCCCCCACCACTCCGCCACCACCAACCAACCCCCCCACAACCTCCCTCCCTCACCCACACACACCAACACCCCCCCCCACCAACCCCCACCCACACACACCAACACTAACCCCCCCCCACCACCACCACCAACAACCTTTCCCCCACACACACACACACCAACACCCCCCCCCCCCACTTCACTACCCCATTCCCCAACGAAGCTACATTCATTGATTGGATGGGATTGATATGGTAATACATCAGGCCTGGCCATGGCTGCCCATTACCATGGCAACCGGGATGGTGAAGTTCAGGGAACAAAGGGCAAAAACAGCCTCCGCACGAACATGAGGAGAAAAGGGGGGACTTTAAAGGCACTCGACTTTACTAAAAACACACACACACACTCTCACTCACTCGCTCGCTCACTCCGCAATCTCAGACAGCGAACCAGCCAGCCAGCCTTGGGCTCCGTCATTAAGAAAGAATTTTCTTTGCCCTCTCTCAAAAGTTTTCCAAACCCCCTCGCTATCCCGCACTCCTCCTCCCCACCTCTCCTTCTCCCTTCTTTCCTCCTCTCTCTCTCCCTCTCTCTCTCCCCCTCTTTCTCTCTCTCTGTCTCCCCCTTTCCCTCTCTCCCTCATCCCCTCTCCAATGTTTTCTTGCGGGGTGGGTGGGCAGGGGTGGTGGGGGGGGGGGGGGGGGGGGAGGTTGGTGGAAAAAACTATTTGTCCACAGTATTAATATTAATATATTATTATTATTATTAATAATAATAATAATCCTTGCACTTGACACTGTGCCTCGACAATCCTCTAAGCCGTGGGGTGCGGGGGGGATTGTCTGCGCACGCACTCACACACACACACACACACACAGTCACACGCACTCACACACACTCACACACATGCACTCACACACACACGCACTCACACGCACAAAAAAGTTTAGCCGCCCGGCTTGGCGGCAATTACTGGGTGTCTGCTCATTAAAAACGGATCACTACATATTTAAACGTGTTGACCGAGCCTCATGAAAGCCGAGTCAGGCCTGCCCCGCTCACTGCTTGACGGGTTAACTACAATTCTCTTCATCCTGAACAGGGATAAGATCGTAAATCTTAAACCTCCTCCAGAAATACAGGAGTTTACTGCAAAGGGTTGGAACCGAGAGGAGGGGAGGGCAGGGGAGGTGGTGATGGGGGTGGGGTGAGGAGGGGTGGGTAACATACCATTTACCGTGGCTTCTGCTGAGCTGTATAAAGCGCTTGACTGAGTACTTATTCCTCAGAGCTGAGATGAGCTGTTGTAATTCTGCCAGTCACTTTCCTTTGCCTTCCAGCCAGAGGGAGGGAGCAGTGAGTGTGGTGGTTCAGATTTGATCAGAGGACTCTTACTCTTCTTACTCTTGCCCTTCTCTTTGGTTAGGGAGTTTTAACTCACTCGCTGCGCATTACGACACACAACAACGACGACGACGACAAAATTGCTTTTATAGAGCGCCATTCACGTCGGGAGGACGTCCCAAGGCATTACATCTGTACAATAATTATAATAATCCTTGCATTTGATACAGCGGCTTTTCACATCTTATCGGCGTCTTCAAAGCGCTTCACAGAGTAGACTGTAAAGTGAAGTGACTGTATGTTTGTGGGCGAGGCGCGGAAGCCAATTGCGCGCGGCAGCGTCCCCCACACAAACGTTTCTCTTGGGAATCAAATCCGGGCCCTCTCGCTTTGCGCTAACCACTTTTCACAGAAACCTTTGATACAGACTCTTACTGAGTTACACGCTGCCATTACCTTGCCCAGGTACTGTGAAGCTGCAGGGAACAATTAAACTCTCTGTGGACTTGCCTTCCAGATATTCAGATAATACAACACGTCAAAAGTGAACCAGATATCCCTCTCATTTAATGAATTGCTTCAAAAGGTCCTCAGTGCAAACCAGCGTGAGTGCAGCTCAAATGAGACTTAATGCCCAGAACTCCCCCATTACTCACAAAGGAGTCATTTCACAGAGTAATGGAGGTGCTAATTTTAAGGAGCACAGAAGAGAATAATTGGAGGGAGAGAAAAGAGCAACGGGGAAAAGAAGGGCAGGAGTTATTTGAATTGTTGGGCGAGGTTTTGCTAAAACAATATCTTTTCTCTCTCTCTCTCTCTCTCTCTCTCTCTCTGCGTGACTCTTTCAGAGTTTGGGGGCAGCTTCAGCGATTGATTTTAGCCCCATTCCCGAGGGGAGAGAGGCCATTTCTCAACAGCAGAAATGGTAATTGCCTCCAAACCAACACCAACTTCCATTAGTATAGAGCCCCTCACACAAGGTAGATTCCTGCAGCTCAGTGGTTAGAGCACTCGCCCTGCAGGCAAGAAACCTGGGTTCGATTCCAGGTAGGGTGAAACTTTGGGCAAGTTTCCTTACTCTACACGCCTGATAATAATCCCTCAAAAGAAAGGGGAGGGGTAAAAGTAAGTTTGACGGCTTGTGTGGAGTAAAAATACTAGTTTGGCCAAATGACCTGTGCCTAATAATGATAATAATTTGGTGACTCAATCCACGACTGTTTGTGTGGGGGACGCTGCTGTACATAATTGGCTGCCACGTTTCGCCCACAAATATACAGTCAATTCACTTTACAGTGTATTCTGTGAAGCGCTTTGAGACGTCCCGAAGACGTGGAAAGCGCTATATCAAATGCAAGGATTATTATTACAGTATTAAGAGGCCCAGAGCGTTTGACAATGGCGTGGTGTGACACTGAGCTGGGGTGGGGGGGGGGGGGGGGGGGGGGGAAGGGAGAGATGGCGAGATGACCGGCTGAAGAGGAAGGTCTTCAGGCGCGATCTGAAGATGGGGAAGGAAGGGAGGGAGGGGCAAGGCGGAGGGATGGAGGAAGCGTGTCCCAGGGTTTCAGGGCGTAGTGGCTGAAAGCTCGGCCACCGATGGTGGAGTGGAGGGCACGAGAGAAGGCCAGAGCCAGTCGAGAGGAGACAGCGGGCAGTGGGCTGGGGAGCAGGTCGGGGAGGTACCATAAAAGGTCACCAGCTTGAATCAGACCCCATTCAACAGACTCTCCAGCCTAAAAGCCTTGACAAATAAGAATATTGCCAATTACTGCTAAAAGCATTCCTTTTGTCAAGGGGAGGGATGGTGGAGCAGGGGGGGGGGGGGGGGGGGGATTGAGGAAAGCCATCAAAGATGTAATAAGTTTTTTTTAACCAATTGTGGGATGTGATTGAAATTGGTGGCAGCGAATTTTACATTTTACTAATTTTTTTTGTTGGGGTGTAGGGTGGGGGTGATTGGGGATGTGGGGGGGGGAGGGGCTGTGGGGGGGGGTTCTCGGGGTGGAGGAAGGGGTGAAGGGGAAGGAAAAGGAAGCATTTTCGTGTCTCGCAAAGGATTCACCGCTCAGTTAAAACACAAACGTCAGCCAGGACCTTTGAAGGCTGCGAGGCCGATGACTAATTTGTGCCTATTTTGCGGTGGTTTTATTCCGCTCACAAAGGGGGAGCTTACGTTGGTGGAACGCCAAACCCCAGGAGACCTGATTATTCTGTGTGCTTCTCACACACAGACGCTTTGGGGGCTCCCACAATGGGAATGTTACCACAGAGCTGGGCCATTTGTTCTGATAAGATACTTTATTAAAACTCCCACAGACATTCCTGAGAAGCCCTCTCCTCTCCAACGTGTATAATCCGCAGAAGAATGTCGGTGACATTTAGAGAGTGGATTGTGTTTCTGCGAACTAACTAACTAACTAACTGCGATTAAGTTTGACGACTCTACCCTCTGCCACCCTGCCCACCCCCCTCCCCAACCCCACCCACCACCACCACCACTCCCACCTCTCCCCACCACACACACTCACACACACACACACCACACAAACACACCCACACACACCACACAAACACACCCACACACACCACACAAACACACCCATCTCCCCAAACAGTCGTGAATTGAAAAGACTAATTTATTATTGTTTTATTTGAGGGATTATTATCAGGCGTGTGTGTCTGGAGTAAGGAAACTTGCCCAAGGTTTCACCCTGACCTGCCTGGATTCGAACCCAGGTCTCACGCTTGCAAGGCGAGCGCTCTAACCACTGAGCTACAGGAGCTCCACATAAGAAAGCTACGTGGATGATGTTCCTGGAGGTGCTTGGACCCATCATTTGGAGGAGAGGAGAGCAGAGAGAAGCAAAAAGTAGCAAAAGAAAATTATTTTCGAATACAGTATTTTAGGCATCTGAATTTAAGAGAGTGTTCGGGGTTTAGCCGTCACCAGCTAAAGTGACGCAATGGAAATGAGGCTTCTGGATGTGAAGTGCAACATCAGAAGGGAGTGGAGGATGTATTTTGTACTAAATAATAATCATAGTAACAGTAATAATAATAATTTGGTCACTGAATCCACAACTGTTTGTGGGACGCTGCCGTGCGCAATTGGCTGCCGCGTTTCGCCCACAAAATATACAGTCAATTCACTTTACGGCGTATTCTATGAAGCGCTTTGAGAACGTCTAGAAGATGTGATCAGGCGCTATATCCAATGCGAGGATTATTATACTGATTATTAATATTATAACAATAATGATTATTATTATCTGCAGGCCCAGGAATATTAAGAACCATTATGCCATGGGTTTTAGACTTAATGTCGACACCAGATGCCACGGTTTCAGAGCCCCGCTTCACCTTGATGCGCTTAAAAATTCACGCAAATAAATATTTCAGCAGATATTAGCTGAGATACTGCAATCAAAAGGAAAAGTGCGATGTAGATGAGGTGCGAACAGAATGGATCATAGATGTCAAAAACCCTTTCGAAGTCTCCAATCAGCCACCGCCAGTATTAAAATCCCTGCTCTCTGATCTGCCCTATGATATTAATCACCTGGATGTCACACTTGTGGCTCATTTAAATAATCTTTCTCTCCTCTCGACTAATGATTTACAATTGGGAGATTTCCGCTGTATTTGGGACGTGCCATTGAAGTACAGGCCGGCTTCACTAGGGTGGGTGGGGGGTGGGGGGGGGGGGAGAGGATAAATGCAAGGTATTCCACATAGGGAAATATACATTTAAAAATATATTTGCTTCACCCACAAAATATGCAGTCAATTCACTCCGCCGCATATTCTGTGAAGTGCTTTGAGACGTCTGGAAGACCCGATAAGGCACTACATCAAATGCAAGGATCATTGTAATTCGAGGAAGTAAGAATAGCAAGAATAGGAAATACTTGTACTCCGTGCCTAAGAGTAATAATAATAATTCACAGCGCTTCACAGGATATACGGTGAAATGTAGTAACTGTGACTTTTTTTTGGTGGAGGGGTGAATGCTGCAGGCCAATTTGCACTCAGAAATGTCCTACAAACAGTAGGACAGAACTAAGGGCAAGCTGCGTCAGAACAGTGTGAGGCAGAAACAAACAAGGCAAACAGGATAGTCTGTATTGCTGAATCAATTGAGTTCAAATCCCTTGAAGTCAAACTCAAGTTATATAGTGATCCGGCCAGGCTCCAGACATTTCCCATTGCCGTGATGTAAACTGGCCTTCCAGATCCTACAGACAGTTCACTTGGCTTCCTATCTATATCTGTGTAGCTCAGTGGTTAGAGAACTCGCCTTGCAAGAGTAAGCCCTGTGTTCGAAACCAGGCAGATCAGGGCCGAAACCTTGGGCAAGTTTCCTGACTCCTCACGCCTAATAATAATCCGTCCAAACCGAAACACACAACAATAAAAATTGGTCACTTCAATCCACGGCTGTTTGTGGGGGGGACGCAGCTGTGCGCAACTGGCTGCCGCGTTTCGCCCACAAACATATACAGTCAATTCACTTTACAGTGAAGCGCTTTGAGATGTCGATAGGATGTGAATAGCGCTGTAACAAATGCGATGATTATTATTGTAAGACATCTCAACGTCACGATGAAGCGCATGATTAAACGCAATCAAATGAAAGGATTAGTATTAGTAGTAATACTTTATTATTATTATTATTGTTTGGCGTGTCCCACGAGTTCCCATGACGCTCAGAATATCTTGTTGTGGTTGTTTGTTGTTGTTTCAACTTGTCCTCGTCAGGTTCTGCACTTTCCACCAACAACAACAACTCGCGTTCGCACAGCGCCCCTCACGCAGGATAGCGCCCCAGAGCGCGCGATGACCAGAGAGGATAATAACAACAACAACAACAACAACAACAGTATTGCGTAGTGCCCTCCAAGCCGGATAGCATCAACTTACCTCCTTGTTTTCAGTGTAGTGTCTTGCGCTTGCCGGGATTGAGAATTCCGCGATAAAGATGTGTTTAAACGGCGCTTTACCTGGGAAGAAAATTTAACAACAATGCGTTTGTGGCAATAAAATAATCCTCGCGTTTGACCTCGTGCCCCATTACGCCTTCGAGACGTCTCAAAGCGCTTCCCAGGATTTACTGTAAAGTGAATTAACTGTATATATTTTGTGGGTTACTTTTTTTTTAGTGTCAACAACAGCAACAACAACAACAACAACAACGACGGCAACAATAGCAACACAATAACTTGTGTATATTTAGTGCCCTTCACACTGGGTAGCCACCCGAGAGCTTCAACACTGATTTCTATTTCATTTTCTTAATGACTATGTTTTATGAGAAGTTAAGGAGGTTGGAGCCACAGATGAGAAGACTGTACGGATTAATATTATTATTATTATTATTGAGGAGTCCTGTAGCTCAGTGGTTAGAGTACTCGCTGTACAAGCGGGAGACCTGGGTTCAATTCCCAGCAGGTCAGGGCGAAACCTTGGGCAAGTTTCCTTACTCAACACGCCTAATAATAATCCCTCCAAAAAAAACAACCTCAATAATGATTTGGTTACACAATCCACGACTGTTTGTGTGGGGGACGCTGCTGTGCGTAATCGGCTGCCGCGTTTCGCCCACAAATATACAGTCAATTCACTTTACAGTATATTCTGTGAAGCGCGCTTCTCAACCTTTTTCAGTAATGTACCCCGTGTTAATTTTCAACATTATCGTGTACCCACCCAAGCACACACACACACACCACCACCCTCATTCCACTTGCATTTTATGACCAAGCTTTTCTTATATAATAACAATCCTTATATTTATATAGCGCTTTCCACATCGTCTTATCCATGTCTCAAAGCGCTTAAATACTGTATAGCAAAATAACTAGCACACAGAAAACGAGGGGAATAACAATGAAATATACAATTTGGAAGGCTATGAAACGCTAAATAAGAGAGCTAAATAAATCAATGTACTGCCACCTGTACTCCCTGGAAGTAATTTTGTAGCCCTGGTTGAGAGCCGCTGCTCCAGAAGACGTGAAAAGTGCTGTATCACATGCAAGGATTCTTCTTCTTCTTAATTATTATTAAAGTGAGATATTGGTGTTCCTGCAGTTGGAGGCTCAGTGTAACACAATCACTGAACATAATGGACTATACCTTACACCTGACCTGCGGAATAAGCCAGCGATAATAGACATCTAGTACGGCAGGCTTGGAGCTTTGAACATTCATTCATTTTCATGCAGACAGCGATGCGGAGCTTGAAGATGATAAGGCCTTCCTTCAGTCTATGTTACTGACAAAAGAAAGTATATTTTGATTGTGATTTGATGAGAGCAGAATAGCCTCACTTCAGTTCCCCGCTGTGCTATTCATTCTCAGCATTACTGAGGTAGGTCTCCCACACACGCAGTAATCTAGCCGTAATTAGCAGCTGCTATCCCCTGTCACATTGTATAAATAAATAGACTGCACGCAGCCGATGAAGATGATGCTTGATGAACGGACTCCGCGGTGATCACAGTTGGCGCTGCGAGTGCTGAAAGAGAACAGCCAGTGTCTTAAATCATAATTTAGCGCAATTTAATGCTCGATGGTTGTGCAAAACCTCGTAGAGACGGGGAGCATTTCGTCTCTGCCACGGTGCAAAGGGCCAGAGTAAGGAATCGGGGGAAGGGAGAGGTATTTACTGGGACGAACAACAATCTTTGCCGGCAGAACGGGGACCCATGATGTGCAAATTGTATAATGGAGTAAGGAAAAGTGGTGGTGGGTTGCACTTAGAGATAGACATGATCAAAACATTGATAAATGTAAAGCCTTAGGAGATACGTACAATAACTACAGATACCTTGTTTCCTCTGTAGCTCAGTGGTTAGAGCACTCGCCTCGCAAGCGAGAGACCTGGGTTCAAATCCAGGCAGGTCAGGGCGAAACCTTGGGCAAGTTTCCTTACTCCACACGCCTGATAATAATCCCTTGAAAAAAAAATCCCACAATAGTAAAAATTGGTCATTTCAACTCACGACTGTTTGTGCGACTGCTTGTAAGTGCGCCACTGGCTGCTGCTGCATTCTGCCCACAGATATACAGTCAATTCACTTTACAGTACATTCCGTGAAGCGCTTTGAGACATCGATAAGATGCGAAAAGCCGCTGTATCAAATGCAAGGATTATGATTATTATTATTATAAGACATCTCAACGTCACGATGAAGCGCATGATTAAGCGCGATCAAATGAAAGGATTATTATTATTATAGTGGTGTTATTATTATTATTATTATCATTATCATTTGGTTTGGTCCCACAAGTTCCCATGACGCTCAGAATACCATGCTGTCCCTCACTTGTGAGCACACAATGGTGGCCGTTTCTGCAGCGTGGGCCTTTTTCCATTTAACTTTGGGCCAACAATTCACAACCGTAACATCAGCAGTCGGCTTGTTTGTCTTGCACAATAAAGAAATAAGCAAATGAGTGTGCGGAATAAGGGGAGAGGATTGGCAGGGACAATGGCTGTTTGCAGTTTTGATAGGGAGTTCGCAGTCAGCAGTAACGCAGTTTCTATCAAAGAGCTTGGGTTCAACATGGGGGAAATTGCTAAGTAGGCAGGTTGAGGATTTTTTTTTTGCCTTTAATGAGTATTGTCTAGCTACCACTTTAAACTACACACTAATGACCCCTAGTAATTGAGCATTTCACACTATCAAAGTCACTGAGTTGGCAAATTAAATATATTTTTTTTAAAGTGCTCGTATCAGCAGCAAGTAATTCATAGTCCTCCAAACTCTCGTCTGAGGTGAAATGGTAATGCTAACTTGAGTCCGATGTGTGTCTAACTGCTCGAATGTTTCCGAGCCCTTGACACACACACAGTGGTGAGCGGGACACGGGGGAAGGGTTTGAAGATGGTAATGGGCGAATAATAACACTTTTATAGTCAGGCAATTTGGAAATTGTCCAAACGAGTTGTCGAAAACGAACGAAACAAAACAGCTTCTGCAAAGACTTGGATGAGTTGATGCTGACGATCTCGGGAAATCGGTTGCCAAGTTGCGTAATCCCACGCCATTGCGTATTTATTAAATGGATTTGAAAACATCTTAAATGAATTCAGACGGATTAACTAACTCCTGGATTAGCAGCAACACACAAAATTACATTTACCCGGCGCCTTTCACGTCGGGAGGACGTCCGTTCCTAGGCGCTGATTAAGTGGAGCTCCTGTAGCTCAGTGGTTAGAGCGCTCGCCTTACAAGCGTGAGACCTGTGTTCAAATCCAGGCAGGTCAGGGCCAAATCTTGAGCAAGTTTCCTTACTCCACACCCACGACTGATAATAATCCGTCCCCCCAAAAAAACAATAATAAAATTGGTCATTTTCAATCCACGACTGTTTGTGGGGGGGACGCTGCTGTGCGCAATTGGCCTCCGTGTTTCTCCCACAAACATACAGTCAATTCACTTTACAGTATATGCTGTGAAGCGCTTTGAGACACAGCCTAGCAGATGTGAAAAGTGCTACATCCCAAAAAAATGCGCATAAAGGATGAGGAACTTCTGCTGGTTTTCATCTGGACTCTTAAGTCTTCCTGGGTGTTTAAGAAAGCTCCGCAGGATTTTCTAATTTAAACTAGGACCATCGCAAAGCACTGCATTATTTCAAAGTGCCATGGCCTCCAGTGGAGGAAACCCAACTGGATGCCTTATGCCATTAGTACTGGTCTAACGCTGGCTGAATTTGTGAGCGAGCGTTTAATCATGATGACTTTTATCTGTATTCCTTGTGGGGGGAAAAAAATGAGCACTTCAGGGCATAACTACAGGAGGCTGGTATGAGAGAGGGTTGAAAGTGTTGCAAAGACAAAGAGTGCGATATATTCTAGGTTGCAATTGCATTGTCGAAATACTTTGTGTTTGCCTTAGTTGCTCCGCTCATCAAGGTATGAGGGATATTAGCAATAGGTGATAAACCGAAATCAGATTTTTGCATCCATTGTCAGCATCAAACACACGCACATCAGAAGCTTCAGTGAGCCTTGCTTGGCATCTTGTAGAACTCCTATAGCTCAGCGGTTACATCGCTCGTCTTCCAAGTGTGAGACCTGTGTTCGAATCCAGGCAGATCAGGACGAAACCTTGGGCAAGTTTCCTTACTCCACACAAACACACACACGCCTAATAATAATCCGTCCAAAAAAAACCACACTAATAAAAATTCGTCGTTTTCCACCCACGACTGTTTGTGGGGGACGCTGCTGTGCGCAATTGGCTGCCGCGTTTCGCCCACAAATATACAGTCAATTCACTTTACAGTATGTTCTGTGAAGCGCTTTGAGACGTCGATAAGATGTGAAATGCGCTGTATCAAAAGCAATTATTATTACTGTATTATTAACCTCAGAAGAAAGTCTCAACATGTTTTCCAGTGAGAACTCCAGACTTGATAAACTCGTCAACCAAGATGGGTGGGGGGAGTAGAGTACAAACTGAGATTGGACTAAGATTGGAAGAAACAAAGTAAGATGTAATCTGATAATAATCATCCTTGCATTTGATATAGCACCTTAACTTCTTCGAGACGCCTCAAAGCGCTTCACAGACTGCACTGTAAAGTGAATTGACTGTGTATATTTTGTGGGCGAAACGCGGCAGCCAATTGCGTACAGCAGTGTCCGCCACCCCGTCCCCCCCCATAAACAGTCGTGGATTTAGTGACCAAAATAGTTATTATTTTTAAATGAAAAATAGCAATGGTTGTCCGAAACTGATGAGAGTTGGGTGGGGGGGGGGGGGGGGGGGTTGGAAGACTGACAACACGTTCAGCAAGTCACAAACCTCATCCTTGCACAAGACAAGCGAGATGGAAGTGAGACGCAGAACACAAAATAATCTTGCCTGTGCCTCTGAGGTGACTGACCCAACAAAGTATGAGGCAGGTAGTGATTTTTTTTTTAGTCTGACCGGTTTGCTCCACAGCTTGAGCAATGATCGATAGGTCACAGCACCTTAAAGGAAGATTTGAATGTTCAAATCTTTCAGTCAGTCTAACTTTCAGTCGGTCCAACTCCCCGAAGTAGAGAGAGAGAGAGAGAGAGAGAAAAAGGGGGCCTGGGTTCTCATGTTGCTTTTAAATCACTGTCTTTGAGCATTCTTTCCTCAGAAAGCTAATCTCGGTGTGCTTTGTGTTCTCGGTAATTTAGGTGCTCTCGGGGGGAAGCAGTTTGGCTGATTGTATGTGTGCCTTACTGGATCTCCTCTGACCTTACGGTGCAGGCCTCTCTCACTCTCTCTCTCTCGCTTTCTCTATATAAAATTTGCGGTTTGGTTTCCCACCAGATTTGAACTCAGAGCCATTAAATTGCAGCAGCTTTTCGATGATCTCAAAGTATCACATGGTATACATAACACGTATCTCCCAGTCAATGCTTGGTTTAGATTGTTTTTTTGTGGAAAAGAAAGGCGACGTCCTTTGAACACAGGCGGCAACTTCACAAAATTGAATTTCATTGATGCCTTTTTGGACTCGCCAATCGGAATTTCTCCTCCCCTTTCCCAAACCCATTCACTCTCTTCGCCCGTCGATTCACTTTACAGTACATTCTGTGAAGCACCTTGGGACGTCTAGAAGACGTGAAAAGCGCTATATCAAAATGCAAGGATTATTATTATTATCAGTGATAAGCCTATAGCCAAATTTCCAATTCTTTATGTGTGTGTGTGTTGATACTGTGTTGATCGCATTTAAAACAGTATTCTCCTCGGGCAGTTAAATAGTTTCTGCTTTTACGCTAAAACTGGTATAGAGAAGACATTGATGATAATAATAATCCTTGCATTTGATACAGCGCTTTTCACGTTTTCTAGGCATCTCAAAGCGCTTCACAGTTAGTATACGCTGTAAAGTGAGTCGACTGTATATTTTTGTGGGCGGAATACGGCAGCCGATCGCGCACGGCAGCGTCCTCCCACACAGAGAGCCGCGGGTTGAAAATGACCAATTTTACTATCGTTTAACTCAATGTTGCCCGCCGGGGGAGAGAAGGGGGGAATTTCATCAGAGGGGAAAAAAAAAGTACGTTTCGGGGACAGCGCCCTTTTCAATGAAAGAATTCCAGAATGATTAAGGGGAGAGAACGCAACATCCAAACAAGCTGCATGGCATCGCTTCTTGACACACTTTCCTTTCCCCCCCATTGTACGCTCTAGGTTTTCAAGGTTACGCTGAAAGCGTTGACATTTAGTGGAGATAATCACAGCTCTTTCCCCACTGTTTGCATGAGGCACCATATTATTACATCTGATGCATCATCTGATTAGCATTTTAATTACTTTAATTACTTTTCTTGCAGCTTATCTCAGCCCGAGCAGTGTATGCATAAACAGACTTTATCCACAAGTCTCCAAGGCCAGCATTTGCATTTCCACATTGGGGCTAAATGTAAAAAAATTAGCATCTCTCAGTTAATTCAATAACAATTGTTGAGCAACGGATAAGTTGCTTCGCTTTTGCCTTCCACTCGCCAACCCCTTTGTCTCGATTCTCGTCAATATTCCAAAATGCTAATTTCACCAAACACACGCTGGCAGGTTTCGCAAAAATGAGATGGCTCTTACGATTAATGATAGGGATAATCCCTGCGCGTGATACAGCGCCTTATCACGCCCGCGAGACGCCGCAAAAGCTCTTCACGGGATATACTGGAGAGTGAATGTTTGTGGGTGAAACGCGGCAGCCAATTGCGCACAGCAGCGTCCCCCACAGACAGTCATGGATTGAATGACCAAATCATCATTATTTTTTATAATTATTATTATTTAAGTATGTATGTTTGAAGGGATTATTACCTCTGGAAAAGCGATCCGCCAATCGACCAAAAAACAGGTTCCTACTTACTGCTAAACAGCAACACCAAATTACATTTGTATAGCGCTTTCCATGTCAATAGGACATCCCAAACAGAGGCGTGTGGTGTAGGGAAACGTGCCTAAGTTTAGGCTCTGCTCGAGAATCGAACACGGATCTTCTCTCTTGCGTTTACTTTCCTTGTTCCACTGTGACGAAAATAGCCATTCTCAGGCAATGCCTTGTCGAGTCCTGTCTTTGATCACTTTCCACCCATATTCTATCAAGGATTATTGGATGGTGAACAGGAGCAGTGCCTCTGGGTGATAGAATAATAATAATAATAATAATGTTTGCATTTGATACGGTGCTTTTCACTTGTGTCTCTTTCTATAGCTTATGGGCAAAGCGTTCACTGGCAGTGTCCCCTGCCATTTTCAGACATTACAGGAAGAGAAATATCAATTATGGGTGAATCATTAATATTTTACGTTTTAAAAATATATGAGGCCTTCCTATTTCACGACTGTTCGGGTAGGCAAAGAAAGATAAGGAAAAAGATGAATGAATTCAGTGTGGAACATAAAGGACCGCTGGGGCTGTTGGGGTCTTGAATAAAAGCGGGTGAACTTATCTAGTTATTCTTTAGTTTTGCTTTTTTTTTTTTGTCTTTGGGGAATAGAGAAGGAACTTTCCAAACTTTTTCTCCGGATATTAAATAGATTTGAAACTTAGATCATCGTGAGATTTTCAGCGCAAGGATTTTCATTCGGGCCTAAATTGGTCCCTCGATTCGCGACTTGTTTGTTGGGACGCCGCTGTGCGCAATTGGCCCCCGCGTTTCGCCCACAAAACATACGGTCAATTCGGTGGGAGCCGGGGAAGGCAAGAGAATAGAAATTAAGAGGAAAGAGGTAATAGTTTTTGATATGCTCTTGCTAGAATTTTGTTTTGGGGTGAATCACGGAGTAGTAATTTCGAGAGCACACAATGTACAGTACTAGGTTTTAGGCTCCAGGGTAATGTGTGATGATAAATGGTCACCAGTGTAAGGAGAAAGAGGACAGCAACCCTGTAATATTATTGCATTAAAGATAATAATTAGAGACATTTAAAAAAAATTCAAACTATCCTGAACATGAGGGAAAAAAAATTGTATCGTTTATTTAATTTCACCTTATGTCATTCATAATTACAGGGAGATGGGGGAATAATGTTGAAGATACTGTCTGGGTGACGGACACCCACGCAGACATTGATGTGCTTGGCACTTACGTATAAAATAACAATTGCACTGTGATAGATTTCTTCAGGCAAAGAGTCAACCATCCAAATGTAGGAATAAATGCATCACTGTATGTGGGTGGATTTCAAATACTTTAACTTTCACAAAGAGTCATTCTGCTTTTCACCAAGTGGTGTTTAGTCTAATTCACCCGTTCTTTTCGCACGTTTATTAAGAGAAAACTGCAGTTCCTCTTATTGGGTAGACTAGGATAAGACTCCTCCAAGACTCAGTCAACAACAACCACAACAATAGCTTGCTTTCCATAGACGCTGCCTGACCTGATGTGAAAGGCGCTATACAAGTGTAATTTTGTTGTTGTTGTGTTTTTGTTTCAGGTTCTTTCCAGCATCTGCAAGTGTTTTGCCTTTCCTAAAAGACTGCCGTTGGGTAAAGCTATTCCCCATGGTAGCAATTGAACCACACACAGAGAGAGAGAGAGAGAGAGAGAGGGGCAGAATTGATATATTTAATCTCCAGTCTCAGCTATGTACAGTAGCTGGTAAAAACAGGAGGCACATGCACTCCATCTCATAGATAAAACTATCACAGACGGAAGTGGAAGAGACTAGGAAGTGAGTTGGTTTGCGTGAAGCTTTAGTTCAAGAATCTTGCTCTGCACAGCCTCAGGCTAGCCATGACCTGTTGGGTTTATTGAAGCTCATCTTTACGTTTCCTCACTAACAATTTTAATGGTGGGGGTGGGTGGGCAGGAGAGGAACCTGGGACTTTAAAGGTATGGTAGGCTGTTGTTGGATGAGCGTGAAAGCTTCCTACCATCACTGGTGCAAAACCAGGTGAAGACATGATTAGACCCAACTGGGAAAACATCCCTCTCTGCGATGAGCTACAGTTAAAACCTGTCAAAACGTCACGATCAAAGATCACGTCTGAAGGGGATTAAACTGAATTCCGCTGCTGTTGTTGTTAATTGAAAATTGAAGCTGGATATTTCCCTGTTACTCCTGTCTCATCAACGCAAGGTGGACTAGAGACCAGTCCTCCTCGCTGTCTGACACTTGTGAGTGAGTTCGCTATCAGACCCCGCTGTCTGAACAAGAGATCAGCTCGCTGCTTGGCTTTTAATGAAAACAGAATTCAGCCTTTAATATTTATATTTGATGGGGAACAAGCAAATGAAAGACGGGCTTCCGTTGACTGAAAGATTAATATACACTCATGCATTATTTATGCAGATAATTCATCTCTGTTGATTCGGTTTAAAAGAGCAGCCTTCGCATTTCCATGTTTTGATTAAATACAGTCGTAATGAGATGTGAAGCAGCTTTTAAGATGCAGTACTTGGCACTGGCCTCCCCGCCTTGATGTGGGTTAGAGACAAGGCACACACGGAGACTGTGCCAAACTTGGTGACCTAAACATCCAGCTGTGCCCAAAGGCCAAAGGCTTTGCAGAACTCCAGCCTCTGTCCCTATCCTTTGGAACTCTAGCCCACAGCCCCTGCATCTCGCCCCCTCCCTTGTTTAATCCAACAATCACAAATACCAACAAACAACAAGTGACATTTGTACAGTGCCTTTTCACGTCAGGTGGACGTCCTAAATCGCTGGACAGTCGCAGATCGGAAACCGAGCTGGTGGTTAGGATCGGGAGGGATGGAGGGTGAGGAGGGTAGGAGGGATGGCTGATTGGAGTCCTGAGTGGAGCTCACTTTGTAACATCCACCTGAACAGGCATTCCAGGCTCACAGTCCTGCAGCTCAGTGGTTAGAGCGCTCGCCTTACAAGAGTGAGACCTGTGTTTCGAATCCAGGCAGGTCAGGGCAAGTTTCCTTGCTCCGCGCGCCTTCAAATAATAATAAAAAATAATAATCCCTTCCCAAAAAAAACTAGAATAAATTGGTCATTTCAATCCACGACTGTTTGTGGGGGACGCTGCCGTGCGCAATTGGCTGCCGCGTTTCACGCCCAAATATACAGTCAGTTCGCTTTACAGTACGTGAAAAGCGCTATATCAAATGCAAGGATTATTATTATTATTATTTTTAGTTTACACATTGCAGGGTTCCCACCACACTCTTATTGCCTGACGGTCTAGACGTCAGCCATTTCCTCCTCCTGAGCAGGTCAAGCAAAATTAGGCCGACTTCCAGGTCACGAGATCGCCAACAACATCGTCATTTCCTGCTTTGCGCAGAGAAGAAGGAAGTCACGTCAACGGGGACCCTAATGAGACGCGAGGCAGATAGTTCAGCACAAAAAAAATACCCCCAACAGGCGGGCAGGAAGCAAGCCGGCTGGGTGTGCAGGTGTCCGGAAAATTAGTGCCTTCAGTGCAATTGCTTTCAAAGCGAATTTGTGCTACAATAATGGTGGACGCATTAGTCACTGACAGAGGCTTTAAGCCACCAATAGCTGTACCATGCGGGTGAATTGATAGGGAGCCTGGAGAGAAGGATGTCATCGGCAGGTTCCGTTCTTCAATTCCCTTCCCCTTCCATACCCCCCGCACCCCCCCCACCCCCCGCACCCCCCCCACCCACCAGCTTCCTTTCTCCACAAATACACCCAGTCAATCCACTTTACGGTACATTCTGTGAAGCGCTTTGAGACGTCTCGCAGACTATATATCAACTACAAGGATTGTTATTTCTCCTCTCCGCTCCTCTCCTCTTTTCCTTCTCTACACTTTCCTTCCTGAGGGCACAGACTGATGCGAGGATATGGTTCCCCATTTAATCTTTAAAGGGCGGCTACTCATCCATTCTCATTCAATCCAGTTCCACTTACACACACACCGCACCCGCGCACACACATACACACAGGAAGAGCTTTAGTGCTCGTATCAATCTGGTTTCCATAGTTACAAAAATTTTTAGACACAAATAATGTGAGATCGAAAACCAATCTAAACTCTGTTCTGATGTAAAACAGCACCTGGTTTAGTGCTATATGCTGAATTACCAAGCGGAAGACAGATAGAAAAATAGATTCCTAACTCATATAGCAATGTCTAACTGGGGTGGGTGATGGGTGGGGGGGGGGGTGGTTCAGATGATTTATGTATGATTTATATATGGAATAATGGATTTCCAGAGGGAGTGAGTGAGTGAGGCTGAGGTTCGGTTGGTTTTCATTTAGACAAACAAACAAATACAATAAGAATGGCATTTGATGGACCGCCTTATCATGTCGAAATGTCTGAAAGTGATTTGATCAATAAGTTTCCCTTGTAGTGTAAGTGTAAGTGACTGCATAGTGTAACAGGCTCTGGAACTCCCTTCCTCACTCCTTGCGCCTCGCCCCCTCTCTTCCCAGTTTCAAGTCTCAGCTAAAGATCTTTCTGTTCGACCGTGCCTTCGGTCACCTTTCTACCCCTGCCTGGATAAATCAAAAGTTGTTGTCGTTGTTGACTGTCGTTTCGCAGGATGTCACTCTCTCACCACTCACATAATAATAATAATCATAATATTAATCCTTGCATTGGATATAGCGGCTTTTCACATCTTATCGAGGTCCCAAAGCGCTTCGCGGAATATACTGTAAAGTTAATTGACTGTATATTTGTGGGCGAAATCCCACAAACAGCCTCTTCAACGTCGCCGAGACTGAGTCTCGCCTTGCCCTGGGACTTTTAATTGAAAAGACTGTTAATTGAAATGTACCGTTTAAATAACCAGACAAACCCAGTGCTTAGGCAAAACCTTCTTAATCAAGGCTGTAAATTACTATCCTCACACCTTGAGCAGCAATAAAATCATTGAGGGCAACAATATCTCACAGATCGTTAAACCGCTGATTCCGAATCCGAAACATGTCTCTGGAATTCCGACTAACAAATGAAGTCAAGTGCTCGATTGTGTGGCTTATTATTTATAAGGTAAAATCCAGGTTACAAACACATGCGGGGAGCTAGCAGTGTGAGTAATCTGGTCGGGGAATTGAAATACATGACCTGACATTTGCTGATTTCAGAGTGCCAGCGGCGGATAAAGAAAATAAGAAGGCCCTGTGAGATGGACAGAAATAAATACAGACAATTACATATGCAAGACTGCGGACGGGGGGGAGGGGGGGAGGTGGGGGAGGTGTGGGGGGGGAGTTGAACGCGGACGAGGATTAGAATTTGTAACTGTTGGGAATGACAAGGAAATTATTTTTACGTCAAAGGACGGAGAGAGAAAGATATGAAGAGAAAGAGAGACTGCCGGATCAGTTTTTCTCTTTGCGATCACCAGATCATCTTGTCACAACCGAGACCACAAGCGATAATGCATAATAAATAATAACCGATAATAAAATTGGTCATTTTTCAATCCGCGGCTGTTCGTGGGGGGGGGCCACTGCTGTGCGCAATTGGCTGTAGCGTTTCACCCACAAATATACAATCAATTCACTTTACAGTGTATTACGTTGAGGCAGCTAGAAGACATGAAACGCTCTATATCAAATGCAAGGATTATTATTACTATAAGCCCAAAGTCCCCAATTTAGGAATTTGAACTCACAGCCTTCTGATTAAGAGACAACTGAACTAATTGCTTGTTGATGCTATAAAGTGTCTTTAACCACTTTTACCTCATAGGGACACCCAACAAATGTTACTTACTGCCTACTGCCAGGTGAACAGAGGCGTGTGTGTGAGTGCGGCCGGGGTAAGGAAACTTGCCCCGCGTTTCGCCCTGCCTGGGAACTGAACCCGTGTCCTCTCACTTGCGAGGCGAGCGCTCTAACCACTGAGCTACTGGACAGACACTGCGATGTATCTCATTTGCAGGACTCACATCAGACCGGTACTCTGTTGATTATCCATATTGGGCACATACCCACTCGAGGCTATGAGTAGCAGGATTTGCTCGCCTCACAGGGGAACAAAATCCAATTTATCCCAAGGCAAGGTTTTCGAGAGAGGCCGATAATGAGGTCATTATACTGTACACGATACAAGTAAAGGGGAAAGTGCAACATGAAAGAAACAAGATCTGTCACCATTGGAATATAAAAATATAATGTACACTTTGGTTTTACTATGAAGTTCATAATAAGTTGTAGTAATAATAATACTAAGAATAATCCTTGCATTTGATATAGGGCCTTATCCTGTCTTCGGGGTTTCTCTCAAAGCGCTTCACGGAATATACTATAAAGCGAATTGACTGTGTACTTTGTGGGCGAAGAGCAAATATTGCTTCTGATCAATATCAGGTATAAAGTAATGATTCTAACTGGCACAAGGAGTTGTTTGCAATACTGGGGCATGACAAACTGAATTCACATTATTGCGAGATCAGCCCCAACGTCTGGAAATAAGATGCAGAGGGTAATGGTAAATTTGTCTTCAAAGGGTAGTCACTAGATCAAAGGAATATTTCATCTCCTAATCACAAACTGGGAAACAGTTTTTTTTCAAAATTCAATTCCCTTCACTAGCCATGTCACTATAGAGCCATGTTCGGATCAAGCAAACTCTAGGATTTTCTTCCGAAGCTGTGCGTTTGGTCATGAAAAATCGCTCAACAGCCTTTGGAAGAACTTCACAAGCAAGCAAAGTACAGAGACATGTGAACGGATAGTGGCAATCGGTTCTAAAAGTGTTCTGGGATTCACTGTGGAAGCTGATCTTTATCGTGCTATTTTGTTATTGGTGTTTAACCATGCCTAGGTTTGAATAAACAGCAACAAACGACGTCGACAACTTGCACTATTGACACAGCTGTGTCCCTCCCACAGGCAGCATGCCAAATTAGTATCTCTTTGCCTATGTGGTCTGTTTCCCTATGCCATGACACAATTCCATGCTTTGGTGTGCGTTGGAAGAGTAGGACAGAGGTTACAAACGCACAGTTCCGCAGAATTTTTTTGGGGGGATTTAGAACTTGGTCTAGCCAGGTAAGGTCCAGAAATCTGGAAATCTCTCTCTCCTCCAAAAGGTTGTGGATGTTAGCCGGTAATTGGAGTTGAGGTACAGATCAGCCATGGTCTTATAGAATGGCGGAACAGGCTTGAAGGGCTGAATGGCCTGCCACTGTTCATATATTTGGGTCCACCCACCCAGCACCCCCACCCAATCCCGATCCCAGCTCGGGTCTGAAACATAGATTGTCCAGCGCTTTGGGAAGTCCTCCCGATGTGAAAGGTGCTCTAGAAATATAATTTTGTTGTTGCTGTTGTTCTGAATTGCAGACGCTTAATGTATTATTATATTATCAGTTTACCTTTTACTATCTGTCAACCTTGCTCTCCTTAATTCAACCTATGGAAACCCATCCCTGTGCTTTCGCTCTTTCTGTCCTTGCCTTTTCCAAATTGCCTTTAATGTGCTTCACAGGAATCAGTGTAAATTCTCAGTCATTTTCAAATGGCCTTCTGCAAATCAAATATAATTTACTAATCAGTTGTTGATGTTAAATTGATCCCAAATTAATACAGCTGGCAGCAGTTTCATAATCTGACATCCACACATTTTGAGAGTGAACAGAATATTAATATTTATGTTCACTTAATCCATTAGAAATGTGTCTAAATTTCACTAGAAATTCTTTCAATGTATTCAAATGATCGCAGAGTAATCTCTTAAACCCATTCTCTTCTTCACAGTCAGCTCAGCAAATAAAATCCATGGACAATGAAGTGGTGTAGCTCTGTATTATTCAGAGTGACATAAGTCACTTAGCCCTGAATTCAAACCATATGTCAGTATTGTGTGTGTGTATGTGTGTGAGTGTGTGTGAATGTATATGACTGTGAGTGCGTGAGTATATGAGTGTGTGTGAGTATACGAGTGTGTGTGAGGTATGTATGTGCGTGGGGTGGTGGGGGGGGGGAATTTTCATCCTCATCATCATTATCTGAAGCCCTTATTCCTCAAAACAAAGTGACATGAGCAATGCATTAACTCATCAAAGTTTCCTTTCTCGGGAAAACAAAAGCGTTTTTAAAAAAAGATTGGTGTGTGCGGAGAGAGACTGAAATGCTCCAGCGATTATGCGATCCTCACACAGACAGATAACGTATTCACGACTGCTGAAAACCAGCAGTGTGACAGCTCCAACTCTTTTAGTTCTATCAGCCCTTACCGCCTGCTCTGCTGTCTCCATTATCTCCCATTAACACGCTGTCCTGGTATTATCGTTGGTGAATGCAGAGCGAGAGAGTACCATTGCTCACGTTGCTTCTAATCATTGAGACATTTATGACGGTTCGTTGTAACTCAAGTGATTAGACAGAGTGCTCCACTCCAAAGCAGAAATAACCAAACCTCACTCTAATTCTCTGAGCTCTAATATTAATAATAATAATAATCCTTGAATTTGATTTAGCGCTTTTCACGTCTTCTAGACGTCTCAAAGCGCTTCACAGAATGTATTGTAAAAGTGAATTGACTGTATTTTTCTGGGAAAAACGCAGCAGCCAATTACTCACAGCAGCGTTCTCCACAAACAGGGGGACAGATTTTTTTTGGGGGGGACGGATTATTATTAGGAGTGTGTGTGTGTGTGTGTGTGGAGTAAGGAAACCTTGCCTGGATTCGAACACAGGTCTCATGCTTATAAGGCGATTGCTCTAACCACTGAGCCACAGGAGCTCTGTGTGAGAAGCACATGGGATAGTCTGTGCAGATACAGCACGTGAATTGCAACTGAAGTGTTTTGGTCCCAGTGGGAAGAGATGCCGACCACGGAATGATTCATGCGCACAGAGACTATCCTGGGATTAATATAGACAAGTGTGGCTTCTCTGAGGCTTACTGTCAACAGTAGGTTTGCAGTAAGAAGCAAAAAAAGAGACAAGTCCAATTCAAAAGAGGTTACAAAAGCGCAAAATACTGCAAATGCTGGAAATCTGAACAAAACAAAAACACAAATGGCTGGGAATCACTCAGTGGGTCAGGGCAGCATCTATTGCGAGAGGAAAAGTGAGTCAACGTTTCGGGTCCACGACCCTTCGTCAGAACAGTATTAACACTGATTTAATAATAATAATCCGTGAATTTCAAATAGCGCTTTTCACATCTTCTAGACTTCTCAAAACGCTTCACAGAATATACCGTAGAGTAAACTGACTGTATATTTGTGGGCAGTCAATTGCGCACGGCAGCGTTCCCCCACAAACAGTCGTGGATTGAAATGACCAATTTTTAAATTACTATTATGGTTTTTTGGAGGGATTATTATTAGGCATGTGTGTGTGTGTGTGTGCGTGTGTGTGCGTGTGTGTGTGTGTGCGTGTGTGTGTGTGTGTGTGTGGTAAGGAAACCTGCCCAAGGTTTTGCCCTGACCTACCTGGATTCGAACACAGGTCTCGCACTTGTAAGGCGAGCGCTCTGACCATTGAGCTCCACTTAAGAGTCATTTGGAAAATGCTACGGATGGTCAAATACATTGTGGGACTGCACCTTTTGTGGGCTGAGCGCTCGTACCACTCTCCTCTGAGACGCCAAGCAACACCAGCCAATGGCAGAATTTCAAACGGCTGCCATTTACTCCTGTGAAAACCCAAGTAATTGCACTCACTCACTCACTCTCTCCCTCAGTTCTCAAAATCCCCATCAGCAGCCAATTAAAATTGTTTGTTATTGCCCTCAAAGCGCCTGAGGTGCGAGTTGCGAGGTGACGGGGAAATAAAGAGGCAGATATTTCCTCCGCCTTTCATCTCCCAATCGTCAATCTCCCGACAGACTGCGCCGCAGGAGGCGTGGAACTACACGCAGTTCTCACACACAGACATGCTTCCCTGGGCCGGGGAGAACGCAGAGAAGAGATCATTTGAGCTCTGGTTGCGACAGATTTCAGTCGAGACGCAAACGTACGAAACACTGGCTACACAAAAAACACACCGTTAAATGTTCCGGGACAGTCAGTGGCGAAGTGACAAATAAACGCTCAGCACAACAATGTCGCAAATCACAGCGAACGGTAAGGTTGCCAATGGATTTCATAGGCCTGTCATAGCGACATCGCCCCCATTGGTGTCATTCGAACAACAGCCCCCCGATCCAAACATATGACGGATGCCACGGGAAATCTCTTTGAGAAACCACTGAATCAAAATGCGGAGACCGAACCCACCCCCCACCCCCCCTACAGGGAGTGGAGTAATGAGCTGTCTCTGTGCCTGTCAAATGCATCCCTTCCTCAACAAATGAACCTTTCCTACTGTCTGCCGCAGCCGCAGATAGTGATCACTGGAAACCTTCGTCGCTGGCTAGAAAACGCAAAGGATTGATGCTACTTAAAGCAACACTCGTGCTTAATGGACCTGGAATGTTTAACGTTTCCCTTACTCCGCACGCCTATAATAATCCATCCAAACAAAAGAATCATTTGATCATCCAATACACAGCTGTTTGTGGGGGACACTGCTGTGCACAATTGGCTGCCGCGTTTCGCCCAGAACTATACAGTCAATTCACTTTACAGTATATTCCGTGAAGCGCTTCGAGACGTCTAGAAGACGTGAAAAGTGCTGTATCAAATGCAAGGATTATTATTATTATTATTATTATTATTATTATTATTAACCTCACGGTGCTAAACTAGGAGAGATCAGGAAGAATCCAGGATTGTATTGTGACTACACAATCTCAGGCAAGGTGGGCAACAGGTGAGATAGTCAGGCGGAAAAAAAAAGTGATTTGAGATGAACCGAGTTACTTTGCTTTACTTTACGTCATGCGACAGTTTAAACTAGGCCAAAGGAAAAGGGGCCGGTGTCCCTTCACTTTTACCGACGCAACTGAAGACAAGGCTGAGGGTTGAGACGCGACGAGACTATGCCATTAATCACCAGCATCTGTCACTGAGACACCCGCACACGCACAAAATGACTGCGGCATTATCACGATCGATAGGGAGTCAGATGCCGTGGCTAGATTGGCCCCATATGTAATACATTTAACTGATACTGAATACGTTGTGAATCTTTTGTACTGACTGGCGGGTGAATGGAAGCCATTTGTTGTGTGATTAAAGGCGACTCACAGGTATGATTGATTCTGCGCCTGGTTTACAGAGATATGCTGAGCGTCGGTGTGTGTGTGTGAGTGAGTGAGTGAGTGAATGAGAGAAGGTATCACAGGCTGTCACAGTGTTCTGGACTGCGCATACGTGTGAGCATTTGTGTGTGCCTCAACCTCAATAGCTCAACCTGGAGACATTGGGGTATGATTCTTGTTATGATCGATGCTGCGTGCAATTGGCTGCCGTGTTTCGCCCACAAAATACACAGTCAATTCACTTCACTGTGTATTCTGCGAAGCGCTTTTTGAGACATCTCGACCACATGATAAGGCGCTGTCTCAAATAGTAGGATTATCGTTTTTTATTGTTACCATCATTCAAGGACATGGTTAGAGGAGGAACACTGAAATTTGGGAAGAGGAATGATTTCTCTCTATGCAAAACTGATTACCCTATACTGTATTTTGTCTGGCTGTATTTTCACAGCCAGACTTTTTTTTTTAATCGTGGATTGAGTGACCAAACTTCTTTTTTAAGGGATTATTACCTCCAGAAAAACGATCCGCCAATGGACAGACAACCAGCTTCCTACTTACCAATGGGTAAACAGAGGCTTGTGGAGTAAGGAAAGTTTCCCTCGGGTTTCTCCCTGCCCCCGGGATCAAACCCACGCTCTCTTGCTTGCGAGGCGACTGCTCTAACCTCTGAGCTTCACGGCTCTTCAGTAAGGCCAACACAGTTATGAAAGCCTCTTGAATCTGAACTCGCTTCTCAAAGCAGCAGTAATCTTCCAATTTCCACTGGAAAAAACGCCTGAATTGAGACACTGCTAGTTGCAGCACTGAGCATGCCTTTGTGGCTAAGCTTCGCAGAGTGTAATGCAAAGCTATTGCTCAATTATAATATTGTTAATAATAATAATTAATCTTTGTGTCTGATATGATGCCTTCAAGTCGAGCGGATTTCCCCAAAGAGCATTTCACAGAAGTTTATTGTAAGGCAGGGTGTAGTTTGCAGGCAAACACGTGAAGTCTTATGAAAATCCATACGCAACGCAGTCACTTCTAATGGTACGATGATAGGATTCCCTGAACTGCTCTAAACTGCACACAATATCCCCAATGTGGTCTCACCATTTTGTGTAGAATCGAGTCTTCCAACTTGGGGCTGGGGGAATCTAACCTGCTGCTGATCAGTTTTGTTTGGAATAGCAAACCATTGATGGCAAACCATCCATGAAGGTATCAACAACAGTAACAACAAATGACATTTACATGGAGCAGGCTGCAGCCTGTTGAGCGGAGGGAACGGACAGGTTGGTAAGGGATATGAAAACTCCTTGGTAGATCATTAATGTTTTTCACTCACCTCTTCCCCTCTCTTGGCCAGTTCTTGTTGCTCCGTGTGTGTGCCTTTGCTAGACGGTCTGTTGATAGACCATCCAATATATTCTTCGTTCATCACCTAATTCAGCAGATCCACATCCTCTCTCGATCTGGTGGGGGACAAACAAAATGTAAAACACATGGGGAAGGGAAGAAACTACCTTGAATGCATTTGTTTTTTCAACTCTGTAATATTCCGAGGATGCAAAGAAAAAAAACAATTCAGTTCGATGATGTTCGCACATATTTTGTGGCTCAGAGAATTCATTCTTCCTCAGCATTCCGTTGAATTATTCAAATGAATCTTTTTTTTTAGTGAATGCGTTTGCAGCTGACATTACAAACATTAAAGCTTTGAATAAACAAGAGGCAGGGCTGCAAATTTCACATATCGCGGTGATGTGTTCGGAATCTGTCCGTTAACATTAACTGAACCACCGCTATTAGCCCCGAAACGTTATCTTACTGCTTGAGCTGATCTCACGCACTCTCGATCGGAAACAATGTGCTACAGGTCCGCGCACTTCTCAGATCACGGGCTACAAATAAGATTTGTTTAAATCAAGGAGAATTCTGTCCTCCTAACAATCAATTCCTGCAGCTCATCACTCTCCTCGTTTTCGGTATCCAATGAAAGCATCATTTACTTTCACGTCAGATGCAATTTAAGCCAGTGCACAATAAATCACCCACTGGCTTGACCTAACAATCTGTCTACCTATCTCAGCCTCTCCACCCCCCCTCCCCCCCCTCTCCCCCCCCCCACCCATTGCAGAGAAATAGGCTCACGAACTCGGTCGTTATGACATTTTCCATTTCCTATGTCAGCCCTATATCCGGGGCTCGGTGAGTGAGATACCCTGACCCAACAAATATCTCTCCAGGTCAGTCTTGAAAATGTGTCGCAGCCTTTTGCGGGAAGGGATATAGTTCCAGATTCCGGCAACTCTTTGGGTGAAAAACTGCCTCCTGATTTCACTCCGAAATGGTTTGTACAAGGACCTGAACAGTGGAGCTCCTGTATCTCAGTGGTTAGAGTATTTCGCCTAACAAGCATGAGACCTGTGCTCGAATCCAGGCAGGTCAGTGCAAAACAGTGGGCAAATTTTCTTACTCCACGCATATACTCACATATACACACCTAATAATAATCCCTCCCCCACAAAAAAACTCACAACAATAAAAAATTGATCAGTTCAATCCACAACTGTTTGTGGGGACACTGTTGTGTGCAATTGGCTGCTGCATTTTGCCCACAAACACACAGTCGATTCACTTTACGGTATATTCTGTGAAGCGCTTTGAGACGTCTAGAAGACGTGAAAAGCTGCTATATCAAAATGCAAGGATTATCATTACTGTTGTAGTTATTATTATTGATAGTGACCTCCAGCACTGTCCCGGCTGAGATCAGTGAACTTAACAGAATGGGTTTCAGACCTTGTGTGTAATTGGAGGATTGATGTCATCTTGTTGGTACATTTACAGCAGATTTGTTATGTACAGTATTATGTGTATATGTATTTGCCACCAGTCTCATTAAGCACTGGAAATGTGTCCCGAACCGAGATCGCAAGCAGGTACATCACACCCACATGTCTCTCGTGCCTTTGAACTCTCTCCACTTACAGCAGCTAAGTCCCAGGGTTTTTTTTTGGCGGTGACATTTCAAGTTGAAGAAAGAGCGTGTTCTTGATTACAGACATCCAGCTGTCGTACGACAGAGACCTTTAGATAGCATTACAATCAAGTGTCATTACGGCGCATAATAAGTATAATAAATCATATTTTGTTACAGCAAAGCTAATGTCTCTATTTTAATGTTTAGAAAGGGCTGTGTCATGTCACTCCCTTCAGGCCCTCCTTTCTTGAGGCGAGTGACGCATACTGAGACTGTAAATAGGGTAAAGTTCTACTTGGTTTTAGATGGACTAAATTAGGGTTTTTTTAACTGCCCAAAATGTAGTTATTAGGCACCTTTATTTTCCTCACACTCGACACATTGAGAAGACATTTTAAAATGTTTCATAGGACAGAACGCAGTATGGAGTTGTAATTATTATGTATTTTGTCGGCCAACAAAGAATAGAGTAAATCTAGACCTAAGTGGAATTTCATCTCTTTGATATCATATAGCACCTGTATCATCTGATGTGAACTTAGACATTGAATCTTCGCAGCCAATAAAACATAGTGGGGGTAGGGCATCACAGTCCAATTTGTTAACTGTTCCGACGAAACGTCATCAACCTGAAAGGTTAACTCACTCTCTCCTCTCTCCATAGATGCTGTCCAACCTGCTGTGTGTTCCTAGCGACTTCCGTTTTTATTAGCTATAATAACAATAATAATCCTTGCATTTGATATAGCGCTTTTCACGTCTTATCGATATCTCAAATCCCTTGACAGAATATACTGTAAAGTGAATTGACTGCATATTTTTTTGGGCGAAACGCGGCAGCCAATTGCGCACAGCAGCGTCCCCCTGACAAACAGTCGTGGATTGAAATGACCAATTTTAATTATGGTGTATTTTTGGGGACGGATTATTATTAGGCGCGCGTGTGTGTGGTTTCGCCCTGACCTGCCTGGATTCGAAACACAGGTCTCATGATTGTAAGGCAAGCGCTCTAACCACTGAGCTACAGTTGCACAATGTCCCTACACCCGTGTACTTTGACTGGGTTTGCTTTGCCATCAGTTCAGTCTCTGTTTTATGGCGAGGCATAAATTTTCTGACATAACGGCAGCTTTGCCAGGAAAATGCACCCTTTATCGCTTTATAGCCTATCCTGTGAAGCGCCCTTGAGATGTTATTAGCAACAACAACAACTTGCAGGTTAACAGTGCCCATCAAACCAGATGATGTCTCGAAGCTTTGCCAAATATAACATTAATATGAGAGATTATGTTCCACTCAAAAGTTTCAGCAAACGTGAGATGCTTCTGATTGCAATTTCCTGGGCGAAGCAGCAAGGCTTAGGGCTTCAAGGGTTACACGTTTGAATGTGTTTCCCCCATTCAGAGTTGCTAATCTTTGATATGTTAATTAATTCCCAATTAACGGCTTGTCTTTCAGGTTAGAGAACTGATGAGGGGAGACCTTTAAGCGCTGGAATGCCTATCTTGTGCCCTCTGGGTAATTATCTACTGCTAAGTAGTTGAGATATTAGAGAACAGATTGATTTTATGTAAATTTTGTTTGATAAAACACTGCGTACCGAATAGCTAGCGTTCAGATGCATTGATCTCAATATATTATTCTGGTGACAGTCCGGGGAGGGCAGGGAAAGGGCTGAAGAGGGGTGGGAGGTGGACATATTGAGCAGAATAGGGTATAATAATAATAATAATCCTTGCATTTGTTACAGCGCTTTTCATGTCTTCTACATGTCTGAAAGCGCTTCACAGAACACGCTGTAAAGTGAATTGACAGTGTATATTTGTGGGAGAAACGCAGCAGCCAATTGCGCACAGCAGCGTCCCCTACAAACAGTCGTGGATTGAAATGACCGATTTTTTTATTTTTGTGTGGGTTTTTTTTGGAGGGATTATTATCAAGTGTGTGTATGTGTGTGTGTGTGTGTCTGTGTGTGTGGAGTAAGGAAACTTGCCCAGTTTCCGCTCTGGCCTGCCTGGATTCAAACACAGGTCTCTCTCTCGCTTGTGAGGACAGTTTGCTCGAACCCCTGAGCTACAGCAGCCCCACCTAATATGGCATGAAACAGGGTATTATACATAAACTGTGGCAAGGCGAGATGGAGATCGTGGGGAATATGTCAATGAGATGCAATGGGGGTCTCTCTGGGGAGCGGCAGGGAATGGTAAGAACAAATATGAATCCTATTAAGATCAATGGTGAGTAATCTAGCCCACAGATAACAGAAGGCTGACAGCAATGTCAAAAAAATGCCAAAATCAATCAGCTGCTCCATTTCAGTTCCACAAAATACTGATGCTCAAGCGCAGTTTTTACAGGTCCCTGTCTAATATGGTAAATCTTAATCATAGGCACTTCAAGTCTCCTTTCAACCGGCCTCGGGATCTTCCTGTAATATGCGGGGGAAATGCATTTGCTAAGGGCTGCCATTTTAATAATAAATCCTTGCATTTGATGCAGCGCTTTTCACATCTTAACGACGTCTCAAAGAAGCTTCACAGAATATACCTTAAAAGTGAATTGCCTGGATACTTGTAGGTGAAACGCGGCAGCCAATTGCGCACAGCTGCGTCCCCCCCACAAACCGATCGAAATGACCAATTTTTATTTATTGTGGGTTTTTTTTTTTTTTACCAATTATTATTAAGCGTGTGTGTGGAGTAAGGAAACTTGCCCGAGGTTTCGCCCTGACTTGCCTGGATTGGCTGCCCCATTTCTCTCACAAATATACAGTCAATTCACTTTACAGTATATTCTGCGAAGCGCTTTGAGAGGTTGATAAGATATGAAAAGCGCTATATCAAATGCAAGTATTATTACTGTATTATTATAATTATCCCCTCAAAGCTGGTCTACATGCCTCCAGCAGCTCAACAACAATACATTCCATTTTGTATAGGGCCTTTCGAGGCGGGAGGATGTCCCAAGGCACTCAATGGCATCTATGACCAGAGATGATGCGTCCTGCCTGTGATCACTGGACAGGGGGGAGAAGATTCATGAGACATTACTGTGGTATTAAGGACTGGCTGATTTCCCGGGTGTCTCTGACGCCCCTGACATGCTCTCCGTGCCGTCCAACGCGGCAGCTGCCCAGCCCACCTCACACTGTGGGGTGACCTACGAGGCTCAGGCACGTTGATAGGATCCTCTGTTCCTCAGGAAGCCAGTGAACATGATGGAGCGTCCACGACTCAAAGGTCACTTCAGAACGTGCGCTGACGGCGTGCGTGCGAGTGCGCGCGAGCTCCACCTCAGCTAAACGGATGGCACCCGGTCCTTCAACGCTGCTCCAAATGGGGGAGATTAAGAATAGGTCTCTCTCTCTCTCTCTCTCTCCTTTGGCCTGGTATTGGCGAGAGGCACGGCCCTGGGCCATTAACACAGTCGTTTGCACAGCGCGCACCTTTGCGTGCCGTTCATCGCTTGGTGGTGTTTGTGTCGGGGAAGGGGTGGCAGCGCACTATTTATAATGGAGCTATTTTAAATAGAAGCACATCATCAACGCTGACAGTGAGTGAGAGCGGTGCTTTCATGGGCATTCGGGAATCGTAACTCAACAGGGATACCGCAAGACAGGTGACTTACGACCGGCCGCCACTCAGGTGAAACGGCATCTGGTGTCCTGTTTGCTTTGTATGGGTGTGCGTGCGTGCGTGTATCTGTGCATGTGTGTATGTGTGCCTGTGCATGTAAATGTGTGTTTGTGTGTGTGTGTAAAATTGGTCATTTTCAATCCACGACTGTTTGTGGGGGGGAAGCTGCTGTGCGCAATTGGCGGCCGCGTTTCGCCCACAATTACATACAGTCAATTCACTTGACAGTGTATCCTGTGAAGCGCTTTGAGGCGTCGATAAGATGTGAAAAGCGCTATGTCAAATGCAAGGATTATTGTTATTATTATGACTGTAATAAAAACAGAAGTCACTAGGAACACTCAGCAGGTCGGGCAGCATCTATGGAGAGAGGAGAGTAAGTTAACCTTTCAGGTCGATGACGTTCTGTCGGAACAGTTATTATTATTATTAAGTTCTTTAAGGCAGGGCAGCCATTCCAGATTGAAAGGAGTTTGTGTGAAGTTATGGTGTGTTCAGAAGAGGTTGGACAGCTGCCAAGCTACCATCTCAAAGGATTCTAGGAAGAAGGCAGGACCGAGGGAGTCGAAGGCAGCCTGGTAAATAATGAGTCAGAGCAAGATACTGTGCGATGAGATCAGTCTCAATTTAAATTCAGTCAGGATGTGGGTTATAAAAGGATGGTTTGCTTGGGGCCTGAACCCATAACAGTCTAGTCCAAAGGCAAGAATGTTCCTCGTCAGGCATCTATCTGTATAGTAAAACTCTGTTTAGCACTTTGATGCGCTTCACCAGTTTCAACGATGCGATAAGCCATTATATCAAATGCGAATATTGGTACTGCCATCCTGATTGTTACTGTGGAGTTGAACTTTAACTAACAATGGAATTCCAGCGTAGATTATGAGTTCTAATGCTGGTGTGCAGTTGAAACCCGTAACCTTCTGACTGTGTGCCTACTCCAGCGATTCTCTCCAGTTTCACATTCCTGCCTGTCCCTTCTTCCAGACTTCTTGAGGTCTGAGGCATGTTCCTTGCCCCTTCTAAGGCGAGTGCTCTAACCACTGAGCTACAGGACTGATTCGATATAGCGCTTTATCACGTCTTCGAGACGTCTCAAAGCTCCACAGAAATTACTATAAAGTGAATCGACTGTATATTTGCAGGTGAAGCGCGGCAGCCAATTGCGCACGGCAGCGTCCCCACAAACAGTCGTGGATTGAAGTGACCGATTTATTATTTGTTTATATAGATATTATTTATATTGTAGAAACAAGAATGCGATAAAATTGAGCCAAACAGTCAAACGTAATTGTATTAGACACTAATACAGTACGATTGCATTATTTTGTCAGTAAAGATAGGTGCTTTAAAGCAGGTAAAAAGAGCACTGAGGTGACGCGGCTGTAGTCTCTGAATAAACCAGTCATTTTTCAAATGCTAAAGAAAGCCTAGTTGGAAATCCCTAAAGGTCCTAAATTGCTGCAATCAGTCTCGCTCACAATTGACTTATCACAACGTGGCAGGAACTTTGCTATGATGGAAGCAATTCATTTTCATTTCAGCAATTCCATCCCCCCTCCCCCACACTTTAAATTGTTCATATTCTCTCTCTCTCTCTCCTTCTCTCCCTCCCTCCCTCCCTCTCGCTCTCTCTCTCTCTCTCTCCCTCGTAAACCTTCGCAAATAAATCCCAATCCTGCAAAGCTGTGGGTGGTGGAAAAAGGGCTGGAAATGCACAGAGTTTAAGGTGATGAAATGATTTGGAAATAGATTGAAATGAGAGATTTGCAGGTTAACAGGATGTCAGATTGGGTTTAATGCAGCTTTGGAGAGTGAAACGCCACACTCCAGGGAGAACAGACGAGGAAGGCCAGCCATTCTCAAGTTGTACTGCGGATTCCCTGTAGCCCAGCGGTTTGGGCGCTCGCCTCGCAGGCGAGAGGATCTGGGTTTGATTCCCGGCCCGGGCGAAACGTTGGACAAGTTTCCTTACTCCGCACACTAGCATTAAGTAGGAACCTGGATGTTAGTTGAATTGGGGGTAATAATCCATTCAAAAAATCATAATAAAAAAGGATAGTTTGGTCACTCAACATATTCTGTGGTTTCACCCACAAAGTATACGGTCAATTCACTTTACAGTGTATTCCATGAAGCGCTTTGAGACGTCTAAAACGTGGAATAAAGCGCTAAATGCAAGGATTCTTCTTCATTCTTCTTATTATTACGATGTCTTAGTTAGACACAAAGACGCAGTTTGTGACTGAAAGCAACTGCACCCTTGGATTTCCACCAAATCAACTTCTGTTTGAAAAACACTGCCACAAACTGCGTCAAAACGCCCGTCAAAATGGTAGGGCTCCAACACAACAACAATGGTCCGTAAGGAACTAACTTCAGCTCCGCACATTATCAGAACAAAACACTGGACCCCGACGACCACAGCCACAATCGCAGAACCTGTAAAGGAGTGGTGCAATAGGAATCTGGAATTACAGATTACCAGGGCAACCAAGAGAAAACCTGATCAAAGTCTCCCACCAACAAAAGGGACTGACTACAAAGAAACCCTGACAGTGAATAGATCATGAGCAATACTGTGAAGAGGATTCAAATGCCTCGGTGACAAGAGACAGTATCAATAGACAGATTAGTACCTCCACCTCCAGTTTATGTTATGCCTCACAGTCGGCGGGTTGTAATTACACAATGGGAAACAGCTAAAGATTTCCTTTCGTACTCTGGCACTTTAATGCCTGTGGCTGATGAAGATCAGACGGTTTGACTCAAATGAGTCTAACCCCAAGAACTAGCATTAACTTGGATCTACGAGATAGGATTTCACCTGGCAAATTCTGGGAATAAACACACTGTACGATGTGGTGTATAACAAGTTCCCACAGGCTCGATCTCTGGCCTATTTAGTAAATTCATTAATAATAATAATAATAATTAGGTTACTCGATCCACGGCTGTTTGTGGGGGACGCTGCTGTGCAATTGGCTGCCGCGTTTCGCCCACAAACTATACAGTCAATTCACTTTACAGCATATTCTGTGAAGCGCTTTGAGACGTCGATAAGATGTGATGCTATATCAAATGCAAGGTTTATCCTTATGCTTACATTAGCAAATGTTCAGTGGATGGAAATTAATTATGATGGGCTTTTGAACAAAACAACTGACAAAGGACGTCACAACGTGCCAGCTAATGAAATTCAGAAATGTCGCTCCAAAAACATGGCTCTATCCACAGCTCTAATTAATATTTTATCATTTTCTATGTATCTCAATAGGGAGTAGGTCTTAAGTGCTCAGGAACTCATTTAAATAAAGGTACAAGATAATTATTGTTAACTAAAGCACGAAAAAGGTGTAATTAACATATTAATTGTGGTGGAGTGCGAAACACTATAGATATCAAACTCGTTACCAAAAAGAAATCGCTATTAAGGAAGGTGGCGGATGTGTAAAAATTCATAATTTTTGACTGTGGAGTTCAGTGAAAAAAATTAAGTCAAACTTATATTATTGATAGGACCCAAATCAAATGCAATTCAGGTGAATTGCTCCAGACTCTCAAGCCACGGAATCCCAACTGACTCAAATCCCATCCCATTTATTCTCACTGTATATAATCCTAATGGACCAAACCAAATTCCATTCACCTCCCCTGTATCGAGTTCTTCATTGTGCAAAACTCCAGTAAACTAAATCCATTTTCACATATTCCCAATATACAGAATCCCAATGGACTGATTCACTTCCCTCCCTTCACCGGCGTACATCGTTTTGTGGTAGATTTCTGACCGAAATGTGAAGTTTGGAATTGTACAGTAGAGATCAGATCTGAAATTACAGTGGTAATATTTCAAACTACCTCTGCATAATTCCTAGAATATTGAATTACTGATGCAGGCCTACCTGCTAAAATATAACAATTTGTTTGAAGGAAAGCGCATTCGCAAAATCATCCGGTTTTGCCTTTCTCTGCACACGAAATCCGATCACAGTAAACCCAGACGCTCGCATATTTCACAGCTCGAAATCTGCTGCACAAAATTGTGTCTTTGTTCGGTTAATTGGATTGCCGACTGAAAGATTAAATGAATATAAGAAAATAGGGAATGAGAACCGGCTGTTTAACCTATTGAACCTGTTTCTTCCTACCGATTACTCCACCCAACATCCCATCCCACCCCACACCACACCACTCTCCCCACCCCCCACATCCCCCCCTAACCACCATCAAGACATTTGCCACCAGTCATCCTAAAATGGATGTAATCTCTTGGAAGAGGGTGAATAACCCTGGATAAAATTTCCAAGAAGATTAGAGTCTGACATTTCTCCCTTACCTTTGAACGTAATTAAGTGAAACTGCAGGGCATCAATCTAACACAAGATTTATTATCCAGACATGGCTCGTTGCCTTATGAAGGTGACATTCCCATGGCCCAATGCTACAGAAGTCATTCTGATCCAGGGATTAATTGATTATTTTCGACTGTCCTCCTAACCTTCAATCCTGTCCCAAATCAATTATCCACCCACTCTTTTCAAAAAAAGAATGACTAAGAACGTAGTAATGAAATTCACTCCCCCCTCAACCTCCCAACCCCTCATCAAATTTTTTTTTACTGAACTTCAGCAATAATAATAATCCCATTTTGCCCACAAATATACAGTCAATTCACTTTACAGTACATTCTGTAAAGCACTTTGAGACGTCTAGAAGACATGAAAAGCACTATATCAAATACAAGGATTATTATTAGTATTATTATTATAGTGCATATCATGTGGCCAAGACATCACAAAGCCCTTCACATACTCTAAAGTGAATTGACCGTATTTTGTGGGCGAAACACAGCAGCCGATTGCCCCACAAACAGTCAGGATCTTCACCCGCACAGACTCACCAGGACTCACCCCATAGACTCCTCACATAAAACACTTAACTCCCACATCCTCCCCTCCCCCCACCCACCCACACACACACATAAAAGTCAACCTCCACCAATGCCCTGGCTTGTATTCCACATCATCAGTGTTGCCAATTGCACAAGAGGCATTGCCTTGAGAGCAGGTAATTACAGCAATCTGATGTGACCAGGAGGCAGCAGATCAGAATGTGCTTTATAGAGGAATAATTGCTTGTAAGTGCATCCCCTGATTTGGTTCGAAATTAGTTTCTCCAGACACTCGCCAAAGACGTCTGTGCCTAATGATGCATTTATACAAACAGTTTATCCAGTCCAATCAAGAAAAAAATATGACCTGCAGGTCAATGTTATGGTAGTGATGTTCTTCTGAAACGACGTTTCATAGCAGAGGCGAGAAAACAAATCTCTCTCACTCCCAGGGTTGATGTTAAACACATAATTTGATCTATAGAGTAAGGGGATAAACGGCAGGTGGATTGCGTATGAGAGAATAGTAGGAGCCGTGGTCAAAACCATTACAAACGATTTGGGTGGTGGGTATTTTTATGCTCATTAAAGAGAAGGACTATAGCGAGGGGAAATGAAAGCCTTTGTCACTCTTCAATTATCTGGTTCCAACGTTAAGTATTCCCCTGGCCGTGTGTCAGATACAGTCGATTATGTCGAAAGTAAAATGACCTCTCTTTCTGCACCCCCTTTGCATTGGAGTGACATTTTTAGTTGCACCGTGTCGCTATCCTGAGTTTACTAAGAATAATAATTGCACTTGCATTTGAGACGTCTCAAAGCGCTTCACTGGATAGCCTGTCAAGTGGGGTGGCTGCGTATTTTGTGCGTGAAACGCGGCAGCCAATTGCGCACACCATGATCCACACACAGTCGTGAATTCCACACCAACGCTACACTGTAGTAATAGCCTAGACTAGGAGCTCAAAGTCACACAGTAGGGTTTTTAAACCAACCAAGGCAACACATCAATGAAGGAATAAGAATGAAGGCAGAGGACAAAAGAAGAGGTTAGAAAAGGGATAAATATAAGGTTATGCTAATACAGTATATCTATGTATCTATATATGATGGGTTTATATTTAAATCCATGAATCCATGAATCCATCTCTCTTTTGTAAATAGCTAAACTTAAAACATCTTACTTGCCCTAGTTTGATATCTAGTTACAAGCAATGGGGTGTGTTGACTCTCTGGGGAGTTAATGTAAATGTCAACTTGAGTGCATTTTTGTGCCTTATATAAATGTCTGTCTGCAAAAAGGCTTCCGGCTGTGTCAACTTCTCTCTTGCAGACTCCGTTCTGGACCCTTATATATTGTGGCTCCTATCAAATACACATCAAGTATAATGACTAACCTTCCCAGTATCATCATTCATTCTCTGTGCCAGCCGCGCTGCATTTTTCATGAACAGCTTTTTTTTGTGTGTGTCATAACTGTTTCCCTATTGAGTGCCGGGCGGTGAAAGAAATACTGTATTCCTTTTATATTAGTTATGCCCAAATCCTTTCGCTTTACCAAACGAAAATACATTCTGTCGCAGAAGTGGCATTATACGGTCTACGGGGTCGTAGAATAATGTAGCTCAATCGGGACAGCCGGAGTAATGAGCCATTTTAGAAGAACGGACTGTTTCCTACTGTCGAGCAAAAGGAAAATAACAGATTAAGAATCTCCGCATTTTAGCTGGAAGGTCAGGAGAGTATCGTTGCTTTCTCGGTGTAGCTGGTTTTCAGTATCGGTTGAGATACATGACACCGTGGTTTCAGTTTTGAGGGAGAGTTCTGTGTGCCATTGGCTCGGTATGTGGAGAAGGGAGTTCCTCCCTGTGTCCTCCCCTCTTGGTTAATAATCTCCAACATTAAGTTTGATCATTTCCTTTGTGGCTGTTTGTGGAGTATTTGCCTGGAGCGCAAATTGGGCTGCCGAGTTTGCCCACAAAACACAGGTCACTGCCTCCTGTGCAAATCCTGTGAAGCACTTTGGGATGTCCGCCCAGAGTGAAAGCCCCTGGATTGCTCCTCGTGCCTTCTGTTCCATCATTGGCAGACCCATAACTTTGGAACACTCTTATCTCTCCACCATGCCTCCTTCCTATCCCATCTTCGGATCACTCCCACCTGAAGACCTTCGTCTTCATCCGTGCCTACGGTCACCTCCCACCTCCTCCCCAGCTCGGAGTCCTGTGTGTCAACCTGGCTCAGTTTTAACGCTCATGCCTCTAAGTCAGAAGTCAGATATGGGCACTAAGGCTCCACATTGCGACGCAAACTCACATTGTCCAAGCTGACATTCCTGTGCAGTGCTGGGGGAGGAGGTTGTTGTGTTGTCAATCATCTCATCTCCAGAGAGAGAATCTCCAGCCTGCCCAATCTTACCTGATAGTCCTACCCCTGTACACAACAACAACTTGCATTTATATAGCAGCCCTCACGCAGGCTAGTGCCCAAGAGCGCTTAAAGTGCATCACGGCCACCTGTGAGAGTCTCCGGAGTGTGTTTGGGTCTCCAGTGGGAGAGAGAATCAGTGTACGATGGATTAGAAACGAAAAAGAGCCAGATGTCAAGGCCATTAAAAAAAACACAGAGGCTACCTGCGGTGGTGGTGCTGGTTGATTTTATACACCAGTCCATGTTTGTTCTCCGTGACTCTAACAGACGCTTCCTCCCCCACAAAGGAAAATCTCTCCAGGCACAAAGCTAATTAGTTTAGTCCAAATTGTTGGATGTCCACAGGACGGAGAGACCTCTGTGTACCTGTTGAAATGGCAGGGCTGTCGCTCCCGTATTCTCTGAGCAGAGCCTGTAAACGACAGGATGACTGACCTGCGTGCCTCATTAATCCTTAACAAGCTTAATTAGTTCCAGGTGCAAACAGAGCAACAAAATACCACGTGCCTCGCTCTTCATTAAAATCTCCCATTTACCAGATTTGTTTCCCCGCAGTTTGGAAATTTAATCCTAATTATCTTTGATTAAAATACACATAATAAACAGCCTTGAATAAGCCTGATTAATGCAGATTACATCTGAATGGGAGGAGGGGGTATTGGGCTTGATATCTCCTCGCCTCGCTGGTGAACTTATAAATTCTCCGGAAACCGAAGAGCAATGAATAATGGAAACGTAACGGCTTCTGTGGCTGACAGATCCATTCAAGTACTTTTGGCTTTTGTTTGCCCTTCACCCGTTTGTTCTTTAGATGAAAAAGGGGGAGATATTGGAATCACCTTATCTATAAACTCTGCCTGGAAAGTGCTCTTTCTGTGTTGGTTGTTGGGTGTACATAGCGCGATCTAAATGCAAGTTGTTCTCGGCGTTTTCCACGTCATAACACTGTATTAAAGCGCCCAAACACGCTGATGGACAACGGGCCAAAAAAGATCTTTGAGCAGCGTACTGCTCCAGTCACAGGAAAGATGTAATAATAATAATAATCATCATAATAATCCTTGCAATTGATAGAGCACTTTTCACATCTTCTCGACGTCTCAAAGCGCTTCACGGAATATATATTTATATGTGTTGGGCGAAGCGCGGCAGGCAATTAGTGTCCAACAAAGATTGAAATGACCCATTTATTATTGGGTGTTTTTTTAGAGGGATTATTATCAGGCGCGCGTGTGTGTGTGGAGTAAGGAAACTTGCCCAAGGTTTCGCCCTGACGTGCCTGGAATTGAACCCAGGTCCCTCGCTTGTAAGATGAGTGCTCTAACCACTGAGCTACAGGAGCTCCACATGTAAGTTCATTTGGTCCGTTCAACTGCCGAGCACTCGACTCTCCCCAACCCCCACCTCCCACCCCCCTCCCCCCACCCCACCATTCCACCATCTCATTCATCCTTTGCCCAGTGGAAAGAAATGAAGCCAGGTCAGCAGGGAGATGATGAAAGAGAAACTTAAAGGAGAGGAATAAAGAGCAGAAACATAGAGGCTGCAACTTTGTAGGTGATTCCGGTGAGATTACAGTTGTGGATCAGTTTGGGGGCTTTGCTGTCCTCAGCACGAGCTGAACCAGTACATCGTTATCATCGCTAATAATGATAATATTAATAACAATAATAATCCTTGCACTTTACCTACAGCAGAAACAAAATGCACCCCACCCCTCCCCCCCTCCGACAAAGGTTTGCAAAGAATAATAACGTTGCCTGAAGACAAATTTCCGAATCCTCTGCTGCGGAGAAGGGTACTTAGAGTTCAGCATTAGTAATCTGTGAAGCGGAGATGAAATTGCATCTCCGTGATCCGCTGCGGTGGTTTTTGCGCTCGCTGGAGCTCTGATTTTGAAGTCCGCTGAGTAAAGAACGCCTCACTTGTGGACGTGACCGTGTCCGCTCCCTACGCTCGGCGGGTTCCGAACTGTGTCACGTCCCCCGCCTTCAATGTCAGGGCAAAACCTTGGGCAAATTTCCTTACTCCACACACCCACACCCACACCCACACACACACACACACACACACATGCGCGCCTAATAATAATAATCCCTCCAAAATAAAAACCCACAATAAAAAAAATTGGTCATTTCAATCCACGACTGTTTGTGGGGGATACTGCTGTGCGCAATCGGCTGCTGCGTTTCGCCCAGAAGTATACAGTCAACTCACTTTACAGTATATTCTGCGGAGCGCTTTGAGACGTCTGGAAGACGTGAAAAGCGCTGTATCGAATGCAAGGATTATTATTATTAGTATGAAATGGCAGAACCACTAATGCGGAGCAATTGGAATTTAGAAGGTGAACCACTGTACAGTGTGTTGTTGCTGCAAGGCATTTACCAGACACAAGGAAGTACATGTTTCTGTTCAGCCATAACACACTGGGAGCGATTGTATAAAAATAACAAGAGGAGGAAAGGTTAGGTACAGTTCACATTCTCCCATTTGTCAGATGCGATGTCATTCTTCCCTCATAATTGTTTCTAAATCATCTGAACATTTCGCTTTTTATCTCCCTCTCAATGTTCCTTTCCATTCATACTACTAGGATATATTTCATAGTCTGTTCTCCCGTGTGTCTCACCCAAGTGACCATTCTTCTTGTGTGAGAGCCGTTGCAAAGTGCTGGCTGTTTGATGTGAGGAGGCAGCAACACAACAATGCAATAGGAGTTCTGTAGCTCGGTGATTAGAGCATTCACCTCGCGAGCAAGAGTCCTGGGTTCGATTCCTAGGGCAAAATGTTGGGCCTTACTCAGCACTCCTCTGCTTACCTAGCAGTAAGTAGGAATGTGGTTGTTAGTCGAACGCGGATCGCATTTCTGGGGGTAATAATTCCTTGAAAAAAATCAATAAACCAGTCATTTAAATCCATGACAGCTGTGCGCAATTGGTTGTCGCGTTTCGCCCTTGAAATATACGCTCAATTCACTTTACATTATATTCTGGGGAGCGCTTTGAGATGTCTAGAAGACGTGATAATTAACGCTGTATAACGAATGCGAGGAAAAGATGTTGAGGATGATTGTATGACACCTGTGACCTCTATAACCTTCTTAGCTAATGGCAAGAACTCCAAGATCAGCAGCAAACATCGTGTCCAGCTAAAAGAAAATGATTGAAATCACAATGATTTAATATTGCAAATAAGTTGCTGCTAATAGACTGAAAGATATTTTGTTAAAAAGACTGATGTAGTCGAGGTCCTATTTCAATTTGAAGAGCTGATCGGCATGGAATAAGGCACTGCCACTAAGATAATGATAATGATAAATAATCCTTGCATTTGATATATATAGCGCCTTATCACATTGACAAGATGCTCATACACAGAACGGACTGTAAATAGACTGACTATTTTGAGTTAGTGAAACGCGGTAGCCAATTACCCAGAGCAAGATTTGAGATACAGCACCTTCTCTTCTGCTTTTATATTGCACGGTGCTGTAATCTGATGTATTTTATCCTGGTTAACTTAACCATCTGTTAAATGACTTGAACCACTATTATTCAGCAAAGTGAGCAATAAACAAACTGAGGGAAAAGGGAAAATTAGAAATCCGTAAATTGACTAACTCGGAGCAGTTGTCAGATTAATCTAATTTTACCTTGGATTTAAAGCCTTATGATTTCATGCACACGAGTTGCTATGGTTACAATAACATTCCATGAAACTGATAACAGCATTAAAATATCAATTAAATCTAGTAATAAATAATTCAGAAGTAGTTTGATAAAATTGAGTGTTTCTTCCCAGCTCATTTTCTCCCCCATTTTATTTCGATTTCTTTTTTACTGGTTCACTTTCATGGATTGAAATCCAGTCGTGGATTGAAATGACCAATTTTATTATTTTGTTTTTTTTGAGGGATTGTTATTAGGCGTGTGTGTGGAGTAAGGAAACTTGCCCAAGGTTTCGCCCTGACCTGCCTGGATTCGAACACAGGTCTCATGCTTGTAAGGTGAGTGCTCTAAGCACTGAGCTATAGGACTCAATATAACATAATCCTGATTAAATAATAATAATTATTATTAATAATAATGAGTGCACTTGATGTGATTTTTTTCAGTCGCTCGCCAGGCTGGTCTCTGTGGTCACTATTTTCCGTATTGACTGGCTACTTTTTGTTTCTCTGATCTTCAGGTTTGTAGAGTTAATTTCTCTCTACTCAGTCATCTCCCTCTCTGATCTTGCCCCTCGACTCGAACCCTAACCCTAACCCTATCCAATCCAATCTTGTTCCCTATCCCACCAAATCTCACTCCCTCTTGCACCTCAAACCTGCTCGTTATACAGTCAACCCTGATTGCCATCTCCTTCCTGACCCCCTCAAGCAGGTTAGTGTCCCACGGCCCTCCACAACACAGCACAGCGAGCCGGGGGGAGGGAGGGAGGCAGTGACCGTGGGCATGGACGAAGAGGAAGGTCTTCAAGCGCGACCTGAAGATGGAGATAGAAGGCACAAGGTGGAGGGACAGAGGAAGTACTCAAAGCCTGCGTTTTGTTGAATGGTCGGGCCAGGATTCGGTCGTCTTTCGAATGGAGACTGGCAACTCACCTCTGCTCGAGTCCCTGTCTCCATATCACCAAAGACACTGTCAGCCACTCGACCCCACAAGCACTCGGGGGTTCGAGAAGCTAAAGTTCCGTGCCCCCTGACCCCCTCCACCAACGGTACGTACCCCCCACCCAAGGGAGGCGTGTCCCACAGTTTGGAAACCTCTGCTGTAAGCAGTTACACAGGCAACGGAGTGTGATCTTCGAGATGGTCTCCTGCTGGGGTGAACAATACCAAACAAATCCCTCCCCATCAGGCAATGTTCTGCCTCTAATTGCTCACATTTAGCCAATTAGGCTGTTAATGAAAACAGTACTTTCCCCCCAAAGGGCCACAATGGTGGTGGAGGTTGTGTTACTGTGCGCACACACACACACACACAGACACTTTCAACTTCCTAAAGTGAAATAAATCCCTTCAAACAAACAAGAAAAACGAAATCAATTATAATTTGGTCATTTCAATCCAAGACTGCTTCTGAGACACTGCTGTGCGCAATCGGCTGCCGCGTTTCGCCCACAAACTATGTAGTCGACTCACTATACAGTATACCCTGTGAAACGCTCTGAAACGTCTCGAAGACGTGATTAAGTGTTAGATCGAATGCAATAATTATTATTATTATTATTATTATTATCCAGTGTCCAATGCTTACAGCGGTGTCCAGGCAGATGAGCTGCTCCTACATGTCTCTCATTAAAATCTGTCAAACCCCAGTTCCGAACAGACCTCAATTAATGACGAGGGCCAGTCAGTTGCTGCAGTTTATTTAGGAGAATTAATTATAAGCATGAACGGAATTACGGAAAATTAGCGCATATTACTGACAGCATAAAACAAAGCCAAAAGAAACGAGACAGGCAACGTTGCCACGGTTACGAATGTAGAATTTGTAGCACAAACGTCAGTCACACAGGCTCCAGTGCTGCAACTCCATCTCGCATTCGATTGCTAAAACCATTCTGCCTTTAACATTTAAATACCCCACAGAACTGTGACAAAGGCCTAAACGCCAGGCCTGAATTCAGAAGCGGCTTTTTTGTTCTCCACAGAGAGTTACGAAAGAATCGAAGGATTTCCATAACTCCGCCCCAGCTGAAATGTTAAAAACGATAATAATACTGACAGTCCTCGCGTCTGATGTTGGGGCTTGGCACGTCTTCGAGACGCCTTCGCAGAGCTTCACAGCGAATTGGCCGTACATTGTTGCGGGCGAAATGCGAGCGGCCGGTTAGCGCATCTCAGTGTCCCGCGAACAGACGTGGATCGAGTGCCCCAAAATTAGTATTTTTCACGCGGATTAAGGCAAAATGTGTCATTCGAGCTAAAAATAAGTACAATCGGGGGGGGGGGGGGTTGGGTGGTGGGGTGGGGGGGGGCTTGAGGAAGGCACCAAGTGATGGTTGATGCCTCAGGGGAGGAGTTGGGCTGCTATCAGTTGCACTCAGCAGGCCACAGATAGCAAGCGGAGGAACTAGCAGAGATTCCTACAACTGATGGTTGTCCAATGATTCCCTCAGTGCATCGATGCTGAGTGAGAGAAGCATGTGATCGCTGTGATCCTTCAGCTGCCAACGCTCGATGTCTAGGCTCACACGTGAACCAATGAACCCCCCCCCCCCCCCGCCCGCCCACACACCCCTTCACCACCCCACTCTCAGGTCCCGATCCCTGACTGTTCAGCCTCGGGGACGTCCTCTCTGCGCTGTACTAGTGTCATTTTGTTGTTGTTGTTGTTGTTGTTCTCATTGACTTGTCCAGTGTAATCTTTACACGGCTCACTCTCCACAACCAAGTGAAAAGGGGCGAGTTCGTTTGTTTAAGTAAAGCCCGGAGCTCTCCCACTCATTACATCGCCAAGCTTCACTTTCCTGCTCTTCCCTTGCAAACCAGCACAGCTCCCAGCCATCCTTCTTCATTACATTGAGCAGCGAGTCCACCTATCAGCCAGCCCTGCACCTCTGCTAACAACACAATGTAATATCGGCAGGTCAGACTTCCCCAACAATGCGTTAATAGCAAGGCTCACGGTGTGCAGCTTTCAGAGTGACATTTCTTATAAAAGATAATAACAATACCCTTTCCATTTCGGGGAGACGGAACCCATTTGAGTTTGTGTAATGGCCATCCTCAGCTCATTGATTGAAAATACTGGCAGTTTTTATTGAACTGGATTCCAGTTCTATAATTACCTCAAGACCAGACACACCGAGAACGTTCCTTTGCTATTGAAAGCTTGATTTCTATTAAGTTTCACAAGTCTTCTCTCTTTCTCTGCGGCCCGATCTTAAAGTAAGACAGTTCTACCGGGTAATATTTTCAGAAATGTTCCTGCGTTTGTTCTCTACATCAAGCTAACGAGTTTTGTGGTGAAACTAACGCGGTTTGAGGGTAACAAATGTTACCAGCAGATGAAAGAAATGAAATGAGACTTGTTAGTTCTCAGCTCCGTCGCTTCGCTATGCCTTTGCCCACGCTGGAGTCCTGAGCAAAATAATGTGCTCACTCAATCCACGATTGACTTCGCTGTGCACAATCGGCTGCCACGTTTCGCCCACAAATATATACAGCCAATTCACTTTACGGTACATTCGGCGAAGCGCTTTGAGTCGCCTCTTCGAAGACTGATAGGTTTGTTGTGTCAAACAATCTTGGGAGTAAAGCAGAGTTTAACACGGTGGTCTAATCTCAGTCCTTGGAACAAAGGAATACTGACTATTTCTTCATTCATTATCCAGGAAGGTCCTGAAGATGAATGCCTGGAAGCTGAATGTCCTTCGATACTAACTCCCAACTCAAAAAGGATTGAAAATAACCCTTGGGGCCATTGGAGAGACATAAATCGACTTAACAACGGGCTAATTGTCAGGTAAGGCAATCAGTGTCTTTGTGTTTGGACCAGCTTCCTTGAACAATTTTCCGAAATAAGGTCGTCTCGGTTTGTTAACAGGAATTGCTGCAAGAAAGAGGTCAATGAGCCCACGTATGTCATCAATTGTAATCTCAGAAACTACCACTGCATAATGTCAGTCCAGTCGGAAGCGGATGAAATAAATGTACATAGTCTGAAAATTGATGATCCCCAAAAATATACGTGCAACGAACCTATAATAATAATAATCATTGCATTTTGATACAGCGCTTTTCACGTCTTCTAGACGTCTCAAAGCGCTTCACAGAATGTACTGTAAAGTGAACTGAATGTACATTTGTGGGCGAAACGCGGCAGCCAATTGCGCACAGCGGCGTCCCCTACAAACGGTCGCGGGTCGAGTGACCAAATTAGTATTATTTTTGTCTTTAAAAAAGGGATTGTTAGATACATACACGGAAGATAGCGAAGAGGAACTTGAGATGAGTGGACCGAGCTACCCAGCGCATGTGCCTTTGTGATGCTGAAGGAATTAAGAGCACACAGTGTCAAACAACGGGAGGTCAGACCTGTCTCGGCAACGGGGTGGGGGGGGAGGAGGGGGGTTGACTGTGCCTTTGTTGCCAACTCTAATTTTCAAATTCATTTTGTTCATTACGGCTGAATAGACCATCGGAAAAGCGTGACACCCGGCAGACAATTACATTTTACGAGCGAATCCCAGAGGTGAAGAAGAACGAATGGCATTTTTCAAGTTTTCCACTAATATAAAAGTCGTACTTTGCAGTTTCAGGAAAGTAGGAATCCACTTGTAATCAGATTAGTGCGGACCAGAATAACCTAAAAACTAATGAGCCGTCGGGTTTGTTGTGCACATTATATCCACGACAGCTGATTGTACGGCTAAATATTTATTCAGCTGAAGAGAATATTAAGTGTAATTCATCGGACATGACGGTTGAGCCTCCCATCTGTTTTCTTTCTTTTCCCATTCCGATTACCTGCCATCCCTCTCCGATGTTTGCCAGCGCATTGCTCTCGACAGTCCTTGGAAATCCCGCCTCACTATCCCGCCTCACAGTCTCACTATCTGGGCTCGCAAATCTAGAATGAATTCCAGTACATCCAGAAGCGCTTTGAGACGTCTTGAAGAAGTGATAAAGCGCTATATCAAAGGCAAGGGACTAGCATTATTATTATTATTATTATTATAATAAATCCTGGAACAAGTTCTGAGTCAGTCTATAGGAGAGGGAGGGGGTACAATTGTTTGACGGCTGATGTTTACTCTATGTGTGAGCAATTGCTCGCAGTGCCCTACAAATATGAAATTCCCTGCTCATATATCCGACGCCACCTTTGCGAAAGACCGTCGATGTGTCGTTGTCAGGACTGTTCAATCCTGCGGAGCGATGTGAGCTGGGTTTACAGCGTAGAGATGAGAGTTGGCTCTGCCTGGAGACTTCGCCCTACGGAGTTTGTTCATATCCCAAAAAAGGGATAAGTACGAGATTTTCGGAGGCTAATTGAGAACTTGTTCAGGCATCAAAGGCTTAAGGACATGGCAGGAGTGGCCATGTGTGTTTGCAACAAGACTCAAGCCAGCCAGGCCCAGAGTGATGATTAATATTGATGTAAGTTGCAGTTTTTTATTGGTCCAACTCAACACAAAGAATAAGCGCTTGTGAGGACTTTGAGAACTTTTTTCAAGGTGTTTGGCAGCCGCTTACAACGGTAATCATCGGTGCATTGGTTGCAACCCCTCATTGTGTCCTTGAGAGGTCTCAAAGGGCTTGACGGGATTCACTGTGAAACCAGAGTGAGATGCAGGGAAACAGCTGGCGAGTCCTTTAGCCTTTAGCCAGCAACGGGGACCAGCTTGGTCAACGGCTGCAACACAACCTGAAGGAGGCCCCACAAACATAAACCAACCAAAAAAAGACCCCAAGTTGTACAACTCTGCACTTTTCACGGATGACAATTGAACAACAAAACCTTTTGCCTGTGACTGGATGATGCTGTCCTGTGGTCTGTAATAAAGCAATTTCGCCCACGCATGTGCAGTCAATTCACTTTACAGTATGTTCTGTGAAACGCTTTGAGGCGTCTAGAAGATGTGAAAAGCGCTATATCAAATTCTAGGATTATTATTATTGTGTGAAGCGTTTTGAGACGTCTCGCAGATGTGCTAAACCCTGTGTCAAATAGAAGAATTAGTATTATTATTATTAGTGGCTCCTGAAGTCAACACAGCATGGGCAGGTTCAAATAATTTGTTGGTCGGGTTGAGTGTGATTCCAGTCTTGATAGCTCCTCTCCAGCGCATCGTGGCTAGGTGATGGGAGCCCATTAAATTTGGTGTAGACTAGACAGTCAGAAGGGCCCTCATTGTCCACACTGAGATTTGGCCTCTGTGTTTAGGGAAGATTTTATATCTCACTGGTAACAATTGTGTTCCACTGAATAGACACAACCCTCCATCCTCCATCCGCCATCGAGTATCTTGGTGTTTGGCATCCTTGGGAGCAGGCAATCCAGGTGGGACAAGGTCTGCATCAGGTGTGAGAAGGTTGTGACACATGGTTCAATGACCTGCCAATCCTCAGTGTCACCATAGAAAATTGTTGAATCGTGCGATTTACTGGAGGGATTTACTGGAGATCCCAATGGAATTCAGTTACTGCTTCAGTGCCTTCAGCCACTACGCCCCAAAGCTGTGGAACTCCCTTCCTCACTCCCTTCCAACTCCCTTTCTCACCCCCTTCCGCCCCCACTCTCTTTCTATTTCCAGGTCTCGGCCAAAGACCTTCCTCTTCCGCCGCGCTTTCAGTCACCTTTCTCCCCCTGCCCTCTGGCTCGGCCCAGGGATCTGTTATTGTGAAGCGCTCCGAGATGCTATCCGGCTTGGAGGACGCTGTATAAATCAAAGTTGTTGTTGTTGCTGCTTCCAGGAGAGAAGGTGGGAAGATTGATGGAGGGAGGTGGGGGATGGGGGGGACCTCACTAGACACTATTTTGCACCTCTCAAATGACCATTTTCTATTTCACAACAACAACTGCAACTCGGATTTATATATTTTGAGAAATTTGGAATCCACAAGCATTCATTCACAGATTATCCCCTCATCATTTCCAGTAATTCTCCTGAAAGTTCATATTCGCAGTCAATGCAGTTTTGACCGATCGATCGCAGGCTATCTAGGGTTTCTGACTGATTGCAAGAATCTAGGAACTGTGCCCTCGGAATTCTCTTCAAGGCTATGATATTCTGAATGCAATAATTGTCACAGGAGCTGGTTCCATCAGAGCAGAGAGGTGTAAGAAAGATTGATTTCCACGGAGCTGGAGATTATCTTCGCAGCGAAGACGGCAAACTGTAATCTTGCGACCAAAAAGAGATTGTGACAGCCAACGCTAAATTGCCTGTTACGCTGCAAATGCCAAAAGCAATCTGTTAGATTATACAGCAGATGTTCAATCAAAATGGGTAAGTGCTTAATGAAAAAAATAAAATAGAAAACAGCTCCCTAGTTAATGAAGTTACCAAATAATGAGAGACCACACTTCACCAGATAGACAGCAGCTTCCGTAATTGTAGACAGAGACAGTGTTTGCTGGATGAGTGTCTGTGTCATCAAGATGAGGGTTGTTAGTGGTGTCAATGTGACACATATTCCCACTTCAGTCACCGACCAGCCAACAAGGTCAGTCAGGTATAGACGACATCGTGATGCGGAGTCAAGCTTCCTCCACTCTGCCTCACTGGTGTCTCATCTCCCCACCTCCCTCGGAACCAGTGCGACACCACCGTTTCTCATTTCTGTTTCTTCTCCGAATGAGATTACCAATTAGGGCTGAATTTAAGAGCGGCTTTACGGCTATTGAACCCGAAACGATTCGAGACTGCTCACATTTTCACAGTCAACAATGGCGGGTGTTGTCATGGTGTCAATGAGCTGGCTGGCGAAATACGGCAGCCAATTGCGTTCAGCAGCGGTCCCACCAACAGACATGTTTATGAGCTTTAAGATTTGTTTCCAAACCAAATCAATCTCTTATCTGCTGACGGTAATTTGATGTCAGTCGATTACAGGCATAAATAAATAAATAAAAGGCAATCGGATTCCAGTTTTTTTTGGTGGGGTGGGGGGCTCGCTAAAGTGAAACCCTTCGGGTGTTACAAAAACGTGCTCCCTCTTTTGGTCAAAATAAAAAGTGCCTAGTGTTCTATTGGAGCTAGTTCACGATCGGTAGGGTTAATAATAATAATAATCATAACAATCCTTGCATTTGATATAGCGCTTTTCACAATAATAAAATTGGTCACTTCAACCCACGACTGTTTGTGGGGGAACGCTGCTGTGCGCAATTGGCTGCCGTGATTCACCCACAAATATATACGGTCAATTCACTTTACAGTACATTCTGTGAAGTGCTTTGAGACGGCGATAAGATGTGAAAAGCGCTATATCAAATGCAAGGATTATTATTGTTATTACTACCAATTAAGTCATCAAGCCGACAATATCCCAACCTCAATTATCAATGTCTTTCTTACACATGCCTTTGTTTTGCTAATGAAACCTAAAACTCATTTCATGATGGAACCCAACCACCATGTTACAATGTGGGCTCCGTTAAGTCCTGGTTTCACGCTCCTGAGGTTGGATTTCCCTCTTCCGAATGAATTGTTAGTTACTAAATTATATTGGATCAAATATGACACATCAGATAATCCTGAGGGAAAAATAATTGGCTTTGAAATTGGATGATGGCATGGATCCTATCCAATTATTTCTTAGCCAAAGCTTTGAGATGGGAAACTATTTGTTGACTTATTTGACTATCTCCGCTCTTATTAATTTTTTCTTCTGCTAAGCCTCATTTACAATCAATAACTTTAATCACCAAATACATTTACCCTAACCACCACATCCAATAAATTGAAATAAATGTTCTCTGCTCCACTCCTTAAAAGCCCCGACTCAAGGCTGGCTGGCGTGAGTGCTTGAAAGCTATTTGTGGTGCAACGTAGTCCGGTTCCTACTCAACATCTGCTCTACATTTCAGCGGAACTCACTTGAAAAGGAAAAGGAGCATTTGGCTGATTTCCCCCAACCAGCCACTAAGGGCTAAGTGTCATGGAGTGGAAGTCCTATCGCTTAGCGGTCGCTTAGTGTCACAAGCAAGTGCGAGGACCTGGGTTCGATTCCCGGTCAGGCAGGGCGAACCGTTGACCAAGTTTCCTAACTCCATATCGCTTTTCTGGGGGTAATAGTCTCATCGAAGATAATTCGATCACTCAGCTTATGATTGTTTGTGGGACTGTATAACCAGTGAAATTTGGATTTTGTGGAGCTCCTATAGCTCAGTGGTTAGAGCACTCGCCTTACAAGTGTGAGACCTGTGTTTTGAATCCAGGCAGGGTCAGGGCGAAACCTTGAACAAGTTTCCTTACTCCACACACACACCTAATAATAATCCGTCCCCAAAAAACCCCACAATAATAAAAATTGGTCATTTTCAATCCACGACTGGGGACAGCCTTAGAAGCTGCTTATGGGGGACTGTTGTTGCACAATTGGCTGCCGTGTTTCGCTCACAAATAGACAGTCAATTCACCTTACAGTATATTCTGTGAAGCGCTCTGAGCCGTCGATAAGATGTGAAAACGCTGTATCAAATGCAAGGATTATTATTATTATTATTTGGTTCCGGCAGAAAATGAGACGTCATTAAGGCTTAGTTGTGAGGCACAATTACTTTGTAATTTTCTGCACAAAATGAACGCTTCTAGGCTGCTTCAGAACAACAGTTATAAACTATAAAACACCAGTAGCAAGGTAACAAGGGGTGCTTGGGAGAAGCTAGCAAGAATAAAACAAGCTCCCTCTATAACATTTAATATCGTCGAGCGATTCAATGGACTATAATTCTCCTTTCAGCACAATTACAATAATTTATTAATAAAGGACATTGATGGAAATAATTGCTTTTTAAGCAATTCGAGTTAAGTCTGTTAACCTGATTTCCATTCAGTCTTTCTTAACCAGGCGATGAAACTACATTGTACAGCACACAGCTTGAGTCTCTAGCTCACGGCTTACGTTGTAAATTCTTTGCAAGCCGGAGGGTTGAAAAAAGCCGAGTTAATTTTTTTTTACAAATATATCTCGCAAGACAAATGTGCGAGTCAAACAGGGCCTGATTATCTGCACTTCCCAGAATCCTGACACTGCTGGCTTAATGCTTCGCACTGATGATTTGACAAGCTCCATGGTGCTTTAGGGATGGAGACAAAGAAATTGCTAACCCTTTTTGCTGGTACCAGCATCTCAGTTAGCAGTGTCTGGCAGCTAGTGACTTTTCAACTGACACTGATGTCCTAGCCTTTCTTGTCGAATGGCCTTGCGGAGTCATCAATCTGTGCCTCACTGGACCTGAAACAGCTATTCTTGTCATGGCATCGTTTATAGCTTGTTATTCCATTTCTTGTACATGATAGATTACTGCAATGTTGCACACTATTATCGACTATGGTCTATTTTGTCTCTTGTTCTCTTACGCGGTCTTTCCAGGTCTAGAGATGTATTGGTCCGCTGGTCTTTTGACTGTTTTGTTTTTTGAATATATCCGTGACCCGCCGTTCAGTGATATGTGAACCCAAAGGGGAAGATCCCTTTGCTCATCCACCCAGCCCATCCACCCTAACACTTCCCTGTTCAGAAAGTGTTCCAACTGTCAGAGCCAAGAGGACCACTTTCTCACACTTTGCCAAGTTAAATTCCATCTGCTGTGTTATCTCAGCCCACTCGCTCAGTCTATCTATATCCCATTGCAATTCTTTCTTGTCTCCTCGACTCTTATTTTGCCTCCTTGGTTTGTGTCATCTACAAACATAGCTGTACAAACATTCTATTTTCTCATCCCAGTCATTTCTACATCTCAACAATAATAATAATATAGCACCTTATCACGTCTTCGAGACGTCTCAACGCGCTATACTGTAAAGTGAGTTGACTATATATTTTGTGGGCAAATCAAGCACAGCAGTGTCCCACAAACAGGCGTAGATTGAATTGATCAAATTATTATCATTCCAATTCATTAATTTTTTTGGAACGGACAGCAACGCGCCAATCGACGAACAGAGGGGTTTGAAAGGTGGTTAGACGGAAATCATAGTGGCCAACTAAACATTTATGAATAAGCTAAACATCTTGTAAATAACTGGGATCCCAACACTGTCCCTGAGGAGGTGGTGTGTACAGGGTATCCCAGGTTCAAATATAACATACAGTTATAATAGAGAGAAATGGTGAATCTGACTGACTGACTGACTGACTGCTGCATAATATTCATTAGAGTACGCAATTGGCTGCTGCGTTTCGCCCCAAAAATATACAGTCAATTCACTTCACAGAATAGTCTATGAAGCGCTTTGAGATGTCTAGAAGATGTGAAAAGCACTGTATCAAATGCAACGATTCTTATTATTATTATTATTATACCACAACAGAAGACATGATCTACACTGATGATTTCTTGCAATCTTGGTCGAAATTGAGCAATTTTAAGGCGTTACTCGCAGCAAAGTCTCACCTCTCATCACCTGAACTTGTTGCCTTCCCTGCTGCCACCCTCAGCGTGTAAATTCCTAATTAACGATGCATCTTCATTCGTGAAAGAGGGGGACTTTGTAATACTCCGCCTCGCCAAATGGCTGACAAGCAACCGTCACTTGCGAGGCATATGGGTTGTTGAGGTTGGCAGCCGCGGTCTTTAGCAAGTTGTTTGCAGCATTTGGTCCGTTTCATTCGCAATCTGCGCCGTAAATACCACTTCCAATCTGTGCATTAGGTGCGAACGGACTGGTTTTCGCTTCAAGTGTTGTCACTGGAGAAGAGAGTTGCGGCTGGAAAAAAAACCCCCACAGGAGCTCAGTCCGAGGGCTCTGCGGAAAGGGGCAATAACGTGACGATAAAATCGTCGACAACGGCAACTTCCTAAATCTCTTCACCAGTTCTGCCTGATCTTCATGAGGAAAAGTACTCATCTTGAAGGTGACGGTACCGATAAATCACATTACTGTACTCCCGAATGGGAACGTCACCATTCGTTTTAGTCACACAATAATAACATCGGTCATTTTCGATTCGCGTCTGTTTGTGGGGTGGGGGGGGGGGGGACGGGGGGGGGGACGCTGCTGTGCGCAATTGGCTGCCGCGTTTCGTTTGCAAATATACAGTCGATTCACTTTACAGTACGTTCCGTGAAGAGCTTTGAGACACAGTCTAGAAGACGTGAAAAGCGCTATATAAAATTCAAGGATTGTTATTATTCTTAGTAAATAGAAAAATATCAACAAGTTGCAGCCAATTGCGCACAGCAGTGTCTCACAAACAGCCATGGATTGAGCGAGCAAATAATTAGTGTTCGTTTGATGAAGGGCTTGTTACCCTCCGGAAAAGCCATCTGCCAACCGACTAACAACTGGGTCCCGACTTACTGTTGGGCAAACAGAGGCATGTGGAAACTTGCCCCTCCTTCTCCCTTTCCAATTCTCATCCTCCAACTTGGGGGAGACGAGCTCCTTCTTCGGTCATGGCCACGCCACAATTTGCGAGTTTGTGTCAATAATAATGAGGTGTCTGACATTCCCGTAATTCTGTTGAAGGCAATAAGTCAAAACCCAGTCAAATATAGAAACAATCCGTAATTAATGTTGATTATATTGTGTGAATTTTCCATCTACTGTATACTTGCCTCGAAAACAAAGGATGTTCTGAAGTGATTAAAGTGCCACCTGGTATTTTTTAGATGAATATTCACAACGAGGGCAATACATATATATTTATGAGTGTGACTCCCAGATTTTGGTGATATAACAGCTGGGGAATTTGCATAAGCTACTTGAACTCGATGGATGTTGATGGAAAGTAAAACGTAAACCTTCGGATGTCTTCATGAAAGTTTCAACACATTTGAGCAAGATGGCAGAAAGTAATATACAAACAGACGTGACTAAAACAACGCGAGTTGCCTTCTAATGTACAGTAACTTTACAGCAGGTTGAATTATTTCAAAAATAATAATCCTTGCAATTCACATAGCGCCTTATCAAGTCTTCGAGACTTTAATCGATGGTGCTGTCTACCTAAACAGGTGGACATTCGAGATCGCGTGAGACTTTCGGAAAAGAATAGGGAGTTTTTCCCGTTATCCTGTACAGGCAGAGCGCTGTAGCTCAGTGGTTAGAGCACTCGCCTTGCAAGCGAGAGACCTGGGTTCTATTCCAGGCAGGGCGAAACCCTGGGTAAGTTTCCTTACTCCACACACCTAATAATAATCCCTCCGAAAAAAACGACAGTAATAAAACTGGTCATTTCAATCCACGAGTGTTTGTGGGGGACGCTGCTGTGCGCAATTGGCCGCCGTGTTTCGCCCACAAAAAATACAGTCAATTCAATTTACAGTATATTCTGTGAAGCGCTGTGAGACGTCTAGAAGATGTGAAAAGCGCAATATCAAATTCAAGGATTATTTCTTTATCCGGGCCAGCAATCGCTCCGATAAAATTTGATTGTTCGCTTGTTCCCTTAACAGCTGTCCGTGATGTGTGCAAATTGGTTGCTGAATTTGCCTACAAAATACACGGTCACTACACTCTACAGCGCAGTGAAATGCTGCCACTTGTGAAAAGGCGCTGGAGAGAGCAAATGTCAGGATCATTATCACCACTCTTCAGGCTGTGTAAGGCCCCCAGACTCATTTTACACAGTGGTAACACCCGCCGGTAGTCTTTGCAGAAGGCAAACAGAAGCTCCTTGTCCTATTTCTCTTGAGATCGGCTTCAAATTTGGTCCCAGAGTTTTTTTTAAATCAGGTTGACGCGCTAGTTTACCACACGCTCACAGCTCCGAGTACGAGATGAATCTTTTCTTCCATTGAATATTCAGTGAGGTCTGCCCTCGATCTGATTAAGAGTTGCTCACGAAAGATGCCAAGCATTCTTAAGTGTCTGAGTGACACAATGAAGTCGATTGTCCCCGTGTTAGGCCATGTGTTTGGTTGGTAGGCAGTAAACATGCAGACAAACATTGCTTAATTTAAACCCAATTCGAAACAACAACAACAACAACAAAAACACTGTCATCCAGAACCAGGCGAGTGGAAGCGCAAGTGAGAGACAGGAGACATTGTGAGATGCGTGCAGCCGATCTATCCATCTCCCTCTTTGCCCCTCAGGACCTTTACAAATAAATACAGCCATCAATTTATTTATTTTTATACCTCATTTCCAACACATTCCAGACGCAAACTCGACCAGCCTTCATCCAATTGTTTTATTGTTTGTTTTGGTCATGTGAGGGTGGGGGGGCGGGTGGCGGTGGAGAGGGTGGGGGGGGGGGGGGAATGGGGGGGAGAGGATTGGAGAAAAAATAATTTAGAAAGAAATCCCATTTCCCATTATGCCCCGTTTGAGTATTCCAACCAGCATCCTCGCTCATGTATATGCAATAGAATTGGAACGCTTCATTTAAAATACATGAGAGAGCGCTGGCTGTTGTTATAATCTAGTTTACATTATGGAAATCTCATCATTTAGAAAGAAAAGGCTTTTGACACCCCGGCATTTATCAAGCGCCGCATCCCGAGGACGCCTTTCTGCATTCATCATAAGCCCCTCGATCGTTACGTCTTCAGAAACACGGCGAAAATAGATGCTGTCAGGACCAATTCACATTCAGAGAGATAATGCCGGCCCCCCCCCAAAATAATAATAAAATAAATGCCTCTGCTTTTCTGCAACTTTTCTTTCTTTCTTTCGTTTCTTTTGGGTTCTTATTTCTTTCCTAATGTGTTTTGCTGCGAGTAATCAAACCTGGCGTAACCTCCCTGACACCAGCTCCCAGCGCTGACAGCACCTTAATAAAGAATATGGGAAACTTATTTAATCCAATCAAGGTCCCGAATTAAAGCCGGCGCGGCCCGGCGATGTGAACCAGACATCCAACGTCTGTAACCTTTCAAAAGTGCCACTTTCCCGAGGATCCACTTCGGAAACCCCTCTTCCCCCCCCCCCCCCCCCCCCCCCCCCCCCCCCACCCCCCCCTCCGCAATCCCCATTGACTGTAGCCATAAATTAGAAAATTACTGAATCGGCTGGGAAATTGCCTTGCATTAATCATCTCTGCGACAGGCTGCAAAACATTCAGAAAGCAAAACAAAATAATAAGGAGGGGTGGGAGGTGGTGGTGGTGGACTGGGGATCGGGTGGGAGGGGGGCGGGGGGGAGAAGGAAGAAGAAAAATTACATCCAATCTCATGTTTAAACCCAATGAATATTAAAGCAGTCTCTGCTCCGTTGCTAAATATGACAAGATTAGGATTTGTCAGGTTGATGAGGGAATGTTCGGAATGTAATTCACTTTAATCTGCTGTTTGCTCACAATATTCACATTGAGAAGTGCTGGGTGATGGACAGTGAGTTGCATGCACTTGTCAGTCAGACTGATTGGCATTAATTCCCTCTGCCACCACACACTCGCACACACACACACAACACACAACACACACACACACACATGTACTAGACATACACACTTTGACCAACCTTGGCTAATTTCAAGACACTTTTTGGGCCCAGGTTTTAAAAATAAACAGACCTCGTGTGCTGTTTCATGTTTATCGTGCTGTGATTTGATGGTGAATAATATACACATAATGAGGGCAGATCAAACCAATCTCACACGGAATAAAACGGAGAGGGCGAGAGACACGTTAACAGGTAACTGACGACAGTGATTACATAACGGAATGGCACCTACTATCATCAGTTTCAAGCATGTCGAGTGTATCTCTTCACTCGGCCTTTCTTACCTGATTTGTTGATGGTTTAAGGGAACTTTGTTTGCTAAACTCAAGTCACAAAGGTCCTGTCGGTCTGTATTTGTAGCTCTATTAACCTGAATTTAACCCAAATGGTGTCTGTGTCCTTAACTGATTAATTTGCTTCTTTCCAGTCTGTTTTTTTTGCAAACCTCTTTATATCTTATTAGTATTTCTTGTCTTTTTTTGGGGAAAAAAAATCTTTTTAAAAAAAATTGTTTGTGGTTTCAGTTTTCGGCGTTTCTAGCTTGTTTCTACCAACTTTCTGGTTCACTTTTCCCTTTGTTCTTTCTCTTGGCATTTTCCAATGATTTCGATTTCAAAACCGACAAAAAGATGAATTCTCTGGGATTTAAATTCTTTGACGAATTGCAAAAATTTACCGGAAGTTTAAAGAAAATTAGGTATCGTCTTGGGAGTCCTGAAGCTTAGTAGTTAGAGCGCTCGCCTCGCAAGCGAGCGGACCTGGGTCGATTCCCGGGCAAGGGCGCAACGTTGGGTAAGTTTCCTTACTCCACAAACACACCTCTGTTTACCTAGCACCCAGTTGTTAGTCAATCGGTGGATCACTTTTGCGGGAGGTTAATAATAACTTTTTAAAAAAATAATAATAAAAGTTTGGTCACTCAATCCACGACTGTTTGTGGAGGACGCTGCTGTGCGCAATTGGCTGCCGCGTTTGCCCACGGAATATAAAGTCAATTCACTTTACAGTATAATCTGTAGAAAATAACCCGTTTATACTGACAAACGCCAGAGAGTTCTGAAAGCGACAAAAGGTTTAATTTCTCACACAAAGCATCACATCCCTCGAACACTAGTCTCCTCTTAACTGGCAGTATTTCAGCATATTGAGCTCATTTAACACATTCCGACCAAAGCCCTTGTTCAATTTGCCCTATTGTGAATCCTCCTATTGCTTGTTTAATGTATGTAAATCTTCCAGGATGGTAAAATCTCCTGCTTGACCCGATGCTGAAATTCCAGTCTAACATTTGCTACTTGTGTTACTCAAACCCATTAGCGTTGCATGGGTGACATTCTCCAGGAATCCTAGCAGTCTAGTTAGGATTTTTATGGTAACTCAGTGGGCAAGACAGGCCTGTAATAACCGCTGGAAAATTGCGGCTTGATAATATAAGAGCTCCCAGTGTCTTATGCAAAACTAATTTTCGGTCTTCAATTCCTTTATTAATCTTAAATGAAGATAGCAATTTAGCCAGGCATTCAGACAGCGATGTGAATTAAGAACGGTTCAGTACGTTCTCCTAATTTTTACTGAATATTCAGCGTTAGCAATTTATAGAATCTCATTTTCATGGATGTTATGATAAAATAAATGCTTTTTTCATTTTAATAGCTGGAAAGGGCCTTCAGTGTTCAAAGATTAATAAGTGGGACTTTATATGTATATGTATATATAGATATATATATATATGTAAATTCAGAATCTCCCACCACACACAATACAGGACTTTTATTGTTTGGTACAATTTGTGCTGGCTGAGAAAGAGTGCTGAGAAAATCTATCTTATTTTAAAATTGCAAATGATAAATTAAAAACTATCGTGCTTGTAGTTCTTGTAGAAAAAAAAGAATACTTAAAGTATGAAAGGAAACTACGTCTTTCAGATAATCATAGAATCATAGAGTGATACAACACATAAAGAGGCCATTCAGCCCATTGTGTCTTTCCATATTATTATTATAATAATAATCCTTGCATTTGAGATAGTGTCTTATTACATCTTCAAGACGTCTCAAAGCGCTTCACAGAATATACTGTAAAGTGAATTGACTGTATATTTGTGGGCGAAACACGGCAGCCAATTGCGCACAGCAGCGTCCCCCACAAACAGTCGTGGATTGAGTGACCAATTCTTATTTTTGTGAGGGATGGAGTAAGGAAACCGGCCAAGGTTTCTCTCTGCTGGGAATCGAACCCAGGTCTCGATTGTGAGGCGAGTGCTCTAACTGCTGAGCTACAGGATGAGACACATTCATGTCAGATCAACTGCAAGGCACACTTCCTTCCCCGTTGCCTTGACAACAGGTCTAAACCTTGCCTCCTGTGCTGGCTGAGAAAGATTCCCAATTTGCTGCGTTGAGTTTGCGGGAAGAGTTCCCCTGTAGGACTCTTGTCCTTTGGGAAGCGGTTTGAGACCACTTCACGTTTGTGTTTCCACTCCAAATCTGTAACGGTCATCTGACAGATGGATGACCCATCTTTCTTCCCATCTGCCTTCAACCTTCCAACAGGGCAACCGTAACCAGTCGACCATCTCTTACGTTGATAATGTCTCCAATAATAATACTATTACTAATAATAATCCTTGCATTGGACATAGCGCTATTCACAGGAGCTTCACGTCGAGCAAAGCGCTTTGAGACGTCCCCGAGACTTGATCAGGCTCTATTTCAAATGCGAGGATTTTTCTTATTATTATTACTATTAATATTCTAACTGCTCATACATCTCCCTTGAGGCAGTGTGATTTCAGCCGGAGGCTTCAGAGCAGAAACCGTGCGAAGGGTTAACCCGCAGAAGCAAAGTAAAACAGGAGGGAGAGAATTAGTTCCATGCACTCATTACGGCGCTCCAAGTTTAGCCGACAACACAACACAACACACCAAAGGGAATACCCACCTATATGCTCTCACAAAAGACCCCTTTTAATGATAATCCACACAAGCACTAATTTTACAGCTGTCGGTCGTACGAACGAACGAACATACGACCGAACGATACCAAAACTTGGAGGGAAACTAATAAATTGTGTTGGTGCGAGGCTGAGGGACACTGTTATTAAAGTACATGGCTGAAGGAGATTGGAGGGTTCTCTGATAGGCCAGGTGCCTGTCTTCTTGAAGGCAGAGAGGCAGAGCTGTCAGTCACAGCCAGACAGCAGCCACCAGTGAACCGTAAGACTGTTCCTCTGTCACAGGCTGCAGGTTTCGAACAGAAAAGACGTCCGGCTAATTATCCCTACCGGGGATACGAGTCTGCCACTGAGACCCTTTAATGGCAGAGAGGCATTTCCGCTGTGGCAGAAGCAGCCAAGAGGCTGAACTCACCTCGCCGGCGAGGGGACCCAGGTTCAATTCCCGAGCCGGGCAGGACAAAACCTTAGGCTAGTTTCCTTACTCCACACACACACACACACACACGCACGCACACACATACACACAAGGACCTCTGTTTACCTAGCAATTTTGTCCGCAAAAATACAGTCAATTCACTTTTACAGTGTATTCTGTGAAACGCTTTGAGACGTCGATAAGATGTGACAAGCCCCTACATCAAATGCAAGGATTATTATTACAGTAAGTTAGGAACCTGTTTTTTCAGTTTGTTTGGCGGATCGCTTTTCCGATGGGTAATAATCCCTCCAAATAAAATAATAGCAATAACTTGTATCAAATGCAAGGATGATAACTCTTTCGCGCCTCTCTGGAATTCTCCATTAAGCATTTGCTAGGATTCTCTTCTCCCAGCCCAGCCCAGCCTCCAACAACAACAACTTGGATTTGTACAGTGCCCTCACTCCACACCGCAACGGCATCTCAGAGCGCTTCCCAACCACGGATCCCGGGGCCGAGCCAGGGGGAGGGGGAGGGGGGTGACCGGAAGCGTGGTCAAAAATAAAGGAGGGGGGGGGGCGAGGCAAAGGGAGTTAGCTTCAGTGAGTGAGCTTCAGGGAGTAGTGGCTGAAGGCTTGGCCACCGATGGTGGAGCGGAGGATTCGGGGGACAAGGAAGAGGCCAGAACCTGAGTGACTTGGAGTCTTGAAACCGAAGAGGAGAAAGCAATGAGACGCGGGTGCTATTTTGTCAGGATTATTGCACATTTTGATCAACCGGGCTTACGCATGACTGAGTTAAACCCAATGATTCAGCGCCATTGATGCATTGTATGCCTTTGGTGTCGAAGGCATTATACTGGGACACTGTGCTTTCCACTCGGTCGCAAAAGAGGTAAGGATTGGGAATCAGCACCCCACGGCTTTGCGTATTGTGAGAATTCCATCCCGTCTGTCATCCATGTACAGACATTGTCAAGCAAATCAGTTGAGGCCATCGTAGTGGCGATGGCTGAGTGGGATTCTCAAAAGCCTAAGAGCAAGAGCAGCAACGAGCCGAGGAACAAATACATTACGAAACAAAGTTTGCAAACTACTGTAGACACTGAGAAGACGGGGAAAGGTTAAACTCCGCGTTTAGCAACCCCGGCTTTCCATTTTACTGTTAGTTTGGACAAACTTGAGACGTCCCACTGATAATAAAATACCTAGCCTTATATTCTGATGCGTAGCTCAGTGGTTAGAGCGCTCGCCTTACAAGCCTGAGACCTGTGTTCGAATCCAGGCAGATCAGGGCCAAACCTTGGGCAAGTTTCCTTACTCCACACACACATACACGCCTAATGATAATCCCTCCCAAAAAAAAACACAAGTACAAAATTGGTCATTTCAATCCATGACTGTGCACAATTGGCTGCCGCGTTTCGCCCACAAACATACAGTCAATTCACTTGATACTATATTCTGTAAAGCGCTTTGAGACGTTGATAAGATGTGAAAAGCGCTATATCAAATGCAGGGATTATTATTATTATTATTAGACTGTAAAGTGAATTGACTGTATATTTTGTAGGCGAAATTGTCGGCGGCCGATTGTGAGCAGCCGTGATTGAATGCAATTAAATGTACAGTTTAAGTGCTCTGAGACCTCGTCCGGCGTGGAGGACGCTATATAAATCAAAGTTGTTGTTGTTGTTACAGTATGAGGTTTAACTGCAAATGTCGACTCCTACCCACCACAGCTGGTCCAAAACACTGGAGACCTGCACTCTGGGGGTGAGTACTTGGAGAGGAGGGATAGATACACTCTTGAACCAGTTCCAGTAAACACGCAAACAGTTTAGGAGAAATTAACCCTGCCAGTAAGACTGTGGAACTACCCTAGTAACACAGTGCCCTACCGGATTATCCCATTGCATTGATAACTGAAGAACATTGGGAATAAAATCACTCTCATTTAGGGATGTAACAACAACAACAAAATGACACTTGTATAATAGCACCTTTCACGTCAGGAGGACGTCCCAAGGCGCTGGACAGTCACTGTGTCAGACCCGAGCTGGGGACTGAGGGAACGGTGGGATTAGGAGGTGCTGATGGGACCATCGAAGAGGAGAGTTTTGAGGTGGGACTTGAAGGAGGCCAGGAAGGGGGCTCGGCGGAGGGACTGCGGGATGGGAGTTGCAGAGGTTGTGAGCAGTGTATTACAGACGGGGAATATCAAAATGTCTCATTAAGACGGCACCAAATTTCCCCTAAACTCTCTGCGGGATCTTAAACCAAATCCGTTTACTCCGATTGGAAGTTGAAATACGTCTCCACCCAGTTACTGTTCTTCCTCAGGCCAGATCCTGTTGCTAATGAGATCAGGTTTCCGTGTGACACATCGGTAAAACAGCCAAGGTACCTACATAAAGCCTCCTCTCTGTCTCTGTGTGTGTGTGTTTGTGTGCACGCGCGTGTGTGCGTCAACCTCTTAGATGATTGTTCGTTTGGCTCATGCCTTGAAGCAGTTAATGTCCTCGATTTACTAATTATTTATTTTACAGGTGGGAGTGGGGGGTGGGTGGGGGGTGGGAGTGGGGTGGGGGGGGGTGGGGGGTGGGAGTGGGGGCGGGGGGTGGGAGTGGGGGCGGGGGGGGGGGAGTGGGAGGGCAAGAACCAAGAGTGGCGGCCGACGGGAGAGGAGGAAGGCAAATTGAATTTCCCCAATTTTTACCTCTAATGGAGATCTTGCATTATTCCCCTTCCCTGGTCAGCAGGGAACCTAGCCTCTGATGATGTCAAGGCCAGTACATTTTCTCGGGCAGCCTCATTGGCAATCACACGGATGGATGTGCTCTGATACTTCTGGACGAGGACTAGGATATGTCCATGTTGAGAAGCTGCATTTTTGTTTTGTTTTTACCTCTCTCTCTCTCTCTCTCCCTCTCTCTCACTACAGACAAACGCTGCTGAGTTAGTAATGTTGGCAGCAGAAGACCGCTTTGCCCACTAGCAATACAGCAATGCAGAGAGAGAGGGAGGGAGAGAGAAAGAGAGAGAGAGAGAGAGAGACTGATTTACAATTGCTGCTCCGCACTGCATTGAAATCAAACCCCGTAAACAAGACAGACCCAATTGCAAGTGTTTAAAGAATGCGCAGCTTGGCGCGCGGCCAGAGCAATGAATTGTGCGTTGTTGTTGTGTGCGTTTTTTTAACTGATATTACATCTTCTGAAAGGCTTGAGGAGATGACAGGGGCAGGGGCCCGAGAGAGAGAGAGAGAGAGAGAGAGAGAGAGAGAGAGGTGGGTGGCGGACTTGGCAAAGTCACTCGCTATCGTTACGTACCCTCGTTCGCGATGGCCCAGCCTGCGTTCAGACTGCGTTGCCTGATGGCAAATTGTCACCAAATGCATCGATTCGGAGTGGAGATCCCCCACCCCCCACTCCAACCCCCAGCTCCCAGGTCTCCTCCCAACTGAGAGCCGGCGAAGCCAATTGATGGCGAGAGAGAGAGAGAAAGAGAGAGAAAAACGAGAGCGGTCGAGAGAAAGGCACAGATGCGAATGAGTTGAGATCTCCTCGGGTGTCCACCGGAGGTTTAGTTTGATAAGTTCACTGCCTCTTGTGGAATTAAGCCACAGAAACCAACCCAGACAGAAAAAAAAAGTGCCCGGTTTCATCCTCAGTTTACTGATGTTACCTTTCCACGACAGCAGCCAGAGACACACTATGGTGGCTCTCCAGCCTCCCTGAGATAGCGAGAGTATAATTATCAACCGGATTCCCTCCTCACAATTGTGATCAAGTGGCTCCCTGCTGTTGCGTATCAGGTGAAGCCGACTTGAGGTATGTCTGTGATCTTCCTTCACAGTTGGGCAATCGAAAGACGCTAACATTGGTTTTCTGCCATGCACACGCACGAGCGAGCGAGCGAGCGAAGAAGTATGTGTAGGTTTACCAGAGAGAGGGGGGTCCCTTGTCACCTCACCTTGTCAGCCTGGGCGCTGTTGCTTTCAGAAGAGGAAAGAGAAGAAATTGGAAATAATAATAATAATCCTAGCATTTGATACAGCTCCCCATCACTTCTTTGAGGCGTCTCCAAGCTCTTCACGGAATATACGTGTTTTGTGGGCAAAACGGGCCAGCCAATTGCGCACAAGCAGCGTCCCCACAAACAGCCGTGGATTGAAATGACCTATTTATTACAGTTGTTTTTTGGACGGATTATTATTAGGCGTGTGCGTGGAGTCAGGAAACTTGCCCAAGGTTTGGCCCTGACCTGACCTGCCTGGATTCGAAACGCAGGCCTCACGCTTGTAAGGCGAGCGCTCTAACCACTGAGCTGCAGGACTCCAATGCGAGGGAAACAGAGGCGTCTGGAGTTAGGAAACTTGCCTGAGGTTTGGCCCTGCCGGGGAATCAAACCTGGGTCCTCTCGCTAGTGAGGCGAGCGCTCTGTGCATTAAGCTACGGGACTCCAATAAAAGAGTAATAAAAGTAGAAATAAAAGGTAATAAAAGGGAAAACATGTCATATCACGGCAGCAGATTTTGTTTTGCATGATTTATACGTACACATCACTCCTGAATCCAACTGGCAACAATTAATTCACGTCAATCACAGTCATCAGTTTTGGCCGCTAACTCATGATATAAATATCAGTAGCTAGCAGTGAGAGCCAAACATAGAATATTTTATGAACACCCCGGCAGTTCATTGTTTGGATCAGATGCAAGGAAAGGTCCAATTAGTGGAATAAAGCTTCATATCTGGATGGATCAGGAGTTGCACGATTGAAATGGTCAACAACAACTTGCACTCACATAATAATAATAATCCTTGCATTTGATGAAGCGCTTTCCACGTCCTCGAGATGTCTCACGGTGCTTCACAGAATGTACTGTAAAGTGAATTGTACTGTATATCTGTGGGCGAAACACGGCAGCCGATTGCGCAGCGTCCCCCACAAACAGTTGTGGATTGAAATGACCAATTTATTATAGTTTTGTTGGGGGGATGGATTATTATCAGGCGTGTGGAGTAAGGAAACTTGCCCAAGGTTTCACCCTGAACTGCCTGGATTCGAACCCAGGTCCCTTGCTTGTAAGGTAAATGCTCTAACCACTGAGCTACAGTGTTCCAGAGTTCTGTATTTAACCATCCCCTGTGCTAGTTATACACATAGCTGTATGTTTGTACTGATTATTTTGTTAACGAGAATAAATCACAGCTCTACTTGTAATGAGGAAGTTGCGTTGTTTGAGTTCTCAGCCACTTGCTCCTTTGAGCTGTATCTTCAGCCAAGAAAATCTACTGTCTGGCATCTCAACATCGCAACGTGACTGAGTATTGGAGCAAGTAAACACAGTAATTTCACAGGCTCCGGGAGGCATCTGTGTGATGTTTGGGACGCTGCTGTGCGCAAATTGGCTGCCGTCTCGCCCACAATACGCTTAGTCAATTCACTTTACGGTATATTCTGTGAAAGTGTTTTGAGGCGTCTCGAATAAGTCACTGTATCAAAATGCAAGTACTGTATTATTATTAATATTATTATCATGCGAGGCACAGAATGGCCCTCTTCTCTCTGTCTCGTCTCTACCTCTACAGCCTTTTAAAGATCGGAGTTGGCCATGGTTTAAACTGCTATTTGTTTTCATCCGGTTTTTGTTTTGTTGAGAAGAAAATCCATTTTGACTCCCTTTTGTGTGTGTGTGTGAGTGTGAGTGTGTGTGCGTGTGTGTGTGTGTATGTGTGTTTCATCCGTGCCTCGCTCCCCTTGATCTCTGCGTGCATGGATGAAAGTACAGACAATTTATTCTCCAGCCTGGTTCATTTTCTGACATTTTCTCCTTTGATCTCTGCGCGTTTAATCTAATCCACACACCCCCACATCCCTATTTCCTTGTTCGTGATCCAGACAAAAGCTTGCAGCATCAGCTGCAGAGATTCAGGTGCTGCTCACTGATTTGAACAGCCATTATATATCCTCCCCCACCTCCTTCCCTCGACTCCTTTCCCCCACCAACTCATCCCATCCCTCTTTCCGGCGCTCGGCAGTCTCTGTGTCATGGTCCGAGCTGGCATATCGCTCCAGTGTATCTCTGACACTTCTCGTCTCGCCTCTTCCGGAACTGTGTGCTTTACGGGGGACGGTAACAAGCTGTCTCGACGCCCCCGTCATTTCATCCCCACTGCAACCGAAACCCTGTGAATTGATAGATACGTGTCTGTGTGTGTGTGTGACCTGGCAGCTGTTGGCCCTCTTCTTTATGCGCTAACTTTTGCTTTTGTGCTTGTTCACAAAACCACAGAGAGCGGGAGGGAGGGAGGGAGAGAGGGAGAGAGAGAGAGAAAAACCTTCGTGTTTCCTATCCCTTTGATACGAGCGGTAAATCTTCCACCCGCACCAAAGGCGTAAAAAAGGGGTTTGAAGTCATCGGCGAACAAAAGGGTCATTCAAATGAAAGGAGTGAATTAAAAATTCGTCGTCCCCGGTCGCGTATCTCCCCCGTCTCACTTTTGCCGCACTGACTTGCCAAGGCCCCAGCGGCTTGGGTCCCTGTGTGATATCTGCCGTCGACCCTGGAAATGAATGGGAACCCCACTGAGAGTTTCATTAAGTTCAGATCAGACATCTTTCTCCATCCACTTTGGAGGGAATCTCATTACTAAAAAACCTTGAAGGCGACGGGGTGCAAAACACTCCCAATAAAAAAAATCCCACAAATCTATTGGCTTTCAGGTGAATTGGGTGTTGGTGTCGGTCGGTTGGCAACCTGCCGTCTGGCTCGGGAACCTGGGAGTTCAATCCCTCATCTTCGATCGTGCCTTCGGTCACCTATCCTACCCCTATCCTCTCCTCCCTCCACTCCTCCTGATCCCTGTCACCGGCTTGGGTGCGGATCCCTGACTGTCCAGCGCCTTGGGACGTCCTCCAGACGTGAAAGGCGTTTTTGAGCTCATAGTTCGAATAACAATAATAATCCTTGCATTTGATATACCGCTTTTCACGTCTTCTAGACTGTGTCTCAAAGTGGCTTCACAGAATATGCTGTAAAGTGAATTGACTGTATATATTTGTGGGGGAAACGCGGCAGCCAATTGCGCACAGCAGCGTCCCCCACAAACAGCCGTGGATTGAAATGACCAATTTATTATAGGTTTTGTTGGGAAGGATTATTATTAGGCGCTTAAGTGTGTGTGTGGAGTAAGGAAACTTGCGCAAGGTTTCACCCAGATCTGCCTGGATTCGAAACACGTGTCTCACACTTGTAAGGCGAGCGCTCTAACCACTGAGCTGCAGGACTCCGCAAAGGTGAGCCCGGAATGCCTTGCCTGTTCAGGTGGATGTTAAAACGTGACTGTTCGGATCAAGAAAAGGGAGTTTCCTCCTGGCGTGTCTGACTCAATAATTGTTCACCTACAAACTCACAGTCGTGGCATTTTCATAGGAACTTTTCGAGTTGCTCTCGATGTCTGCAATGTGAAATGTGCTTCATCCACCGCATCGAAACAAACCGTTTGCGTTGTTAAAATGCAAATAAGGCAAGGACGGGCACACGGTTCCCAGCACCACAGAGAAAGGAAATAAGCCCTTGGCGTTTCCTCTCCTTTGGATACAAGCCATGTGGCAAAACCTTTGTAGCTGCCAAACGCTGTTGTAGTTGAGATTAGTCTGTTCATCGCAGAAGCTTTCTTGGATTTTCCTCTATCGATTTATAATAACAATAATAATTCCTGCGTTTGATATAACAACAGCAACGATTCCCAGCAGGTCAGGGCGAGAACCTGGGCAAGTTTCCTTACTCCACACGCACACGCCTGATAATAATCGCTCAACCCAAAAAAACACACACACACGCACAATAGTTAATTGGTCATTGCAATCCACGACCGTTTGTGGGGACGCTGCTGTGCGCGATTGGCTGCCGCGTTTCGCCCAAAGGTACACAGTCAATTCACAGTATATTCAGTATATTCCGTGAAGCGCTTCGAGAAGTCTAGAAGACGTGAAAAAGCGCAATATCAAACGCAAGGATTATTATTATTATTACCTTATAGACTGACTACTTGGGGTACCACAGAGAGGCACACGAGAGTGGCAATCAATCTGCGTATCAAGCGGGTGGAAAGCTAAACATAAATGGTAACAAGCAATAAAAAAAAGTAAGACTTTTTTTAAAAAAACAAGAAACGAGAACAAGAGTGTAACATTAGAAACACATTCGCACATAATCCTCTCCCTCAATTAGGAAGCCTCGAAAGGGAATAGGGAACGCACACTTAAAGGTCGAGCAAGCAATGTATGAAGCGAAAATGTAATAAAGGAGGTTTTATAATCCAGACCTCCCGAAAACACCATGTCACATTCAAGAACACGGTTTGTATCTCAAGAATAATTGCCGCGCGTGCTTTACTTGTCTGACACTTTCCCTCTCACTCTCCCCACCCACCACCCTTTGGGAAAAGTGGGCGGAAAAAAAAAATCTATATTCTGTACTTTCCTATTAAATGACAGCTTGTTTGCTACAGTTTCCACCCCCCCCCACCCCCCCTCCCTCCGCCACCACCACCCCACCCACACCCATCACCGACCGTTTCTGCTCAAAGCTTGGACCAGAATATCGACTGTCAGGTTGACTCTCTCTCTGCCGACACCACTACTGGTCTGACAGCTGTCTGCCTGTCAGGCTCTCCTGGGCAAAGTGACTGGTACATTTCCTAAGGGAAGCCCTTTCACCTCTGCACCTTTGACTCGAACAGCAGGTAATTGGAGCACACGCCTGCGAAGCCCAGCGAGAGTAGGGTTTGCCGGAGCTATATACCCATTATATTCCTTTCACAGAGAAGCCAGTTTCCTGCCAATGTATTTGTTCTCAATAAAATGAATATCCGTCACAGCCCCGAAGTTTCTGTTTACCCTCGAGTCCCCTTTATTATCGTGCTGGCAAACAGCATGTCCTGTGTTGCCCTAAGAAAGGACGGACACCTGGTTGGGAGGCAAAATGTGCTTTGCCTAGCATGTCCTATCCTAGAGGGCTAGCTCTTTTCTATGTGAAAGGGCTTTGAACAAGTACGGAGACTTTCCTTACATGAAAAATCCAATTTCTACCGCGGCAACTGCAATGTAGAGCTAATATAAGTGGCAGGTGGGGGGGTGGGGGGGTGGGGGGGTGGGGGGTGGGGGGGTGGGGGGGGTGGGGGGTGGGGGGTGGGGGGGTGGGGGGGGTGCAGTGGGTGCAGGTGAAGGAGGGTGGGATGGGGATGGGAGTTGGTGTACAGTATGGAGTTCCTGTTGCTCAGTGGTTAGAGCACACACCTTTAGCTGTCCTTACAACAGTGAGACCTGTATTCGAATCCAGGCAGGTCAGGGCGAAACCTTCGGCAAGTTTCCTTACTCCACACACACACGCGTAATAATAATAATCCGTCCCCAAAACCCCCCGCAATAATACAAATTGGTCATTTCAATCCACGACTGTTTGTGGGGGACGCTGCTGTGCGCAATTGGCTGCCGCGTTTTGTCCATAAATATACAGTCAATTCACTTTACAGTGTATTCTGTGAAGTGCTTCGAGACGTCTAGAAGATGTGAAAAGCGCTGTATCAAATGCAAGGATCATTATCATTATCATTATTATTTGCGCACAGCCCAGTATTTATATTTGTATATTTATAAGTACAGAAGGCAGAAACAAAGCCAGGCTTCCAATGAAACGCATTGCACTTTCATCGCTGTTCAACGGTGCGTACTCATTCAGCAGCTCCCAGCTAATCATTCATTACAGTCCACCTCCAACGTCCAATGATAAAACCGGTTCAAATATACCTTGAGTAATGGTCTACTCATGCCTGCATGTTGAGGTTGTCTAGGAGACTGCAACACTCATGGGAGCACAAGAAAATATCAGAACAAGAGGAACAGTTCAGAGATCTGCTATCCATCACCTTTCTGTAGACCAGCGCTTATCCAATACAATACTGTACAAAATTGCAATTCTATAGCGCCGTTCATGTCGGGAGGACATCCCAAGGCACTGGACAAGTTATAACATGTTAAATGATTGAAACTGATGAACACAGTATGCAATTTAGCAGTCCTGTGACATTCCTGAAGCATTGCGATATGAAGACACTTTAATAAGCCATTCAATAATCATAATAATGAGAACAGGCCATTCATTTGACATAGTGTCTTATCGTGACATTCGTGACATCTCAAAGCGCGTCACAGAATGAATGCACTGTGAGGTGAGTTTACTGCATATTTTGTGGGCCAAACGCGGCAGCCAATTGCGCGCAGCAGCGTCCCCCACAAACAGACGTGGATTCAGTGAGCAAATTATTATCAGCAAATTATGATACTCTACAAGAAACAAAAATCTTACATCCTCCCAATGGGAAAGGTGCTAAATCAAATGCAAAGCTTATTTTATTAAATGTTTAGAAGAAATATGAATTTTGGAACCAGACTGAGCCTCAGGCTTCTTCTCGACATCTCAAAGCGCTTCACGGAATATACTGTACCGTAAAGTGAATTGACTGTGTATTTGTGGGCGAAACACGGCAGCCAATTGAGCACAGCAGTGTCCCCACAAACAGTCGTGGATTGAAATGACCAATTTCTTCTTATTTTTTTCAGGGATTATTATCAGGCGTGTGGAGTTAGAAAACTCGCCCAAGGTTTTCGCCCCGACCTGCCTTGGAATTGAACCCAGGTCTCTCGCTTGTAAGCCGAGTGCTCTAACCACTGAGCTACAGGGCTCCACATTTTATTCGTTGAACGCCCTCTAGTCGCATTGGTTGGGTAGGTTTGGGAAAATGATGGATATCTCAATCCCATGCTCGATTGAAAATCCAACCAAACAAAACAATAGCAAAGCTCCATCTCTCCTTGTTTGACTCACAGGGAAGAATGAATCAGTGCTGGCCTTGGGAATGATGCCAACTTGTGACTGAACAACAACAAAAACACACACAAAATTACATTTGTAAAGCGCCTTTCACGTCGGGAGGACGTCCCCAGGCGTTGAACAGTCAGGTTGGGACCCAAGCAAAGGGAGAGGGGCAAGGCAGGGCGGAGGGGCGGGAGAGAGTTAGGAAGGGAGGGAGAGAGTTGGCAGGGCAGCGGATGGTACGGTCGAAGAGGAAGGTCTTGAGGTCGGCCTTGAAGGAGGTAAGGGAGGGAGGGAGCGAGGCAAAGGAACTGTAGGATGGAGTTGCAGAGTGTGGGACCAGAGAGGCTGATAGCCAATGGTCGGGTCAGGCGGGGGACAAGGACTTTTGTCACAAGGCGTTGTTTGTTACTGACTCGCTTCTCCTCGACTCCTTATCAACCGACGTTCTCAATTACAATTCCTTACACAATTTTAGCTTTTTCGAATAACAAACAGAAATAGGCGTACAGTTCTTGCCATGAATTTTACTTGGACGCAACCTTTGCTCTCCTGACTGGCACTGCATGAAGCGGTGATGCCATTTTTAAGTTTCTTTTTTTGTTAACAAAAAAAACCCATTCCATTTGAAACAGTTTCTCCTTGTGTTGAGTGGAACAGAATAGAATTTTGATGCCATCAAAGTTGAGATTTGTATTGTAATGTGCTCGTGTAATTCAACTACTGAATTAACCTGTTCTCCTGGACACAAATCCAATTTACCCAGAGATTATATTTGCGCTTGGTGCTGTGGTTCTTGTTGCTTTGCTCATCTTTTGTGTGTTCCCACAGCATATATGCGGAAACCTATTTGAGATACAGTGGTTCCTAAATACGGAATTCTGTGTGCATATAGTTCATTCTTCTTTTCACAGAGGGACTATTCAAGAATCCTCATTCACACACAAGCTTTGCTATAACAGCAACTGTGCTGTACAAAGATAACGTTTCCTTAAATTGTCTTCAGGAAAGGAAAAAAGTGAAGTCAAAAAATAAAATCTAGACGCCCTGCACATCTATTTTGCCCACAAAATACACAGTCAATTCACTTTGCAGTATATTCTGTGAAGCGCTTTGAGACGTCTCGAAGAGGTGGTAAGGCTCTATATCAAACGCAAGGAATATTTTCATTATTACAAGTTAATGTCTTGTCACGATATCACAGCATAATCAGAATCATTGGTTTAAAGCGCGTGTACAATATACTGATTAGAATATATACATCCAATCTCTAACCGTTTCACAGTTTGGGATTTTCCCACCGCCTTAAAGTTTTGAAACACAAATATTCACAAATCTATTTCCTTTCAACAACGAGTGTCCGGAGGTGATGCTCCTTGCCCTCCTGCGTGAGTCGCAGAACATCAGAGTACAATACAAGCAGTTTTGAAATGATTAGAGCTGTTGTGAAACTCAAAAAGAGTCTTCTCTAGAGTTGTGGCTGAAGACTCGATGGAACGTCACACTACAGATCCAGCCTAATGCGCCTCGACAAATACTGGCAGACACTGTGAATTATTTATTGAGCTCAGCCTTGGGCAGCGGTTGGCAATTCCATGCAATTTTCCGTATTGACGATTAATTTCCGTGCCAGTTTCACACAGCTGTCACCACACCTGGCAATCCCGATGTGATTAATTCTCCCTCAGCCCAGATTAATAATGTACAAGGTGGCGCTCAGCCAGACTGTCACAAACAGCGGGGCGGAGTTGGTTATGCGAATGCTACAGTTTCGGTGCGGGGGAGCAAATGTCTGAAAAGCCTCTATTTTATTAGCCCGTTCCTTTCGGCTTTAGACGCCGGGTGCTCAAGTCTAAGCCACTGTTCTTTAGAAAACCTCTGTCCCGCTGCAGAGTATCGAAGGACCAAATTATATTTAATAATAATAATCCTTGCGTTTTGATATAATAATAATAATCGTTGCATTTGATATAGCGCTTTCCACATCTTATCAACGTCCCAAAGCACTTCACAGAATATACTGTAAAGTGAATTGATTGTATGTTTTGTGGATGAAACATGGCAGCCACAGCGGTGTCCCACAAACAGTCGTGGATTGAAATGACCAATTTTATTATTATGTTTTTTTGGAGGGATTATTATTAGGCGTGTGTGTGGATTAAGGAAACTTGCCCAAGGTTTCGCCCTGACCTGCCTGGATTCGAACACAGGTCCCCCCAGCTTGGTTTCCCCAGCTTGCAAGACAAGTGCTCTAGCCACTGAGCCACAGGATTCCTTGTGAATTAACCCATCCACCCCAACTCCACCCAACACACACACAGACAAAAATTGTTAACTTCAGTAACAATTCAGCAATGGCCTGGGAGGGTTGTGAACTTTCCAATCTCCTCGGGTTGTCTCGGGAGACAGTGAGATATGCGCTCAATCCCCATTCTCGTCTGTGCACCTGCCACAGTGTAAACAGTTCGCTCCACGCTGCAATTCGCACAGTGAATTGGACCAGTTGGCTGACCTCCACGCATTGCGAAAAATGCATGTGGTGGCGTGGGTTGGAGCCTTAAGAGTTTTTGTATCATACAGTTGTGTTTTACTCTACAGATAACAATAATAAAAATAATAATTTGATATAGCGCTTTTCACATCTTCTAGACGTCTCAAAGCGTTTCACAGAATATACTGTAAAGTGAATTGACCGTATAGTTTGTGGGTGAAACGCGGCACCAAGTGCGCACAGCTGCGTCCCCCCCACAACAAGTGCGCACAGCAGCGTCCCCCACCAACAAACAGCCGTGGATTGAAATGACCGATTTTTATTATTGTGTTTTCTTTTGGAGGGATTATTATTAAGATGTATTGGAAAAGTCCCCCCTCACTTCACATACACCCCCACCACCACCACCGTATCCTCGTTCCCCCGCCCTCTCAGTTGAAGACAAGAACTCATATTGGTGGGTGGTGGGGGTTAAGTGGTCTGCAAAATCAGTCGCCATAGTTGGAATCATGATACTGTAGTATACGTTTCCCTTCCTCCCTCCTTTATTGAAGGCATTGATGGCAGCTGGCTGGTTGCTGTTTGGCGAAGGCACTGCTAATTGTCAGAAAGCAATCAGAGGTTTGTCGAAACAGATTTCCACAGCAACATTATCGATGAATGGGGAGAATGTCATCCCAGATTCAGCATATTACTGCCTTGCTGCCCTCCCCCCACCTCCCCCACTGCCCCACTGCCTCGTGGCTGAACGAGTAAATGTATCACATGGCATCGAACTGAGCCAAAGTGATCCAGTATGGGAGGGAAAAGGAGTCTGCCCCATTGGAACCTGCCATTCGGAGGATTACCCTCTGCAACCACTTCAACTAAATAAATAAACATTATTATTAATCGCTTTCTTTTAAAAAAGAAAGTCTCTCCAAACTGAAATATAGAGGGTTGTCTGCAGTTTATTAGTAAATGAGGTTAATTTTCTACAACAATAAATGCCAAACGCATTTAAAGCAAGTTGGCTTGAAACTAATCTGCATCCAAGACATCAATCACTTTAAAGTCTCCCTCAATGAGAATGCAATGATGCTTGTTGATAACTGGGCTGGCTGTGCTGTCCTTAAGTTTGAACAGATTGCCCTACTCACAGTCAAGGCTCATACAAGAATAAGGACCAATGGGATAATAATAATAATTCTTCTAGACGTCTCAAAGCGTTTCACAGAATATACTGTAAAGTGAATTGAATGTATATTTTGTGGGTGAAACGCGGCAGCCAAGTGCGCACAGCAGCGTCCCCCCCCCACAAACAGTCGTGGATTGAAATGACCAATTTTTATTATTGTGTTTTCTTTTGTGGACGCATTATTATTAGGTGTCTGTGGAGTGCGGAGTAAGGAAACTTGCCCAAGGTTTCGCTCTGACCTGCCTGGATTCGAAACACAGTTCTCACGCTTGTAAGGTGAGTGCTCCAGGTAAACAGCGAGACGAGAGCATGCGGGCAACCATGCATCTGTAACCCAAGCATCACTGTGTTCAGGAGGCGAACAGAATTTCGGAAGGAGGTCCAAGAGCAGGTGAGTGGATTCATTTCAGGATGGCAATCTCATCCTAAAGTTTGAGTGAGCCGTGCACGGAACCAGCAAAATAAGTGATCTACATCGCTGTCAATAATGGACAAGTGGATGAAATAACCAATCTGGTAAGAAAGTATATCCTGGTAGACATTTCAATCTTCAGGATGTGTGTTAGTACTGTTTAAAACATTGGGTAAAATCAAATCAACACATCATAATATATAATAATAATCTTTGCATTAGCACTTTTTCACATCTTCCAGACGTCTCAAAGGAGTAAGCCAAAGGAGTGAGATATATAGCAACCATTTTGACTGGTGGAGGATTAAACAGACATTAGAAGGGAAGCTGTTTATCTAGATTTATATGAATGTTTTCTTGTTTTTTTTAAAAAAAAGTCTACTTAAAGGTATTTGAAGTATAATGCCAATTTGCCAATAATTCTTCCCAGGCAGTCTTCTCTCACTGTAGCGCCTTGTTTAATAACATTCCTTGCTTTCAATTCAAGCGAGGAGACAGGCAGGCAGAGCGCCCTAGGTTTAATGAATACAGCTCGTCTCACTCGAGCCCAGAAATATCTGAAGAGCCTTTTTCCATTTAAACGTGGAACAAAAGTATAGGCTGTGAACAAATAGCAGCAAAACAAAAGAGATAAATGAAAGTGCCAATCACCATGACAACCCTCTATGTGTGTGTGTGTATGTGTCTGTGTGTTACCTTTTATCGTCAGTGGATCGTACGCTTCCAGTAACCTCAAAGGAATTTTAGACAATTATTTACACAGTAAGAATTAAGAGCCGTGTGATGCAGTATTGGACTCACTTGGGGCAGTATTTGCGATATGAAGGCAAATCTATGTGAAATTTGATCAGATTGTTTCTCATTGTGATAGATTATTGGATTTTTTGTGTGTGGTGGGGGGTGTTGGGGATGAGGGTAGTGGGGAAAGCGTTTCTGAGTCCTCAAAGGAAGTGAAAGCTTATGTCAATGTGCAATAAGCAAACAAGGTGAGGAATGTTTGTGCAGGGAACGGGAAGAATTAAAAAAAAATATTGCGATGTCCAGTTCAAACAAACGTCCACAACAGCCAATAAGGTAAAGTTCATCCCACGTAACCTCAATAAATCTTGTCAATCAGAGGCATTTTCATTTCGTGCAAACTCCCCGTGTTTACCTCCCCAAGACAACTCTGAGCGCAATGATAATTAGGCTGAATTGTGAGTGTTTTTTTTTGTGCTGTGGGTGGCATTCTTCGATCAAGTGGACACTTCAGACACCTTTGAGCCGGTCTACACAGAACGGAAATAGCGCAGGGTATAGACGGAACAATGTCCCAAAGCACCAGACAAAAGCCAATGGAGAGAGTACAAGAAGTAGCATTTCAAAATGGCTGTTAAGTGTTGAAAGCGCAAGCCTTGGGAACATGGCAACTGTGTAGGAAATCGCCCAGATGGGAAACAAGGAGCGAAAGTAGGCCTTTTTAAGGAGAGTAATCAGACAAAGCTGTAATCTTGCAATACACAGTTGGATTAAAGCAGCCAATTAAGAGAGCTATCGTAGATAGCTTCAGCATTTGCAGAATAGCTAGGGGTTATAAGAAATATAATTTCTCTCGTAGCAAGTAAAAGCGCAACATGTCCAACCCGGGTACAACAATACAACTAGTAAGATGAAGTCAGCCTTCGTTTGATTTTAGTTGATTTATGCCTAGCTCAGCTCTTTGTGGAAGGGACCCAATTAAGACTAGTTACCTGACCCATTCACCTGCGATACATGGCTTTTGTTTTGACGAACCACCTCCGACACTCCCTCTGAACCTGGGGTGATGGTGGGGGGTGGGGGGTGAGTGGAGGGGGAGATAAGGAGTTGCCGATGGATCCATCGAAGGGGAGAGTCTTGAGGCGAGACTTGAAGCTTTGCAGCTTGTCGAGGAGGGAGCTCACCGTACACATAAATATACAGCAGGCGTATATTTGCATGCAGACACACTAACCAGACATTGTGCCTTAACCTGCCCCAGAGACGTCTTTGAGACGTCTCAAAGCGCTTCACAGAATATACTGTAAATTCTGTGTATTCTGCGGGTGATACGCGGCAGCTGATTGCGGACGGCAGCCAGATCTTCTTGAAAAGCTATTTATCCTCCGTTGCATTGCTTTCCTGCCCACATTGCTCAGTTTTCACACATATTACAATTTACTACTTTGCAGCAGGAACAATCAGCCAATTTAATCACAGACAACATCACAGCTGAGTTCTCCCCAAATGTTCTCTAAAAAAAAAACCCACGCACTTTCCAACAGGAATCATTGGCTTGTGACTTGGCAGGAGCATTTAAGGACTAATTTAAGGACAGAAGATTTTATTAGAGGAAAGATGTCCCTAAATGATATCACTGTGCGCCGAGATATTATTTTCTAGCAGAAATCTATCTAATTTGTTCTTGAAATAAACAACACTTTCTGATTCCACTATAATAATCCTTGCATTTGATATAGCGCTTTTCATGTCTTCTAGACGTCTCAAAGTGCTTCACAGTATATACTGTAAAGTGAATTGACTGTATTTGTGGGCGGAACGCGGCAGCCAATTGCGCACAGCAGCGTCCCCCACAAACAGTGGTGGATTTAAATGACCAATTTTTATTATTGTGTTTTTTTTTGGAGGGATTATTATTAGGTGTGTATGTGTGTGGAGTAAGGAAACTTGCCCAAGATTTCGCTCTGACCTACCTGGATTCGAAACAACGTTTGTAAGGCGAGCGCTCTAACCACTGAGCAACAGGAGCTACACTGTCTCCCTAGGCAGCCATTTCCATAAGTAGCGTTTCCAGCCTGACATTAGCTAACTCAACAAAGCCTACGGTTTCAATCTGACACCTTTGACACGTCTAGACCTGACCAGCAGACATGCCAGCTGGCTCATCCATACTAGTTTCTTAAACAGTCAACAACTGTCACCATTGCTCCTATTAATTCACAGTTTTCACCTTGCAATAGCCAGCCCACGAAGGGAATAGATTTTCTGTTTAAGCCTAATGCCTGAGCTGACAGGTGCATACTCTGAAGGAGTGGGATTACTGGGGAACATTCTCTTTTGCTGGCTGAATGACGATTAACCCAATTGAAATGGTCTGCTCGCTTTTGATGAAGGAGAAGGAGGAAAATCCAAGGCTGGAAATGAGGAAAGCAATCAGCCAGACAGGATGATCTGCACTCCTACTGGTTTGGTCAATTGAAAAGAAGCCAGTAGCATTACCGGAGTGGGTTACCGCAATGGGAAAGACAATGGATTCTGCGGTAAAGCAAGAAATTCCAACCATTCATTTGCAGAACCTGGATTGATTGTCACCGTGTTAAGCCCCTTGGCTTTCAGTCAGGGTCTTACCAGTTAATTGTATGCCACCACCCCACCCTCCCTTTCCCCCTCCACACCCACCGCTCCCTCCCGACACTCACTCACTGCTTTTACCGAAAGGCAGTGAGTGAGTCATGCTGGGTACGGATCCAAATTGCGCTGGCCTTCCTCCAGTTATTCATCCAAGTGGCCATTCCTCATGAGTGAGCGTAGACAGTGACTGCTCGGCAGGGTATTCGAATGTGATGGAATATCACAGCGGAGTCCGGGCTCCGTCAACATCCGAGAGAGAGCGAAGATGCATCTGAAAGGCCAGGAGTTAAAGGGGCTGGCGTAGAAAGGAACTTCGAATGTGAAAGAAAAGCGGTCAGTTCAACTCGAACAGCCACAAAATGGTTTCCTCCACTGTGAGGAGAGGTGGTGGTGGTGGGTGGGGGGGGGGGGGTGTGGGGGGAGAAAAAGTCCCAGCCCTACCCCACCCCTTCACTCTCCCGATTGTCCCTCACAGGGCCCTGAGATCCACCATTGGAAGCCGCGCATTCAGCCACTTTCCCTGAAACTCTGGAATACTCTCCTTCAGTCCCTCCCTCCCTCTCTCCCCCTTTTCCAAGTCCTACTTGATAAACCTTTGCTTTCGACCATGCTTGTGGTCACCTCCCACCACCCCTGGCTCGGAGTCAGGCTCCGCCACTATTAAGCGCTCTGTGACGCTATTCTATGTGCAGGGCGCAGTATAAATCACGTGATTGGGCATGTTATTATTTACTTGGCATTGGTCATTTTCCTGGCACTCATTTTATTCACGAACCCAGCACTGGGAGTTATAATAATAATAATAATAATAATCCTTGCGTTTGATACAGCGCTTTTCACATTTTAGACGTCTCAAAGCGCTTCACAGAATATACTGTAAAGTGAATTGACTGTATGTTTGTGGGCGAGTCTCGGCAGCCAATTGCACACAGCAATGTTCCCACAAACAGTCATGAATTGAAATGAATCAATTTTTACCATGTGTTTTAGGGGAGAATGGATAATTATTAGGCGTGTATGTGGTGTAAGGAAACCTGCCCAAGGTTTCGCCCTGACCTGCAGGGATTGAATGGAACCCAAGCAGATTTACCCTCTCTACTTTCATCTCTCTTCAGTCAAAGTGTCTTGAAATAATAAGCCCCTACCTTCTCTGGGACTTGCGTAAGGAACTCATAGAAGTGATCACGGCACAAGAAGAAATGACAGATTACCGTTGTATAGTACACGTATAAACGCGAGGTTTTACAGGCAAATTTGCATCCCCACAGAAAGGTCTCAGCCACGATAAGAGTTCATCTGATGAAACCAGCCTTCCCCCATTCTCATATACCATTGGACTGGTAATACAGCATCACCACAAAGTCGTGATATTGACACTATATATGTAAATATTCTAATTTCTTTAAGACTTATTAGACATTGTAATGGTATCATGACTTTTTTTGGTCATCCTACATTTAACAGCAATGCGATTTAGAGTATTTCAATCCTGCCGCTGGTCAAACGTGTCAGACCGGATAGATCCTTAAAAAGGAATTAAATTTAAAAAAAGAAATTGGTACGGTCAAAGGAGATTAATTAATCCAGAAAAAAAATACGAGCAGCAACGATAATACCACGGTGAGGTGATGCATGGAGCCATCTCGTAGAGCTGACAATCATTCACTATCAGAACTTTGTGACTCAGAAGAAATGAGTTTGAAAGCTTTTCTTCCCTGTGGCATTCCCGAGCTGTGGCGGAGTGATTGGAAATAAGTTCAGCAGCAGCCACTTTCACTCTCTGTGTCGACAGGACACCACAGGGCTACGGGGAGAAAATTGGAGCCGTTTTAAATGGATTTATTGTTCCAGAGATGAAGTTCTAGCGACAGGAAGGCAGTCGCATTCTTTATTGGCAATGTTCGCCCCTTTCCTTCTGAAGATGATGATTCGTGGTTGGAGTGGCACTTTACAGGTTCCAGATGCCCTTTAGTAACTCACTCAAGTACCACTCTGTGTGTGAGTCTTACCAGCGAGGCTTGGCAAGCTATTTGATGGTGGAAGCACAGTCCTATCTACACTGTACAAATCAGGGAGCATGGACAAAATAGACTTGTTCTTTGATAATGAGATCTTGTAACTTTGACAGCTTCCTTGGAAATGTACCAAGGCAATCCTAAGCTATAAAAGCCAATTTATTTTTCTACACCCACTCCTGCCAGTCATATAATAACCCTTACATTTGATGCTGCGCCTTTCACCACAGAAGGACTTCCCAAAGTGTTCCGCAGATTTTCCTACAAGGTATAGTAACAGTATTGTTTTGTGCAGGCAAAGTTATAAACCACTCCAATAATTTAGCAAGTAGAGTTTAAAGATGATACCATAATAATAATGATAATGCATTTGATTTAGTGGCTTATCACGTCTTCGAGACGTCTCAAAGTGCTTCACAGAATATACTTTAAAGTGAATTGACTGTATATCTTTTGGCCGAAACGCGGCAACCAATTGCGCACAGCAGCGTCCCCACAAACAGTGGTGGATTGAGTGACCTGATTCATTTTTGAAGGAATTATTACCCTGGTAAAAGCAATCCACCAATCAACCAACAACTGGGGTCCTCCTTACTGCATGGTAAACAGAGGCGTGTGGAATATAGGAATTTGCCTAACGTTACACCCTTCCTGGGAATCGAACCCAGGTCCTCGCGAGGTGAGTGCTCTAACCACTACAGGAACCCACTATGATAACACGGGACAGTAACATAAATACCACCTTCTTGATGTAATATGAAGACGGGATAACTTCAATGTTTTCTTGAGTGGCTGATTAGCTGCGTGCTGTTTTCACGTAAGACCATAAAGTAGTGAAGAACATCGGTGGAGGCCAATCTTATCCACCTCCCTGGTGGGCATTTAAGATGATGTCGCTTTCTGCCACTGCACTTTTTCGGGCTGAGGGGGGCAACGAGAACTTGGCATTGATACAGCGCGCTTCGCAGTGGCGGAGTCTGACAAGGCTTTCGTTCCTCCACAGATGTGGATGATGCCAAGTGTCAAGATCGGTAGAAAATAGAATGGGAGGGGTGGAGAAGGCAAGACGTTTCTCTTCCTAAAGTGCAACCCATTCCTTTTCAGCTGCACTCCATCTCAGCAGGATCCGGAGCAAAGCTTCGCCAGCACTTTCGAGACAGATACAACAGAATCTCAGTGAAGGCCAAAAGTCAACCCATAGCGATTATGTTGGGGGGAGAGGGAGTGGGGGGAGTCGGGGGGGGTGTGGGGCAGATCCAACCGTTTACCACCATTACAATCAAGAGACACACACAGTGTACAATTCATTTATACCCTGTAATTGTCAGTGATCAAGACGACAATCGAGATGTTTAGTCCTAAGGAGGCTAGCAACAGTCTCCTGAAGTAAAACAGCTGAAAGAGTCATGGCAAACAAACACGTTTTGCCTTAACAGACAAACAGAGATGGATAGGACACATTTGCATTTGGACGTTGCTTTTCAAGCTGCAAAGATTGTTGTAATAATAATAATAATAATCCTTGCATTTGATATAGCGCTTTTCACGTCTTCCAGACGTCTCAAAGCGAATCACAGGATATACTGTGAAGTGAATCGACTGTATATTTGTGGGCGAAACGCGGCAGCCAATTGCGCACAGCAGCGTCCCCCACACACAAACAGTCGTGGATTGAAATGACCAATTTGATTAGTGTGTGTTTTTTTGGGAGGGATTATTATTATTCGGCGTTTGGAGTAAGGAAACTTGCCCAAGGTACTTCTAAACGCGACTCACCAACCGAAACAAAAATCATTGCACAAAATGTACTTTCTGCTCCCACAACAACTTGGGTTTATAGGGCGCCCTCCACTCCTACAGGGATACCTCTACAGATACGCTGAGATGACTGATTAGGAATGACACCGGGAGGATGGGATGTTGAGAAGCAGATAGCAACAGATGTGCCTGTCATGAACTCCCATCTGGTAGAGACTTGAGGGGCGGAAAAAAATAGCCAGACATTGCGACAAGGTGACATACAAGTATAAGTATTTAAGAACTACAGCTTTGCGCACCAAACAGTGGACATAACAAAAACAAATTACATTTGCATAACATTCTTTACATCGGGAGGACATCCTAGAGCGGTCAGTGAATTGGACCTGAGCAGAGGGTTGGGATCAGGAGGGATGGAGGGCAGGGGGGTAGGAGGGTGGCCGAAGGCATGGTCGAAGAAGAGAGTCTAGAGATGTGCCTTGAAGAAGGCGAGGGAGGGGAGCAAAGAGGGACTGTGTGATGGATTTCCATAGCTTACTACATCGTTTAAGTATGTTATTTGCTGAATTCCTCTAGGTCTCAATTTACAAAGTTTGGCTACAGAGAAGGGCATTGTCCTTCCAATACGATGAGCCTATAGAAGAATGAGAATTTCCCCCACACACCCCAATTCAATAGGGTGAAATCAGTGCACTATAGAGTGCGTTTCGACTTCCTACTATGCTGCCAAACACTTGAAGCAGGCAATGTCCCTTCGTACATCCGCACCAAATCATTCGAATCGACTGTAAAAACTCCAATAGTTTGTTCTATTGCAACCCAATAGAACAAACCTGCTTTGACAATTTACTTTAAAAAAGCCAATGCGGAACCAAAATAAAAACATCCACAAAATTCCTTGAACACAAGTAAGCAGAGGAAATAAAACTTGTTTAAAAGCAGAGCAGAACAATCTTCAAAAAATATTCCAATGGCTCTTAGGTTCGACAGAAAATCGACAGATTTACAAACACTTTCTAGTGTGTTTTTTCCACCCCCCCACGCCCCCCCTCCGCTCGAAGCCTATACATTCCCAGTGACCTTCTGCTTATATAGCTTTATCCTCCCCCCACCGCCCACCGCAAAAAAAAAATCCATTCTTCACACCGAACGCAGACAAACAAAAATCAAGCCTCAATTCACCACATGACGTAATGCTCCAGGACCGACACAAACAACAAAAGGCTTTAATGAAAAGCACTTCTCCTGCCTGAATAACAGGTGCAGCTAAATCCATGGAGAACAGCTGGAGGAGAGCACAGGCATCCCACTGGGCCATTGTCACACACACACAGACCTACGTGATCATTATCTGATCATAACTTTTGTGTTGCAGATTGTTCTGCCAGTTGCTTTTGTTTGCTCGCTCGACAGTCGGTCCAAAGCTTCCATCCTTTGCCAAACAATGAGCCCTCTGGGAATCTTTGTGATGTCTCCAACCTCACTTAAGAAATATGCAGCTACTTGCTCGTGTGTGTGTGTGTGTGTGTATACCTATCTATCTGTATATATATATATATATATACACACACAGACACATACACACACACACACACACAGTTCGTAACTGCCAAAATATCAAAAAAAAAATCAGACCACAATACTTTACCCAGGGTGGCATTCAGCCACACAACTTAGGAGCAACGACTTGCGTTTTGTATACTGTCCTTCGTTCAGGATCGTTCAACAATGGCAGAGCTCTCAATGCTCTTCAACTGGATGGAGAGAGAAAGAGAGAGAGAGTAGCGGTGGGGGTGGTGGGGGGTGGTGGGGGTCGGTCAAAGAGAGAGGTCTTCAGGTGAAATCTGAAGAAAAGTGAAAGAGCAGGCAAGGCGGAGGAATCGAGGCAGAGTTCCAGGGTTTCAGGCCCGGTGGCTGAAACCTCATCCATCCTTTGGATGGGATATTAAACCAAGTTCCTGTAGCTCAGTGGTTAGAGCATTTACCCTGCAAGTGTGAGACCTGTGTTTCGAATCCAGGCAGGTCAGGGCGAAACCTTGGGCAAGTTTCCTTACTCTACACACACACACACACACCTAATATTATTTCCATCCAAAAAAACTGGAATGAATTGGTCATTTCAATCCACGACTGTGTGTGTGGGGGACGCTGCTGTGCGCAATTGGCTGCCGCGTTTCACCCACAAATATACAGTCAATTCACTTTACAGTATATTCTGTGAAGCGCTTTTGAGACGTCTATGAAAAGCTCGATATCAACTGCAAGGATTATTATTATTATTATTATAATAATGTCCTGTCAGGTGGACACAAAAGTGGACGGACTGTCTCTAGGTCTGCTGAGCCGACAGTTCACCCTCTCCCTTAGCAAAATGGGTCATTCACTCAATGCTTTTTTGTTGGGACATTGCTGTGTGCAAACTGGCTTCCACGGTTGCCCACAAAACACAAGTCTCTCCACTTTACAGTTAATCCTGCAAAGTGATTCGAGGCATTCGCGAACGCAAAACAAGTACAGCGTGAAAGTGATTTACGTAGTGCATCTCCCACCAGACAAAAGGCAGAACTGTGCGTATGCGTTGCCTGGATCGGATGTCATCACCTATTTACAGTAAATGACAGTATATTCTGCGAATGCAGGAAATTAATATTATTATTATTGTCACACAATCGCTGTCCTAAAGCAAGAACGATGTGCTGATCTGTGAGGGTTATGCAAAGCATCTGAAGTCCAAGGCCACTGGAATGCACTCGTCAGTTTTCAGACAGCCTCTCCCTTTAAGAGGTTTTGTTGCAAGATCTGTTCTGCATCCGACCATCTCTCTTCGACCCTAGTTTGATTAACACTGGATTATTTAATAGAGGAGATTTTCAAAAGCAAACCCGAATGTGACTTCCCACCCTGACAAGTTATAAATCTAAATAAATTTGAAATAAATGTAAATTCTGTATTGTTTTTTTTTATAAAACCTAAAACACCCTCACCTTGACCTATTTTATTTCTTGTCTAATGTAGCCTCTGCGGTTTATTTTTTTTTAAAACACAGGATTTGGGTAAAAAAAAAAATTCTTTGCATAAAAGAATCCTTTACTCAATTCATCTTAAGGTCCAGTGGTGGGGGGTGGGGGGGGGGGGGTTAGTCGGATGAAATAAATGGAGATTGCTACACCTCCATTCATTCTCCCCCTAACCATTGGTACTTTGTCTAAAGTGGCACTATTTAGGGAAGAGTTAAGGCATATTCATTTTAAGAGTCAAAGCTCAGAGCATCTCCACCAAACTGCACATCGCCCGGCCTCAGCGAAATCCAAACAATGATATTTGAAGTATGAGGATTACTGTGTGTGGCTGCCTTACAGATAACACTCACAATACCTTGAAAATTGCTCTGTGTTACAGCTCCTGCTTTGCTCCGACGCTCGACTGTGCCTGAGGGAATCTCAGTCTTCCAGTCGGAGACAATATATTCCACTAATCCTCTCGCTTTTCTATCTTTTATAGCTTGTTTATTTTTCAAATGTTGTATTTTCATAGGACCCGAAAGATAGATTAGTTAGCTTTTTTTTTGGGGGGGGAGTGGGGGGGGTAGAGGAAAGGAAGCGTATGATGAGGCAGAAGTAATGTTGTGGCTTCAAAGCTCCGCGTCTCCCCTGCGTGTCCCTCGTACCCTCCGTCCCAGAGGGGAGACACCCCTCTCCCCACCCACCCCAAAACTCTCTTCGTCTATCCCTCCGCTTTGCCCCTTCCGTCGCCATCTTCAGATCACCTCTGAAGACCTTCCTCTTCCAACATGCCTACTACTGTCACCTGCCCCCATTCCATTGGCTCCACTCTGCTCTCCGCCACTGTCGAGCGCCCTGGGATGCTACCTGGGGTGAGGGGCACTGTGTAATTTGCGCGTGTTATTTGCATCGGATAAGCGAGACCGCACGTGGCTTTGACGGGACTTTTTTTTTTTGTCCACACAGATTTTCAGTTCTGCCCTTCAAAACTCTGAAAAAATGAGACAAAACGGGTCCGATCGTGCAGATATTTCTTGCTGGTCACCGATATTCTCGCTTGCCGTAACATATTTCTTCCAGGTAGCACCTTACCGGCCATACATACATGGGCAGGGAGTACGTAACGGCGCGGCTAGCCAGCCATACAAGGTACAAGCGGTTAGCTAACGTAGCTGCACGCCTGCGCTGACACTGATTCAATGGCATACCTATCACGCTGAGCGAGAGCTATAGTGGAGCCATGTGGTTGGCATGCTAGTTCAGCGTAAACGTAAGTGGTGGAAAGTTTACAAGAAACTGAGTGAGTCACAGACCTACCCGCGCCACATGAACTTACGCGCCACCATGTTTGATCGGCTACACACTGCGCTGAATGTTGCACGTGCGTCCGTAAGTGCCGGCGGCCAGCATGCGCACGTGGTGCGAAGTGGCCATCCGTGTCGTGAAAAGATCGTACGTACGATCTGCCAGCAGCGCTAGCTAGCGGTACACACACTGTACGTCAGCATGCGTACACACACGACAACAGAAAGTTAACCTCGTGTCATGAGAGAGACAACCATTCCATTGGCTCCACTCTGCTCTCCGCCACTGTTGAGTGCTCTGGGATGTTACCTGGTGTAAATGTGAGTTGTTGTTGTTGTTGTTGATGTGCTGGTGTGATACACTGTATTAGGTAAGGACAGTCACTGACCTCAAGATTGAGATTCACCTACAAATGACACAGAACAAAATCATGAGAAGCACTTTGGGACGCCTCGATGACCCGCTAAAGCGATATATATGTATATATCACAAATGCGAGGATTCTCAGCACTGGAAACATCATAACTTAGGTCAGAAATACTTCTCACCACACAGTATAGCAATCCCCCACCACAGTCCTCCTGACGTGAAAGGCTGAACAAAATTATCACTGTAATTTGGTTGTGTTGTTGTTGTTGTTGTTGAAGCGTCAGCCTAGACTGACTTTGACATCCCGATGTGTGGTTTACGCCCGCAAGCTACAGAGAGTTTGCTTCCCACTGACCAAGCTCCCACACCTCAGGTCAGAGCTCCAGGCTCCTTATTTTCTTGTAAAACATGAAACCCACGTCCCCACCCACGGGGCAAACAAACTCCGTCGGTGGGCACGTGGAACGACGGCGAGGAACAATGCAACCGCTTATCACTACGTCCCAGTGAATGCTGAAACAGCGGCCACCCTCGGGCTAATAACAGGGGAAACGGCTTCTCCCGCTGAATGAAATAAAGAACGTTGATTGTAGGAGGAAACGGACATTATTTGGGGGAAATTAACCACATTCGCGAGGCTTGTTTATTTCAGTGGCTGTTGCTGCGTTGGCTCGCAACCGAGTCCTTGCCTGTTCTACTTTGTCGCCTCTTCCTGCGTGTAGCAGCTGCTAGCCAGCGTTTATTATATTTGATGACCCTGTGATTTTTCAGTCCTCAGAGGAGAGGTATACCAGGGATTGCTGGTATAATATATAATAGTTTAACGCAACTTTTTGTTTTTTCCACCCCATACTAAAGGGCTGGGATGTGACAACGCTTCAGACTCAGTGTGCAATTGACTGCCACATTTGGCTTACAAATTACACAGTCAATTCACTTGGCAGTATATGCGGTGAAGCAAGCGCTTTGAGATGTCTCAAAACGAGTTAAATTTAACTTTGGTGGTGCAGTCTAAATCTCAGACCCAGTTTTGTAACCGATTGCACAGACCCCGTATTGAACCCATCTCACATGGACACAGGCAAGGACCGGGCAAGGTATATCGATCCCTTCCTGACTTCACAAGTAAAGCGCAAGGCGTTTTACGGTACATTCTGTGAGGCGCTTTGAGATGCCTCAAGGACGCGATAAGCCGTAATATCAAAGGCAAGGATGATCATTAAGGCACTGTATCAAATACAAAGATTATTATGGCGCTATATCAAATGTACAGTCTTAACCATTCTAATAACAATTCAGTGTTTGATTAAATTTCATTTGCTATTTTTTTTTACATTTGTAGTCCGCATAATCAGTCCCGAAACATTGTTTTTTAAATCTGTATCTGCCACCACCACCAATAGGTTTACAATATAGTTCTCCATCTGCCTTTCTGCCTCCTCTACGTCCCCCTCCAAATCCACACTTTCATCACGTCCAAGTATAGTCCGTCCAACACTCTGTGAGCCAGACTCCCCAGGTCCTTTCCTTACACCAGTCGCCGGTCATCAAGAACTCAATCACAAAAAGCTGAGCGACAGCAAGAATATTCAATGAATAAAAGCCAATTCAGTGCTAGTCAGTCAAGCGTTGAATTTGTTTTTGTGTTGAGTTAGGATGTTAAATGTGTTGTGAGAAACCCATGCTTGACTCATTTTGTGTGTGTGTGTGTGTGTGTGTGTGCGTGCGAAATTTACTGAATAAAACAAAAACAAAAAAGAAAACAAACGCACAACACAAACGCTGCAGAGAATAATAAAACCTCGCATCTGATTATCGCAACCTTGTCACATCTCCAAGCCCTCGGCAGAATACGCCGCGAATTAACTGGACAGTGTCGAGGGCAAAATGCTCAGATGCACAGTAACTAGGTGACCTTTCTGCTGTACAAATTCGACACGCTCACCCAAACTATGGCGCGCAGTAAGCAGCGTGTTAACAACAACAACTCTGATGTATACAGCGCCCTCCACGCCAGACGACGTCTCTGAGCGCTTCACAGAGCTGAACATTGCACGCAGTTGCTTTATTTCAGTGGTCGTTACTGCTTTGGCTTTCAACCGAGGCCACAGATGCTGCTGCAGTGTCTTACATCGCCAGGGATTTCTGTGTGCAGCGTGTTTCAAAGGGCATCTCCACCCAAATGTTACATGGAGCTGCGCTGAGAGGAAGCTGTGCTCAAAAGAGCAGGGTACTTGTTGCTATTGTAGGCCGTCACAAAAACAATAGGTTAAGAGAGATATTTTCATCTCATTTGTCACGCCTGGAATATCAGTATTTTTCGGATCTGCAGAACTGATGCTTTCTTTACAGCTCTGCCAACTGTCAGTGTGTGTATGTATATATATATATAAATTTTTTATATATCTATATATAAATATATATATAGATATATAAAAAATGGTACACACCTACCGCGTTTCGCCCACAAATATACAGTCAATTCACTTTACAGTATATTCTGTGACGTCGACAAAATGTGAAAAGCGCTATATCAAATGCAAGGATTATTATTATTATTATTAATAAGGGAGATGCTTTCCTGTAGGATGATATTCTGCACAGACTTCCAGTCTGCCTGCTCTTATTAACAATGTACTATCACAAAGTGTTCGGCTGGCGAATCAGTCATCTGTGATCTGCATTTCTCTCAAAGGTAGTATACGGAAATAAAACTGCAGGATTTTTTTTTGCTGCTGCTGCTTCTTGTTGCGCTTTGGGCATTATATTAGCAAACGTTATCTGTGTAGCTCAGCTTCTGCTCGTTGCTGTGGGACCCGTGATTGAAGGTTCGAGGTTGCTTTCCGATTTTTCATCTCCCCACCTTTGCCGGATGTCCTCAGGTTATTGCATCGTTTGCCACATGTGGGGAAGTGCGCAAGAGAATTTTGAAGAAAAAAAAATTGCGTTAGATTTTCCACCGCGTTCCCACCCCCCACCCCCCACTCTGTTTGAAACAAAAGTAATGGATCCACATTTGGAAGAGCCATATAAGAATCAGATTCACATAAAGAGGCATTTTAATATGATAGGACTTCTGTAGCTCAGTGGTTAGAGCCACTCGCTTTACAAGCGTGAGATCTGCGTTTTGAATCCAGGCAGGTCAGTGCAAGTTTCCTTACTTCACACGCCTAATAATAATCCCCCAAAAACCTGTAGTAAATTGGTTATTTCAATCCACGGCTGTTTGTGGGGGACGCTGCTGTGCGCAATTGGCTGCCGGGTTTCGCCCACAAATATACGGTCAATTCACTTTACAGTATATTCTGCGAAGTGCTTTGAGACGTCTGTCTAGAAGGCTTGAAAAGCGACGTATCAAATGCAAGGATTATTATTATACACACCATGCATTTGCTTGATGAAAGGAATAATTAAAATGAGACGATGAAAGGCTGACAAGCCCTTTGCTTTCCGGGAGTCTTATTGTCAGCCCTGGCACAAACGGTAGCTCTCTCGCTTCAGAGTCAGAAGGTTGTATGTTCAAGTCCCATGTCAGGATTTGGAATCACGCAGTCTAAATGCTGCGCTGGGGGTGGGGGCAAATGTACAAATGAAGGATTACAGTACTTTCCATCAGCTGTTTAATCACTCTTAAGTAGACAACCATTTTGACCATTGGAGAAAGAGTAGAGTACACACACCAAGTCACGTGGTTTAAAGCATCATTCACCTCCCTTACAGATGGTCCTCAAAAAACTACTTGTGCGGCTAGCAACAACAACAACAACAACACAATTACACATGCAAGCTAGGTCACCACCACCAACGACAACGACAACAACAAGAAAGCTTTCTCGACGTCCTGGGTCCAATAAGATTGAAAATGCTGGCACAGTTCCTGATTGAGGCGCTGTGTGTGGCAATCCAGGTGCCACGACTGGGAAAGGCGGTGAGTATTATTAGGAAAACAGCGGGGAAATAAATTTGACATTCAGACCAGCCCCGGCTCTGTCTTGCGGCAACTGGTGGCGGGGTGAAGACGGAGGAGGGGGGTTCAAGTGAAACCAGATGGGACAGACTCGAACCCAACTATTCTACGAGGTGGACGGGCGCACGTTTGCAGCTGGTAATCGCCGAGGAAACAGTCGCAAATTTACACTTCTGTTCTTTGGCCATTCGCGTTAAAAGCCGCGTTTGGAAAATAGAAAGACGCTCGGGCGAGTAAACAAAGCGTCGGAAATGCTTAAATTCTCTATTTACTCTCTCTCTCTCTCTCGCTCTCTCACGCGCGCGCACACACACCATAGAGCTGGGGGTGGTTTACTGGTGTTCCTATTACAAAATATTTAGCATTTTATATGGTTAAGGGATGATGTGTGACAAGCCAATCTTCTATAAACACTGCAGCGTGAACAGGGCTGCAGGCTGCCAAAGCCTATCGCACAGCCGTACATCAGCGTGTCAATGAAACATTTTCAACCTTTTGTTTTCTTTCCTGAGGGTGGCTAACTCTTCAAGCAGAGCATCTCTAACTGCAAAGTGTTGAAACATAGCTTCACCGATTGCAATCTGAAAAGCAGAGGCAAGGAGTCATCCATGTTATTAAAATAAAATGGGCTCGAAAAACTTCCCCTGACAGGCACACACTCGAATGAGATTTCATTAAAATGACAATGTTACTACACACCAACCACCCCCACCCCCATCCCCTCCCCCCCCACCTCTCCCTGCAAGCAAACCTCAAACCCTCCACAGAAAGGGAACAACAATTTATCTTAATAATGATCCTCGCATTTGATACAGCGCTTGCTTTTCATGTCTTCTAGACTGTGTCTCACAGCGCTTCACAGAATATACTGTAAAGTGAATTAACGGTGTATTTGTGGGCAAAACGTGGCCAATTGCCCACAGCACAAAACAGCTGTGGGCTTGAGTGAGTGACCAAATTATTATTTGAAATACGCAGCTTGCTTAGTTAAGTGTTATCTGCTCAATGCTGGGGGGAAAAAAATCAAAGAATACATGCAAAAATTGCACTGTCAGAGAAATTCAGCTTCAAAACATATCCTTCTCCTCAGCTTCTGAATTGGCCTTCAAAAGATACTCTGAATAACAGTTCTGCAGGTACCTTTCGAACTTACATTCATTAAAGAAACTACACTTCAGATCAGTCTACAGTCTTCAGCAACCTACCATCGGGTAAGAATCATTTCTCTCCTGTACTGTTGTGTGTTACTTGTGTGAAAAGGTCACAAATATTCTGGCAAATTTTATAATAAAAACGATAATTCTTGCATTTGATGTAGCGCTTTTCACATCTTCTAGACGTCTCAAAGCGCTTCACAGAATATCCTGTAAATTGACTGTGTGTGTGTGTGTGGGGGTGAAAAGCGGAAGCCAATTGCTCACAGCAGTGTCCCACAAATAGTGGGAAATTTTTGAGGGATTATTATCAGGCGTGTGGAGTGAGGAAACTTGCCCAAGGTTTCGCCCTGACCTGCTGGAATCGAATCCAGGTCTCTCGCTTGTAAGATGAGTGCTCTAATCACTGAGCTACAGGACTCCAAAATATGTTGCAAAAAAGGTTATTAAATTCCTGGTTCCAATGTAGCAGTAATAATCCCCTCTGAGTTTAACATTTTCAAAATTCCTGATTCTTTCTTGAACAGTTTGATATTCGCACAACACCAATGTACAATGCAGTTTGAATATTGTATATACTGTATTAATATTCTAGATTTAGTGAAACCGATCTATCTACTCGTCCTTTGGCCAAACCCACATACTGTATATGGACGAAGAGCATCTAAGAAATATTTTGCCCTCAATACAAATCAAAAAGGGGGCATTTGTTTTTTTTAACAAAAGTGTAGTAAATAAATGATTAAGATCATACCTCCTGCAGCTGAAATTCACGGATCATCCCAACCTGTAGTCTCAACATTTCTTGGTGACGTGTTTCACTGACGGGAGAGAAAATATATCAAATATCAGAACTAATCACTGAACCAACCGACCATTAAAAAAATAAACATGCATCAGTCTAACTTGATCACTCTATCGGCATTCACAAATTATGTTAAATTTGGAGCGAGGACATTTAGGAGTGAAATTAAGAGGCAGTTTTTCTACCCAAAGTGTAGTGGAAAGCTAGAACTCTCTCCCTCCCTCCAAGAGGCTGTGGTTGATGGATCCATTCACATATTCAAGACTGAGGCAGAGAGACATTTGTTAGGTCAGGATATTAAGGGATATGGGGCAAGGGTGGGTAACGATACTTGAGGTACAGATTACAATTAGCCATGATCTTATAGAATAGCGGAACAGGCTTGAGGGGCTGAATAGCCTTCTCCTGTTTCCATGTATCTATGTACCTAGTTTGCCTCATTTGTCTTGACAATTCCATGGATTTGGCTAATCCTATACATCAATCAATGCCTTTCTCATTCATTCTTACGCTGGAGTATATTAGTTTGATATTGAGATAGTTTTGTGTTGTAAAAACTACAACACAAAACCCACAAAACTACAACTGTAAAAACCCTGTCTCCCTCTCTCCGTAGATCATACATTACTTTGTCGTAAATCCCAGGATTAGAAGTCCATCCAAAATTGATTTGCATTAGACATTAGACAACACCGCTGCAGGCAAATATTGCAACAAAAATACTAGGCTTTCGCAAACTATCTTATACATCATTAAAACTGAGCTGTTGAAATGTAATAGTAATAATAATAAATATCTTGTTGTATTATATAGTGCTTCATCGCATCTTTGAGACACATCAAAACGCTTCAGAACGTATGCTTTAGAATGCATTAACTGCCCAATTTGTGGGCGAAACGCGGCAGCCAAGTGCGCACAACAGTGTCCTGCATACGGTCGTGGATTAAGTGATGACATGTGTTTTTTTTTTAAAAAAAGAGATTAATACCACCAGGAAAGCGATCTGACAATTGACTAAACAGCTGCTAGGTAAACAGAGACATGTGGAGCAAGAAAACCTTGCCCAGGGTATGGCCCTGCCTGGGATTCGAACCCAGGTCCTCTCATTAGCGCTCTAACCACTGAGACACGGGACTCGGTTACTGTTAAAAACGAACAAACCTGAACTTTTCAAAAGTTTCTTCCAATATAGTTTTTAATATCCGGGGTTTAACCAAGGAGAACCTTTGTTCTGTGGCTCCCGGCTCAATAACAAGACAATTCTTCCAGCGATTTGCCACAGTCTTGGGATTAAGGGATTTGTCTGCGTGTGTGTGTATTAAAAAAAAGCACACATTTAAGTAATTATGGGTGGATGACACAAAGTACATCCTCAGTCTACAATTTTTCTTTAAAAACGAATGGAATACCTAGGATAACCAACAAACCGCAAGATAACACACACCTCGACAACCACAAAAGTAGGCAACAGCAGCTACTTGTTACAGTGGTACAGTATATCAAATGTTGTTGAAACGTTAATAAGCTAGGAAGGACATTCCCAAAGCGCACTGTTGTAAACAATACACAACCATATATAAACAGACGTTGTTGCCTGGTTGAGTGCTAGTGATGTTTCTCTCCCAGTTGCACCCCAATTTTTTCAGTGCTACCGATCAACATCGCAATGTAATTTCAAGGAATGTGCCTTGCAGATGTGGCCTCTAGATGGTCACTAAGCTTTACAGTAAATCACATAAAACGCTTTTGAGTAGTTGGAGTGATCAGGTGCCATAACTAACGAGCAAATTGGTCAGTTAATTGTATATTTTAAACGCTGCTCCTAAACGTTGCATAAATTAACCGATGCATTGGGTGCGGTCAGGATAATGACTTTAACTGTATAAGAAATGGAAGTGGAACCTACTGAAAGTTTCTTGTCCCACGGCACAGTCGTGTAATGCTTCTGCTTGGTCGGATTTGCTTTCAGCCGATGTGTAGCCTTTCCTCAACTGAAAGAATATTTCACGATAAGGTTAAGTAAGGGAGCGATATTAAAATTCCACCTTCACCTCAAGAATCTGTTTTATCGCACATGTTTTAAATGAATCTATATTTGTGGGCGATATGCGGCAGCCAATTGCGCACAGCAGCGTCCCCACAAACAGTCATGGATTGAAATGACCAATTTTATTGTTGTGTTTTTTTTGGGAGGGATTATTATTAGGCGTGTGTGTACGTGTCAGGGAAGTAAGGAAACTTGCCCGAGGTTTTGCCCTAACCTGTCTTGATTCAAACACAGGTCTCGCGCTTGTAAGGCGAGTGCTCTAACCACTGAGCTACAGGAGCTACTTTAATAGAGCAACATTGGAGTATTTCAGCTATTTTTGGTCGCGATATTGAAACCCCAACAGTTACCCATCTTACCGGCTCGGGGCCTGCGTTGGCTTCCACAACTGACTCTCCAAAACCCAAACCCCGGCCATTGGGTTGTCCTCCAGCCTCGTTGCGGGGGCAGCATTTGGAGACCAGGCACTTGGGACTGATGGTACCTTCCGCAGACGATGAAATGTCGACAGAGCTCAGATCTGAAACCCCTGCGCCCCCACCACAAAACAAAAAGGAAACCGAACTAAGTATAATAGCCCAGAAACAGACCATGCATCGTCGCAGGTGATATAAACTCACCCGTGCTCAAAGACGAGACATCTCGAAGACGTGATAAGGCGCCTTAAGCCAAGTCGGTAACCTTGGTTAAGCAACTCCACATCATCAACAGCGAGCAGCACCCAAGTTTGGAAAATAATAAGTCAACACCGAGGTGGGGAATGATATAAAATCGCCAAGGAAAGTAAATGAGTAAATTCTGTGATGCTGTACATTGAATGCTATTCCACCAACTGCCCTAGAATATGTATTCTTTAGCTCAGAGGGAGGAGGCAGAAAGTTGGGACAGAAAGCAAAGACCATTTACATTTGAGTTATTTTTGTCTCCCCCGTACATCCTCTCCAAGTTCTCCTACCAGTGTAGAAAAATAGGTTCTCATTCTGCGACCGAAACAATACATTATTGCACAGTCTTCTAAATAGTGAGAGTCAATTTAACTAGCCTGTGTTTTTAAAACGGCATGATAACAGGCTCTGCCAATGCAGCAGCCAGTTTTACATTTATATGACTATTAAATGGGCTATAAATATAAATTAAAGAAGGGAAAGAGCGAACGGAAAAGATCGAGGGCGCAACCACCAGCATTCGAACGTCAGTAAAACATTGCTCATTTGACATAAAATATTGAAAAGGGTAGAAATTCCTCTAAAGAGAGAGAATTATTCAACATACAACGTGTCTGGCATCGAGAATCAGCTGCGTTCCTCCAGCCATACTCCCTCTCTGGGCCGTGCGTAGCCCTCGGAATCACCGAAACTCTTCGCAGAATCAAAGGCGTTTGGCCCAAACCCCCCACCTTGCCTGGTGAATTCTCGGTGATACAATGGAAGCCAAACTGTAGGACAGCATTCCTTTCACAAGGCACCGTCAGCCAGCGCTTACTTTAATAATAATAATCATTGCATTTGATACAGCGCTTTTCACGTCTACTAGACTGCGTCTCAGATATATTTGCGAAAGATTAAGAATACTGAGAAGCCTGACCATTTCACCCACAAATGCACAGTCAATTCACTTTACAGTATATTCTGTGAAGCGCTTTGAGACGTCTAGAAGATGTGAAAAGGATTATTATTAATTTCGTCCGAGCTTTCCCTTGGTTTTGCTTCCTCTTTAGATCCGCTTATTAATTGGGCTCAAAGCTCGACTCCCACTTTAACTACTAATTACCTGGTCTGATGGGCGAAAAGGCTTCACCAAAACTGCTTCTCGAAAGAAAGTCCAGGTTTCGAAGTTGTACCAAATGAGGTTTTGGAGTGAAATTGCGAACTGGCAAGTGGGAAAACAAATTTGAAATAGTTTATGAAATGTCACTACGCTTATATTAAGGTACAGAGTAAAATACATGTACTAGAATAATGCAACAAGAGATCAAAATCAATTTGTTCCAAAAAGCAAACTCAACTGTTGATTTTACTTTATCTCTGTAAATAAAAGCTAATTTGGGACCGTAACAATAATAATAATAACAACGTTTAATAAAGCAACTTAGAATCTCATTGAGCAGTTCCAAAGTGCTTCACAGGATATACCGTAAAGTGACTTGACTTTCGGGGGCGAAACGTGGCAGTCAATTGCACACAGCAGTGTCCTGCAAATGGTCGTGGATTGAAATCATCAATTAAATATACAGTACATATACATACACACACATATATATATATATTGAGGTATTATTACTGGGCTTGTGGAGTAAGGAAACTTGCCCAAGGTTTCGCCCTGACTAAAATTGAACCCAGGTCTCTTACTTGCAAGTCGAGTGCTCTAACCACTGAGCTACAGGACTCCACGTAAAGAATTTGCAATACTAGGTTAAAAGCATTTCAGCAACTGTATCTCAGGGTCTCACAATATTACGTTTGGGGCAGTTTGGAGGTTATTATATTTATTGGGCTGGCGTCTGAGAATATCAGCTTGCTTTGCGTTGCCTGTTGAGTAGGTTGCATGGCTGATGAGATGAAACGTTTACAGTTCGTAAACGCGTACAACTGCGGAGATCAACAGGGCCCGAAACGCAATGCCAGAGCTCCCGAAACTACTTTGCGGCTCTTCATGTCACGCCGAGTACTAAAAAAATAAAAACCTTCAAACGGCATAGAAGCCACAACATGAGATTCATTTCTTCACAGGAACAGACCATGTCCTTGTGAGCAGAAATGGGGCCAAAAAAAAATAATCTGTAAAATGCATCACTGTACACCGAGGCGGCGGCTGATGCCTCCCTCCCAATAATAAAAAAAACTAACATTTAAGAAAGCTTTTAAAAGGTTGTGAAATGGGGACCATTTTATTCCTCACACCACCTCCCCCCCCCCCACCCCCTACACACATATAACACATCAGTCAGGATGTTAATCTCGGTTTGAATCACACTCCTGGCTTTGAGGAGCTTCACCACTAAGATTGTTTTTGATTGAGGAACCGAGTGGGGAAATTTCCATGGAGCGGGAAACAGTGATTGCAAGTGATTAGACCTAAAAGCTTTTTATAGATTGTATAAAAGGATGGGGGGGAGAGAGGGGAAGAGAAGGAAGAATGGGTCCAGGTCAGTGGTTTCATTCTGTTGTAGGGAGGGAGGGAGGGAGGGAGGGGGGGAGGGAGGGAGGGAGGGAGGGAGGGAGCAAGCGTTAATGTGCGAAAGGTTTAAAAACAAATTCTCAGTCCATTATTTCAGATACTTGCATCGACCGCTGAGCGGAGTATTGACATCCTGGACACAGCAATCAGTGGCAATTAATGAATAGGAGGCTTCTCGCTTCACCTTATTGGCAACGGTGGGGCGTGCAGCCTGTGAGGGGAAAGAGCCATCGTTTTATATATAAATATAATATATCCTACAGCGTAACAAATAATTGTTCAACATTATTCATTAAATGTCAAATAAATTGCTAATCACTTCAATATGGGTTCTGGCGTATACATAAATATACGGAGTACATTCAAGTCGTTCTTTGTACCCGACAACAGTAACTGTTCCTTGCATCTCGTCTTCTGGACGTCTCAAAGTGCTTGACAGAATATACTGTAAAGTGAATTGACTGTATACTTTTGTGGGTGAAACGCGGCAGCCAATTGCGCACAGCAGCGTCCCCCACAAACAGTCGAATGACCAATTCTATTATTTTTTTTGGAGGGATTATTATTAGGCGTGTGTGCGTGCGTGCGTGCGTGCGTAGTAAGGAAACTTGACCAAAGTTTCGTCCTGACCTGCCCTGAATGGAGAGGGAATGGAGTGGTGGTGGGAGGGAGGGGGGGGGGGGGGGGGGGTGGGGGGGGGTAAAGAAAAGAGACGGGAAGAAATCAATCCATCACAAACGTAGCCACCCCCCAAACCCCCCCCCCAAAAAAAAAAAAATCCTGAATACATATTCAGAGGATATAATGTTTTCTAAGTGTCAAGCTAAATTGCGTGAGGGCCAGGCTTGACACTTCGGGTGGTGGTGATGGAGGGAGACGAGAACTCTATTGAATTTTCATTGTTGAACTATCACAATGAGCTAGAAATTAGATTCCTGCAATTTTCTTCTTTGTGCGCAAAGCACTGACTCATACTCGGATCAGCAGCATTTACGAGCACCGGGTCACACACCAATATATACAAGTACAAGCCTCGGCAAGCAATCTGCAGCTAGACTTTTTATTTGGGAAAAAAAATTAGAATCTCTCTCCTCGACACAAATGGGGGTTGGGGAAGAGAGAGACAGGGAGAGAGACATACACACACACACACATGCACGCATACAAACACACAAAAGCCAACCCAATCCTTCTGCCTTCAATTGGGGTTCATACGTGTGCATTTCCAGTAAGATCGTGCCAGGCAAGTGGGAAAGGGAGCGCTGAGGTGGAGGGCGGGAGGTGGGGGTGGGATAGAACAACAAAATTAGGAAACCAAAGATTGCCACTTTGACAGTAATCATGAAACTGAATCCTAACTCATTTGATTGTGCTGCTGTATATATTTTCCTGGTATATATATATATATACACACACACACACACACACACACACACGAGTCCAGATCATTTGTATAAACGGAGGCAAAATAAAGTGAGACTTTTTTTTTCCCCCCCCCACAAAAACAACTTGTGTTTACTTAGCGCTCGCCCTGCATCTCGGAGCGCTTAGCCCAGCAAAATATCAGGTGTCTTTTCAAATACATTTGCCAAGCAAGGTTTAGATTTATAAATCTAATTAAATGGATTTGGAGATTATAGAATTTGTACAACACAGAGGGAGGCCATTAGCACCATCGTGAGACACCTAGAAGATGTGAAAAGCGCAATATCAAATGGAATGATTCTTATTATTATCATCATGCCTGTGCCATGTGAATCCTTGCCTCTCCAAATTAAGGTTCGACTTGATTATTGCTTCTAAAAGTTTGCCCGCAGTCGGAGACCTTCTGGATTGACTTTATAAATCTGCTTCAGACAGAGGAAGGGAGACAGATAAGAGTCAGTGGGAGAGATAAGACAAGGGAGTGGAGTGACGGACGGAAAGGAAAGGAGAACGGAATTAGAAAACACACAAATGTCGGGAACTCGTAAGAGGAACTGAATTCTCATCCACCGTACACGTTTGAATAAATGCGTACACCACAAGCCAGCCACGTGACTAGTTCCAAGTCAACTTTAAACTGCGAGATCTCTAAATTGCAGTCAGATGTTTGAGCTAGAATTTTGTAATTCGGCAAACTCATCAATTTGAAGCACTTCGAAAGACAAATTTAACAAGGCACAGGTTGCTGCGGAACTGCTGTACAACTGCATGTTTGGCGAGGATTAACGTCAACTTTCTCGAAACTTGTTTTTCATGCCCGACCGCCCACCTCAAATTAATGAACGCACATCACTGTCTGAGCATTTTGTGAATCTTCATTTAAATCCTAGCGTTTAGTCGCAGCACCACCTGGAGGTTGCATTTGCGACATCCTCGCGACACAGTAATGGTTGGACATAAAACTGTCTGACACAGGTTTCTGTCACATGAGGGCGAGATCAAATCAAGATTTTTTTTTGTTGTTGTTGTTAAAAGACAGGAGTAAAGGGAATAATACATATAAATAATAACAAACCTTGCATTTGATATAGCGCCTTATCGCCTTTGAGACGTCTCAAAGCGCTTCTCTGCATATACAGTGGGGTGCAATGACTGCAAATTTTGTGGGACGGAGGCGGCAGCCAATGGCGCACGGCAGCGTCCCCCACAAACAGTCGTGGATTGAAATGACCAATTTTATGATTGTGTTTTTTTTGGGAGGGATTATTATTAGGCGCGTGCGTGCGTGTGTGCGTGTGTAGTAAGGAAACTTGCCCAATGTTTTGCCCTGACCTGCCTGGATTCAAACACGCCTGTAAGGCAAGTGCGCTAACCACCGAGCCTCAGGCCTCCACTTGCGATTGTTATGAGTGCAACTACATTTATTGGCAGGCATGTCATTTTTGTTTTTACATTTGCATATTACGTCGTGGAAGCTAAAATAAATTCCAGCGAGTCTTTTAACACCAATTAGTCCAGTGTGACTGGTTGGTTATAGGCAGGTCAGGCAGCAATCTATGAAGAGGATGGTAGATAATTCTATAAAGGGCTGAAATAAATCCAGCCTCCGATGAACCACAAGACAGCCGTCATCTGAACTTCTTCCAGTGGAAGATCACTGTGTACAGATTCTAAATAATAAGGCATAGAAGTTCTAGGCTGACAACTCATTAAAATGTTCCCTTTGAGAGCAGTCAGATCATGATACACTGAAAGGGCATATTCGAATGAAACACCTCAGTGCCTGATTATAAAATATACAGTGTATACTTTGTAATGGCTAATCCAACAATACTTCCAGTGAAGTAACCGTAATATCCTTTGTCTATCATTAGCGGCCTATCCCGCAGTAATGAGACTTAAATTCTGTAATCCCGTCTTCAGTGCACACTTACGGAACGCACCATCACAGCAGTTCACACGGAACTGTGACAATGGAACTGAATTTTAAGCAGCGAGACTGAAAGCACTCAGTCGAGTTCTGGGACTGACGGGAGGGAGGGAGGGAGGGAGGGAGGGAGGGAGGGAGGGAGGGAGGGAGGGAGGGAGGGAGGGAGGTCTCTTAAGCTGCTGCTTTTTTTTTGTTAAACATTTTTTGTGGAAGGAGCTCTATTGTAGTTTTGCCCAACAAATACACAGTCAATTCACTTAACGGTATCTTCCACAAAGTGCTCTGAGACGTCTAGAAGACTTGATGAAGCGCTGCATCAAACGCAAGGCTTATTATTATTTATCACAGTATTAAATCTAAACCAGGACTGAGGTTTTGAAGTACTGACCTGAAACCTTTCTCTGACGTTTTGAAGCTTAATGCAGTGCACGGCACCCTCGTGAGCCTTGGTGACTTTGACAGGGTATCCCATGTTCCTGAAGTCATAAAGGCTGACCTTGCCCTGAGAAGATCCAACTAGCAAAGTGATCCCATTGGGCAGTAGTTCAAGGGACGTCAATGGGGAATCGGTTCTCACACGCTGCAACGCGCTGTGAAGAGAAATATAATCATAATTAATCCTCGCATTGGATAGAGCGCTTTTTTTTTCCACGTCTCCTAGACTGTGTCTCAAAGCGCTTCACGGGATATACTGTAAAGTGAATGGACTGTATATCTGCGGGCGAAACACGGCAGCCAACTGCGCATAGCAGCGTCCCCCACACACAGTCGTGGAATTGAATCAGGGAGGGAGAACAATTTAGGACAGATAATTAATAGCCAGACTCAGCAGCAACTCTCAATGAGTTAGATTGAAATTTTTTTTAAATTTATTATTATTGATACTATTAGTTTCATTGACAAAGAGAACAGTCTGTGAGGGGTGTAAATCGATCACGTTGTGAAACCGATGAAGACGGTTTGACAAAGTTAAACAAGACAAAACAAGGTCAATTAGTGCCTGTAATTTCTCACAAATTAGCCGTGCGTAACAATACAAGCGAGCTGAGTTAGCATCGAATAATAGACAACTAGTCAGTCAACTGGCAGCCATTACATTTTCATTCTGTTTTCTCCCACGGTTACATCAATAACTCCTCCAGCACAGCTCGCACTAATTAGGTTTGTACTTTTTAAAAAATATAATTTAAAAGAAAAGTTATGGCCCACAAAATACACGGTCACTACACTTGGCAGTGTATCCCGCAAAGTGCCTCTGGCCGTCTCGAAGACGTGATTATTCTTAAATAATTATAATAATAATCCTTTCATTTGATAGAGCGCTTTTCGCGTCTTCTCGATGTCTCAAAGCGCTACACAGAGAGTGTATACTATCTAATAGACTGTAAAGTGAATTGATTGTATATTTGCGGGCGAAACGCGGCAGCCAATTGTGCACAGCAGCGTCCCCACAAACCCCACGTGGATTGAAATGACCAATTAAATTTTTTAAAATTGGCGGGGATGGATTATTAATAGGCGCGTGTGTGTGTGTGCGCGCGTGTGTGGAGTAAGGAAACTTGCCCAAGGTTTCGCCCTGACCTGCCTGGATTCGAAACCCAGGTCTCACGTTTGTAAGGCGAGCGCTCTAACCACAGGAGCTACAGGAGCTCCACAAAGGATTATTATTATTATTTTTCATATTATTATTAAAGACAGAAACAAAACGACTCAAAAATAAACGTTCCGAGACTTACGTCTTACTCCGAATGTCAAAGTTTACGATCTGCTTATCCAGACCAACCGTGATCATCAACATCTTGTTACTCGGAGAAAAGCGCAGGGCCGTGGCGGGGGCTTTGTGAATGCAGGTAAAGCTATGTTGGAGCTGTCGAGTGTTCAAGTCCCACAGCAACACCGATCCCTCAGCCAGTGCGCTTCCCATCAGAGAGTGATTCCACGGACAGACCTGCACATCACTGACAGCCTGGGACAGAGACACATCCCAAACTCACTCAAAAATGAATCCAAATCCTTGCAGTTACACAATACACCCTGGCCAGCTGGGATGCATAAGACCCTGCGAGTTACAATCTTTGAGAGGTATTAGTATTAATCATTACATCAAGCTTAGGGCGAGTTCTAAAGACTCTACTTTTCGCCCCACAAGTGTACAGTCAATTCCCTTTCAGTATATTCTGTGAATCCGCTTTGAGACGTGAAAAGCGTTATATCAAATACAACGATTATTATTTTATTATTCCCATCACCGTCCCACCACCGATTCTCGAAGGAATTAGCAAATGAAACATCAACTGCGTTGGTTGGCAATTGGATCCACGAATCTTTCATTTCTGTCTGTCTGTGGGATTGGGGTGGTAGGGGTAGGTGGGGAATGGGGGTTGGGGGGAGAAAAATCATAGCATGTATTGTCTGCAGCATGTTCGAGTCAGGGCTATTACAAAAAAAAAATAAGGACTAAAAAGGTCAATGAGCAGCATTGAAATCCAAACGTGTCCCTTAATAAATCTGTATACATTGAAGGTATTGTAGCTCCCTCCTGTGGTAACTGTTGATGAACTATCTTTCGCCCACAAGTATACAGTCAATTGACTTTACAGCATATGCTGTGAAGCGCTTTGAGACGTCGATAAGATGTGAAAAGCCGCGATATCAAACGCAAGGATTATGATTATGATTATTATTATATTACCTGCTGACTCGAGGAGCAGAAAGTGCCTTTGATCTCGGCCGTGCGTGCGTTGTGCAGAATAATCTGACCAAAGCGAGAGCCTGAGAGAATACATCGGTCATTCCAGTCCGACACCAGGCAAGTCACTGAATCCCTGTGACCCTGAAAACAAATAAAACAAACGCAAAGTATTAAAACAGCGCTTTGCAGACATCTCGACAGAGTAATAAGGCGCTATAGCCCTAATAATAATCCTTGTATTTGCCATCGCTATATCAAATGCAAGGATTATTACTATTATGATTAATATTATATTAATATTGAGTCCTAGCTCAGGGGTTAGAGCACTCGTCTTACAAGCGTGATGCCTGTGTTCGAATCCAGGCAGGTCAGGGCGAATCCTTGGGCAAGATTTCCTTACTCCACACACACACACACACACACGCACACACACACACACACACAGACCTAATAATAATCCATTTTAAACAAAACATAATAATAAAAATTCGACATTTCAACCCACGACTGTTTGTGGGGGGAACGCTGCTGTGCACAATTGGCTGCCGCGTTTCGCCCACAAATATCCAGACAATTCACGTGACAGTGTATTCTGTGAAGCGCTTTGAGACGTCTGGAAGATGTGATAAGGCGCTATATCAAATAAAAGGATTATTATAAATTAATACCTTGTAGGATTTATGCAGCTTGTTGGTTTTCATGTTCCAAATATTAACAGAACCATCTGCACCTCCACTCAGAACCATGTCAGACTGGGATTTCAGTGACACGCACGTCTGCCCCCTCTTTGTGGGAAGAAACAAAATGTTAATCTTAAAACTGGCACAAGCAGCGTTTAGCCGTTAAACACCGTCAGCTCACTTCCCGCGAAGCTTTGAGACGTCTCGGAGACGCGATGAGGAGCTGTATCAGCACTACTAGGCACGACACCCGACCTACAGCCCTCCTTTAACTTTCACAAGTAAATATCAACAGAGAGACAGTGACTGTACCTGCTCTGCTAAGCTGCGTATGAGCACGGGCTTGGATTTACAGCTGGAGACACAGATCCGGTCACCGCTGCTGGCAGCGCTCACCAGGAACCGATGTAAACCCAGTTAAGAAATAATCCACAACACATCGCGACATCGCTGCTCGCCACGGATTCAAACCAGGTCCAACAGAGCAAGCAATTCTGGGGTCAGATCGTCGAGTCGTGGGCCTCTGATCTATATGGTCGGAGGTGACCTTATCGCCCGCAGATCTGGTCAGGGCGAAAACTTGGGCAAGTTTCCTTACTCCACGCACACACACACACACAGCACACCTGATAATAATCTGTCCTCCAAAAAAACACACAATAATAAAAATTGGTCATTTCAATCCACAACTGTTTGTCTGGGGGACGCTGCTGTGCGTAATTTGGCTGCCGCGTTTCGCCCTCAAATATACAGTCAATTCACTTTACAGTATATTCTGTGAAGCGCGTTGAGAAGTCGATAAGAAAAGAGCCACATCAAATGCAAGGATTATTATTATTATTACACAGCTCTGTAGGGAGAAATTGCTGTGAGCAAATTAATCCCCCCCCCCATTTTCCCACAAATACACAGAAATACTTCACAGAAAAATCCTATGAAGAGCTCAGAGAGATATCTCAATGATGTGGTCAGGCGCTGCATCAAATGCCAGGATTGTTAACTTTAGTGTGTTAGTAAAAATTCATATATTCTATCAGTCTGGAACAAAATTCCTCCAAAGGATTCTACTAGGCATTTGATGGTTTCTTATCTTCACCCATCTTCAAAGAGCCCGAAAAACCTGCGGGCGGGTGGGTGGTTGGGTGGGGGGGGGTGGAAGAGAAAAAAAAAAAACCTCTACTCATTGATTATTTTTGTATTTGCGCTGAAGGATATTATTGGAGTTCCAGGAGAGAGAGGTCACTTCGTGGCCGGAGGTGTGAGGGTTAAAATACGCTTCCGGCCTCAACAGCAGCAGGTTCCAGATTTGGATGCCGTCTCCAGCCGACACCAGTTTCAGAACCTCCTCCATGATTCCTGCAAAACAAGACAAATCACACAATCTGCTCGGGAGTCGTGTAGCCAGCGCTCGCACTCGCCCAGCGAGCCAGAGGACCTGGCTTCAGTATTGATTCCCGGGCAGGGGCAAAACTTCCTTCCGTTGGGCAAGTTCCCTTACTCCCCACCGCAACAACAACAAAGCTACATCGATAGAGCGCCTTTCACGTCGGGAGGACTACACTGTTTACCCAGCAGCAAGTAAACAGCGTAGTCCTCCCTGGTTGTTAGTCGACTGGTAACTCTCCTTTCTTTATGGAGATAATAAATCCTTAAAACATCTCTACACATACAGTATATAAAATAATTTGGTCATTTCAATCCACGACTGTTTGTGGGACGCTGCTGCGCGGAATTGGCTGTAACGTTTCGCCCACAAAGAATATACAGTCAATTCACTTTACAGTATATTCTGTGAAGCGCTTTGAGACGTCGATAGGATGTGAAAAGCCGCTGTATCAAATGCAAGGATTATTATCTATTATTATTCTCCTCTCTGCAGTTTCCAAACCAATAGAGGTTTCTATTGTACAGGTGCTTCAAAACACATAGCAAATGTGTACAAAAGTTTGGTGGATGAGACACTACACCTCACACAACAAACTCCATCCAGTCCACAAGCACTTGTTATTAATATCAAATTTCCAAAGAGAGTCTGGCATTAACGGTTTCAGCTAAAAATTCTATTCATCGCAGTGTGGGTGGGTAGGTGAGGGTGGAGGGGGAAGGAAGGAAATTGAGGTTTAAGGTTCAATTTCTGCTCCTGTCATTAAAATCTACCCAGACTTCATTAACATGGCGTGATAGTAATGGTTGTATTTTTTTTAAATAGGGAGAGCGAGCTTTGATGTCATTTTCAAAGCAAAATCTGAATACTTTACTGAAAATTACTGCTGGGAAACCCAACCCCTCCCTCCCTCCATCCATCCATCCTTCCAACTATCTCTCTCTATCCATCCATATTCAGTGTATATATATATAAATATATATATTTATCAAATTCTAGAGTTTACCTTAACTTTTCCCAAACTTTATCTTGTTAAAAGCAAATCCACAAATGTTGAGTCAGACAACTTCCATCACAACATGCCTTTAAACTTCTTTTTCACACTTCCTTTTCTTCCTCCCTTTTTATTTCCTTTCTCCCTTTCCCCCTATGTTTGTCTCTCTCTTTTCCTTTCTCTATTTTCCTTTCACTGTATTCTTTTCTCTATTCTCCTTCCTCTCTTTATCTTTCTTTACTTCTCTCTCTCAACCCGACCCCAAAAAACAGCCCTTACAATTAAACAAAACCTTTGCTTTCTCCCCAGGTGGTGGGTGGGCCTTGGGTGTGTGTGAGGTGGTGGGGGTGGGTCTGAAAGGTCACTTTCTCACTGGGGAGGTGGGTAAATTTGAAGAGAAATGAAAGCAACAGCCTTCCCAAGAACCAACAACCATATAAACCATTTAACTCACTTAACCACGAATAAACTTACAAGGAGTGGAGGCTGTGTGAGTAACTGGCAATCTTCTAGAGGATACTTCAGGACAAGCTCCTGGTCTCCCTAATCGCAGAGAAGTGAGGAAAGTTCTAGTTCTAGAACTATGACTCACTCACCCTTACCCCATGTAATTAGCTTCAATGAGATGTGATTATGATTTGATGGATCTCAGCTGCTACATAAAGTCCCCAAATTCAACCAGCAGGAACTCCAAACTGAGCTCCAAATCTTTGGGGGGTGGGGGCTTCTGTTGTGAGTTTGTTTCTAGGCATTATTGTCCACTGTGTTTCGCCCACCAAACACACAGTCAATTCATTTTGCGGTGTTTTTTTCCGAGGCATCTTAATGATGTGATATCAAATGCAAGGATTATTATTGACGATATTGTTGTTATTACACTGCCACGTGATAATAAAAAATAATCCTTGCATTTGATATAGCGTTTTTCACATCTTATCGACGTCTCAAAGCGCTTCACTGAATATATTTTAAATTGATTTGACTGTATATTTGTGGGCGAAATGAGGCAGCCAATTGCGCACAGCAGCGTCCCCCACAAACAGCCGTGGATTGACGTGACCAATTTTTACTATTGTGTTTTTTTGGACAAATTATTATTAGGCGCGTGTGTGTGTGTGTGTGTGTAGAGTAAGGAAACGTGCCCAAGGTTTTGCCCTGACCTGCCTGGATTCGAACACAGGTCTCACACTTGTAAGGCGAGCGCTCTAACCACTGAGCTACAGGAGCTCTCTGACCTCTATAGTCCTCTGACTTGTCGTGTTGGCCTTGAAATCTAGCACTGGGTTTCCCAGCGCTGATGTTAATCACTTTCCTTGAGATTACATTGCTTTATACTTGATAAACTCTTGAAAACTGTTTCACAATCCAATCCAACACCAAGTCAACACTAGGTGGCATTGATGCACTGTTCAGGTCTAAACAGTTACACGGCTGTTTTGGTTATCGAGGTGTCGATGTGGAGAAAGAAACGAGCATCAAAGCCGTGATGGGGGTTTGAAACTATCAGAGTCACGTTTCAAGTACTCTAGGATTTACAATTACAAGTCACAGACTTTCTATAGAAATTTTCCGTGTGGTTTTTTTTCAACAAGGTAATCAAACTGATTGTGAATTAAAACAGAGTTTTCTAAAGTACGTCAAATGGAATTCACTTTGCAGCATGTTCTGTGAAGCGCTTTAGATGTCTTTTTGACATAAGGCACATGTCAAAAGCAAAGATTATTCTTATTATTATTCACTCACTATAGTCTCCCACGCAATCTAAATAAATATATGATTTGGTTACAAAATGTGGAACCAATTATCCTGTTCTAAACAATTGGATTGGCTTAAACAGACACCATCCCTGCATTGTTACTTCTGTCAGCGTTTAAAATTCCTTTGATTTTCAGCAGTGTCGAATCGCGTCTAAACTCAAAACTAAAATTTACTCTTCGTCCCCTGTTAAGAATTTGCCTGTATTCTCCTGATTTTGTTTTCCATTGTCTGAATAGAATATCTGACTGTCTGTTCCGCTGAGCAAAGCTTCATTGCTTCATTGCTTCCATGTCGCGCGTCACGGTAAATAAAACACTAGTGACTGACTGGAGGAAAGGCAGGAACGGAACGATAAGTTTCCTTTTGTCTACCCCAGACACGGTGATTGAGCTTGCAGTGCCATATTACTGTCAATGCACACAACAGTGATGTGATAATTATTGTAATCACAGCCAGACCTCGGTAGCTAGCGCATGGAGGATGCGGGTTAGAGAGTTGACAGTGGCAATAGGAATGCATCACCCTTCAGCTACGTTCTTCCCTCACGTTTATCTTCAAGCTCATTCAAGTCACAGAGTAAGGTCGCTCCACATCTCGGCTCCAAACGGCAAGTCGTTTAAAGCCAATGGATTTTTGCCCCTTCGAAAAAAAAAAAAAATGGCATTCCCTTCTCTCCCGAATCTGCAGGCTTCAAGCTTGCAATATGGTCCCAGCATCTTCTCACACCACAGGCAAGAGAGTTTCTGTACGGGTTGAACCTGGACAGTGAACGATGGGAGGCTTTCGCACTGAGGGAGGTTGACGCTTTCTTCGCTGGATGTCCAGCAGTTACACAGCGGTGGCAGTAGGGAGACCAAACGATATTTTTTCTCTCTCTCTCTCTGTTCTCGCCAAAGTGAGCACTGTTCGGTCGAGTCGGCTATGGGTTAAACACAGAGTAATTGGTCCTTTTTGCACTGACCCCCATCATCCACTCGTGGCAGCTATTACATCAATTGGTTGCATGTTTATCACATCCAGGCATGATTTTTGCTAACTCCCTATTGTTGGTATTCCCTTAGGCAAGTTTTCGTACCCCACATACCCCTGTTTACCAACAGTAAGTAGGTATCCAGTTGTCAGTCAATTGGTAACTCGCTTTATTGGGTACTAATCCATTAAAAAAAAAAATTGTAGTCATTCAATCCTTATCAGAAAGGTTTAACGAGGGCAAAAAGATGTGTATGAATTGCCCATACCTCTGTCTCTTTCTTGCTCTCTCTCCCTCGCTCCCTCCCTCCCTCTCTCGATTGGCTCCATGCCCATTGTGGGACACTGCCGTGTGCAATTGGCTGCCACGTTCTGTCATCAGAACATGAGAATTGCTAGACGTAAGAAGGCCAAGGAAGCTTCACATGTTATGTCCCAAACTATCTACTGTATCCCAAGCTATTACTGTACTCGCTAACAGAAATCTGACTTGTTCTTGAAAGAATCAATAACGCTGTTTCTCCCACAAAATATAAAGTCAACTTAGAGTGTATTTACACTTTAGAGTGCATCCGTGCAGCGCTTTGAGACGTCTCAACAACATAATAAGACGCTGTGTGAAACGCAAGGATTATTATCATTATGGAATGAAGAGCATTTACCTCAAAAACTAATTTTGTGCAAATCAAATTCTAGAACCGAACTAAGTCAGTTTTACAAATAGGGTACAGAGAGGAATTGATTTGTTCAAGTTACCGTAACTTCTTTGTAGCCTGCAAGGTAACTCCTATTGTGTTGAAATTAATTCTTTCATCCTTGGCAGGTATTGGCGACGATAAACCCAGGTTCACCACATCGCTTCTCTGCAAAACAGTGTCAGTTTTTAAATTCCATTTCATGGATTGAGCCAATCGATAGAGCAGGGCGGAGGGAGAGAGAGAGAGAGAGAGAGAGAGAGAGAGCGAAGAAAGAAAGAGCTACTGACTTAACATTGTAAATTGAGACTCGGGCGATTCACGCACATCCTTTTGCCCTTGTATAAACCTTTCTGACAAGTCGGCCAAGAGGAAAAACACTGTTCCAATTTATTTTAATGGTCCAGTAAAAATATCCTACTTTTCTTTAGACCTGTAGCAAAACTAATGGAAGCCAAAGCTTCATTTTTTTGGTGTCAATTAATTCAATGCAACGTAAATGTATCTTGTGCTGACAATCTTGGCCAACGCTCCAGGGACTGATTTCCCTCAGTCATCAAGAAGATTTATCTTAATTTACCAATTAAAAGCTACTTGAGACTAAACGGGATTTAAACATGTTTAGGATCTAGCCAAGTATAGGACAGAGAGTGAGGAAGGGGCCATAGAATCTGGAGATTCTGTTTTAGGAAGAACCCTGTTTCTTTACCAAGAAGCAATCCAGTTCACAGACAGTTCAGGAAACGTGACTCGGGCATTCTTTATCTGCTTCGTGGAATCATAATGGCATTTCAAATCCAATCACCCGTTCAACCTACAAAATACACAGCAAATTTACTGTAGAAACTTGGGAAGTACTGTACTTCTAGATAGGCTCCTGATGTGAAAAGCGTTAAATCAAATGCAAGGATTATTTTTATTATTATTATTATTGTATTACTATTTAGGCAGGCTGCTGACGTGAAAGGTGCTACTGTACATCAAAAGAAGGATTACAATCATAATGGATATGAAGTATATTTCTTTCTGTTCCCCTTCAACACCTCACGGGGAAAAGGTTGCGTTTAAACGTGGGGAAATGAACTGATTTTTGGGGGTGGTGGGGTTGAGGTTGGTGGTGTGGGTGGGTGGTTAAGCTGAGTGTGTCTGACACATGAAGAAACTTATCAACATTGCTTAAGAGTCTCCAAAACCAACTGAGATTTTTATCCATCCCACCCTACACATGGAAATCCCAGCAATAGCTTGTTGGGTCAGCAAACAGGCAAGAGGAATTGTGACTACATTAGCGGGTTAGTCTCGCTAAACTACCATACCTCCAGTAATTGTTTATTGCCTCAGCGTTCAACATGAAAGATCGATCAGTTTCTTGGAAGCTTCATTGGAAATGGAAGCAACATGAGATTAGAAGAGATAGCGAGGCCAAGGATGTCGATAGATGATTTCAAACCAGAGTCCAGATTCTCATTTCCCTCGAGATGAGCTTTCAAACCTGCTTTTGTCATCTCCTCGTCCTGTCCTACCGCTAGTTCATCTTCCTGTCGGTTTTGCTGTTGCTAATCTTAAATGCGTATAACAACGACAACTTTATATGGCGTCCTCCCTCACTTCACGCCGGACGGCGTCTCAGAGCGCTTCCCAATAACAGATCCCAGGCCCGAGCCATGGGGAGAGGAGAAAGAAAGTGACCGAAAGCGCGACCGAATAGGAAGGTCTTTCGCCAAGACCTGAAAGTGGGGAGAGAGGGAGGGAAAGGGAGTGAGCGAGGGAATTCCAGAGCCTCGGAGCGTAGTGGCTGAAGGCATGGCTGCCGATGGTGGAGCGGAGAATTCGGGGGGGCATGGAGGAGGCCAGTCCCGGTGGAGTGAAGGCAACGGGTGCTGTTTTGAGGAGACAGGAGGTCAGAGCGTGGAAGGATTTGAAAACAAAAGTGAGGATCTTGAAATCGAATTGTATTTACTATGAGAGATCAGTCTGCAGACCAGAACAGGGTTGTAATACAAGGGCAACTTCTGGCACAGTGCCTCAGCACTAAATGTTCCTGGTTGTAAAGTCATAGGGAGAAGAGAACAATAAATCAATCAATCAGTGCAGATGCACAAATAGCTTTGACAGGTTCGCTCTAAACAGTACAATATCGATAAGGAATCTGTTCCCAGCCCCCAGCTCTGTTAGTTGATACGAAATGGATAAAATGTCCTGGAACCCCGGAAGCCCAGCCAGGAGAGACAAACATCGCAGCCATAACAAGCCTGAAATTATTCACACAATACTGTATTTAGTTCCTGAAGGAGTATATTCTCATTAATCACCCTTAATGCAATGTAACAAACAATTTCATCTCCAGCCCGTATTATTCTGTCTCTGGACCTGTGCGTGAAAAGGGTTCACATCATTTTGTATTTACTCTTACTTTCAGTCACCTCCGTTGACGCAATTTTTACTTGAAAGGGAATTTTTACAAGCAATTTTGATTAGGAGTTGTTCGTTTGTTCGGACAATAACCGCAAACCATTTGTTTCACAATAATACGAGGAAGTGACAGATTTGTGCCTTTCTGCCCAACTCACGTAAATTTCCCTGCAAGCAAAAGGAAAGTTAAGATTGTCAAAGAGATTTTAATGAAGACAGTAATGAATGAAGACCCTTCAGAATTGGAAGTCAGAGGCTACCCTGGCAGCGGATATAATGTGTGGACCCTTCCGTAGCTTTCCACCCACAAAAAATACAGCAAATTCACTTGACAGTATAATCCGTGAAGCGCTTTGAGATGTGTCGAAGATGTGATAAGGCACTGTATCAAATGCAAGGATTATTATTATTATTCCTTAGAGCATACACCATTTTTGTGGATCAAGAGGTAGCTATTGATGTTATTCAGAGTAGTGTAAAACAGGAGCAGGTAACTTATAATAATAATAATCCTTGCATTTGATATAGCGCTTTTCACGTCTTCTAGACATCTCAAAGTGCTTCACAGAATATACTGTAAAGTGAAACGCGGCAGCCAATTGCACACAGCAGCGTCGCCCACAAACAGTCGTGGATTGAAATGACCAATTTATTACAGTTTGGGGTTTTGGAGGGATTATTATTGGCCGTGTGGAGTAAGGAAACTTGCCCAAGGTTTCGCCCTGGCCTGCCTGGTTTTGAACAAGGTCTCACGCTTGTAAGGCGACTGCTCTCACCATTGAGCTACAGGATTCATCTCACTTTCAGCAGCAAATAGCCTGTTAAAACATCTCCTTTGACAACATGCCCATAACCAAGAGTTCACTACAGCTTTGCTCTGAATCTCAATTCTACCCAGCAGCTGGTTTCCTTCAGGAGATAGAGCTCCATCTCATCGCAGCTGCACACATTAATTGACGTGATTTAAATTCATCTGAAAGGATATCAGTAATTCAATGTTGTTTTATAGTTTTGTGGGAAGAGAGAGCAGAGAGAGGGAGAGAGAGAGAGAATGAGAGGTGGAGGGGGTTCCTTACTACTCTGAAACCATCTGACAATCAATCCCTCCTCTGCTTGTGGCTGCTGAAATACTTATCGTGATTGTTTTGGAACACACAGCGGAATTTCGGCGGACAATTTGATTTCAATATTTAAAAAAAAAGAAATTCTTGACATAATTCAACCGAGCGTAATCACAGAGACTTCGATAGACGAAAAAAAGACAGCTGGGTGCATAGCCTGGAAGGATGAGATCAGGTGTCATGAAGGGGCCTTCTTCATATCTTTTGATCTTAATAAATCCAGTAACCTGTACATTTGTAAGCTATACAGTAAAACCCTGATAACTCATGTGTTCCAAGGGAAAAAGGCTGAGTGACAAGTTAGCAGGAACGGCGAGTTACTGTATAAATATATGAATGCCTCCGGGATATTGACAGCGACGAAGACTTAAGCGATAGTGACAAGTTAAGCCAGGGTTGATTATCAGACAGTTTAATGTTGTAGGTAACGGTCATGTAATTGCCGAAAATAATTGAATTGATAGCGTTCACTTTGCAAACTCAAGGTTGCGCCTCATAATCAGAATCCAAAATAAAAAACAACTAAAGCCAATTACAATTTACAGCACATTACACCACTACATGGAATGAATGAATGAATGAATGAATGAATGATTAGGGATCAACATGTTTGCAAGTGTATCTCTCTGGCCTCAGCTTTTCTGACCCACTTACCGAGCGTTTAATTGATTTGCTTCCCGAATTTACATTGTTATATTTAACCACAGCAACATTGATAGTAAAATTCTGTTTTATTATTGGCGTTCAATTCATATGAAACAAAAAGTTTTAAAATGTCCAAATGAACATATAATCCACACTTTAGTAGAAGTCTGTTCCTATACTGTATTGATACATCTAACGAAAAAGGCTAAATTATGCTTTGAATCCAATCTGTTCAACAAATGGCCATATGTTCATACAATACATAAATATCAAATATTACAATGTCGTTAGGAATCTATTGCCAAAGGTAACACAAATTCTATCTCTAACAGTCATTAACAAATCCGAATCTTTACACCAGTCTAACACTTTTATTTTACAGAAATACATCACAAGAACAGTCTTTTTTAAAATTCATTAATTTGAGTTCAAATAATCAGAGGTGAATGAATCACATCAGTTCACTGAGACAGAATAATAGTAAGAAGAAGAATAATCCTTTCATTTTGATATTATGCTTTTCGCATCTTCTCGACGTCTCAAAGCGCTTCACAGAATATACTGTAAAGTGAATTGACTGTACAGATGTTGGCGAAACGTGGCAGCCAATTGAGCACAGCAGCGTCTCCACAAACAGTCGTAGAGATTGACATGACCAATTTTATTTTTGTGTTTTATCTGGAGGAATTATTATTAGGCGTGTGTGTGGAGTAAGGAAAGGTTTGCCCAAGGTTTCGCCCTGACCTGTCCGGATTCGAACACGGGTGTCATGCTTGTAAGGCGAGTGCTCTAACCACTGAGTTACAGGAGCTCCACCTATTTGAAGATCAAGTAGATGAAACAGACAAGCAGTTAATTGGCAGACACATGTACAATGCAAAGTACTGGTCTCACTGGGGCAACAGTGAGTTAAGGCAATGGCCTGCAAGCTGGAAGTTTGAAACTTATTGGGACTATCAGTACAAATAGGGGCAGAGTCTGGCGTTAATCAAACAGGATTGAACGTCATCACCAAGTAAGAGTGTGCAGAAAATTTAGAGAGGGGTTGTCAATGTCAAAGGCTATGGGAGTCGTGCATTGCTTGCAACTTGTCTGGTAATAATACCTTAAATGCAAATGATCTCACTTTTACCACACGGCTGAGCGTTCGGATAGTATTTATTATTGTTACATTCCGCGTTCAGAAGTGTTTGGCAGGTAATTTTCTCGACATTACTCCCTAGTGATGTCCTTTGAATACCCCTTGGCTCATTTAAATTTAAATTGTGGCCATTCCCCAAACACTCCTGATAAAATATTGTTATAGTGAACAGTAAAGTGTGTCACGGCCGGGGTGGGGGATTTTCTATGCAAATGACTATTGTGTTAGTGTGAAGCAAACCTGGGGACTAAAGTAACTGCCAGCGTGTGGCATGCTTAGGTCTGTTATTGCCATTAGACTTGTTGATTCTGGTGGCTTTGTATTGCAGAACAAAATTCACGATCTGTATTATGATATAATAATGATCCTTGCATTTTGATATGGCACTTTTCACATCTCAAAGCGCTTCACAGAATATACTGCAAAGTGAATTGACTGTATACATTTGTGGGTGAAACGCGGCAGCCAATTGCGCACAGCAGCGTTCCCCACACAAACAGTCGTGGATTGAAGTGATCAATTGATTATAGGTTTTTTTTGGGGGGGATTATTACTAGGCGTGTGTGTGTGGAGTAAGGAAACTTGTCCAAGGTTTCGCCCTGACCTGCCTGGATTTGAAATACGGTCTCTCGCTTGTAAGGTGAGTGCTCTAACCATCGAGCCACAGGACTCCTGTAATGAATAATCAATGAATACCTCATCTGTTAGCTCTTGTTGACCTGAGATTATAACTTGTGATACAACGACAGCTGCCACTCACCATGAAAACAACCTTTGCTCATGTGTCCAGTGAAATAGAAAGTCTAGGGTTTGTTTTGAAGAAAGGGGATAAACAAGACTCTTGCCCAAGAAGTTCCGAGCTGGTACTTACAAGTTTGAGGATGTCAGTAAATAGCCTGCTTCCCTCAGTTTCTTGAGCACCAATAATAATATATAATAATCCTTGTATTTTGATATGGCGCTTTTCACGTCTACTAGACGTCTCAAAACGCTTCAGAGAATATACTGAATTGACTGTATATTTGTGGGCGAGTTATTTTGGGCGGATTATTATTTAAGCGTGTGGAGTAAAGAAACTTGCGCCAAGTTTCACCCTGAATCGCCTGGATTCGAAACTCAGTTCTCACATTTGCAAGGCGAGTGCTCTAACCACTGAGCTACAGGACCAACTTACAGGATGAAAAGGTTCTGGATTTGAATCCTAGTGGGTTCTTTACTATCTTGAGCTTTGATAATAACGAATGTCGAAAATATAAACTTGGAAAGAAAGAGGAATTAAATGGTGTCGACCCACGATTCAAATGTTTCAGAGGGGCTGGTTCACAACAATGATTGTGTCTTTGAGGAGATGAAATAAGCTAACTAGAACTAGAGAGGCAGGATACATGTTTCACTGAATTAATTATCCTTCGGGAGGGTTGGTGGTGGTGGGGGGGGGGGGTGGGGTGGGGGTTGGGGGGGCACTGCTGAGGACAGCTGATTGACAGGACTTGGAAGGACAGGCCAGTCACGAGGGGGAGGGAATTCAGTATATTTTGTGAGGCCCTTTGAGATGACGTCTAGAAGGCGTCTGTATCATATGCAAGGATTATTATTATTATTATTATTATGTTTCCCTCCAGGGAGAGAGAGAGAGAGAGCACATTTCCATTCCAATATATATCTCTGGAATTCCCATGCGTAGGTGGGATGCATGGATATGATACCCTTAAACACGGTGAAGAGTTACTGCATGCGTCAGACGCCCGGCTGACCAACAAACAATCACTGAATTGCAAGGTTCCTGGTAACTCTGGTCATATTTAACTAGGTTCTTTATTTAAAAACGTGACAATGCATTTTGTTTCTGCATACCCTCTTTTTGTAAGATCTTTGGCACGTGAACACATTTTCTTTTAGCGAGAGGGTTCGGGTGCGAGGGAGAGGGAGAGGAGGCCAGGGGGAAAGTGCCAATGGGACGTTTTGAAATGCTGACCTTGTAGTTGGCAGGTCTCGTTCCTTCTCCGTTCAATGAAGCGTCAGATATGGTTTTTGGGAGCGGGGGCGGGGGGGCAATTCGGTATCTTACACAAATGAATTTGTGCCGTCAACCAGAAGCAGATGTAGAGTGGAAGGAAACGTATGTTGCTTTGGGAGAGAACTTGTTCTTCCTGGTGAGTTTGCTGTCAAGTTTAACAGTTACAGACTGGTAATGATACCAGGGCCCATGTGTGCAGGCTGGCACTTGCTCTCTTGGCTACAAAATGCTGTTTGGCAATAGAAACAAAACAAAACAGGAGATTGAGAAAAATCTTGAATAATTTATAAATCAATAAATAAATAAAACCAAGCTAAGGAAATGTCTGTTTTTTGTTACATTCAATGAAAGGCCTGAAGTTCTATCATTCCTCATTGTTTTTCTTCCATTCAATTTGTCCGACTGTATCCGGTTCTTTTTATTGAACTTCGTTGCCTGAAGGAGGTGACTCACATTGGGAGAGAGATTCTCCAATGACTCTTTTTGCTTGAGCCTAGGTGACGAGCGTCAAGCGAGTTTCTTTCCCAGCAGTTTAGTTATTCAATGAAGGGAGCATTTGACCTACAGTCGGATTCATTGGCAATCAAAGAATCGTTCAATGTTGACAAGACAGGATGAGGCGTTGGGCCTTTAGCCTGTCTGCCCCCAGCCTTTGGATCTCCGTGCCACAGTCTCTTTGCCTTGCCCCCTCTCTAGCCTCCTTCAAGGCACAGCTCAAGACCCTCTGCTTTACCGTGCCTTCACTCACCCTCCTATTCTTACCGTCCTGCCCTCCACCCTCCCTGATCCCAACCCTCCCTGATCCCAACCCCCAGCTCAGGTCCAAATCCCTGACTGTCCAGTGCCTTGGGACGCCTTCCCAACGTGATAGGGGCTATCCAAATGTCATTTGTTGTTGTCATTGAGGCTATGTTGGCCCATTGTGTGTGTGTTGGTGGTAGCTTCTAAATTAATTACTCCAATATTCTCCCACGCTTCATTTTAATTCAAGAATCTGTCAAATTCCCTATAAAATTATCTTATGTACTCAGCTTTTGACAACAACAACAACAAAATTACATTTGTATAGTGCCTTTCATGTCGGGAGGACATCCCAAGGCGCTGAAAGATAGCAGTGTATGGAAAGGGATTCCATATTCTAGCTTTCCATATTCTAACAGCCTGCTGCAGGTTAAAAAAAAACTTTTAGCACTTGAGGAAAGGATTAACATTGTTATTCTCGGATAAGTTTATGAAAATTTAAAATAAATCTCTAACCAGTGAAAGAACATGTTTGAACGTGCTCACCCTAATTGCCTTACTGTGAATGTCATTTTGCAGTGTAAATCAATGCATACAGAATAGTCTCACAGGATTGTGTTCAGTGCTCACTTGCAGTGTTGCAGTAATTAAAGACCTGTTTCTCTCAAGTCACATTGGAATGTAGAAAGAAAGAAATGTTCCCTGTGTTCTCCATGCCATCGAAATCCAGAGTCTGGGCAAATTAACATTTGTCCTTTTCCATTTTTGTTCAACACACACCCGATCAGCTGACCAGCTTTGGCAGAACTGTCCTCTGGGTCATGTTGGGATTGGAGTCTGTGCTCTGACCAAGGCTGGATCTCAGCTTGTTCGGAACACTGGCCGGAGAGGGTGGAGGTAGTTTAGACACTGCGTCCATCAGGGCAGTGGGACTCGCGGACATGCGTTTCACAAAAGTCGTTTTATCACTGGCCGGAGGCTTTGGCAGACGTCTCCGCAGCCAAGGGTGTCGTAAGGCCTGTGCTGGTGTCATACGTAAGGCAGGATCCCACTCCAGACTGTGCTTCATGAAGTCAATGAAGGACGAGTCATCACAGCCCTTTAGAGAGCTCGTCCAGTCCCGCTGACCAGGAGTCCCTCGAACTTTCCCTCTACGAGACCGCCCACTGTTCAAGTGCAGGGTCCCGTCCGAGAGTGTGATGGCGGGACAGTATCTGGGGTAACCTTTCGAACTGATGAACATTTTGGCTCGCTTGGATTGTTCCAGCACCCTTTTAGGTGGCATTCCCAACAACTCCATCATGCAAGCTAGCTGATCACCCTCGTCTTCACCCGGTAACAACGGGTAACCGGTCAGGAGTTCGGCCAGAATACATCCCAAACTCCACATGTCAATGGGCATCCCGTACCTGGCTCCGAGGATCACTTCGGGAGCTCGGTAGAAACGCGATTGGATGTAGGTGTAAATGCGTTGATGTTCGTAGCAGCTGGACCCAAAGTCGATGACCTTCACCCCACTCCGCCCTTGCTGCTTCAGCAGGATGTTTTCGGGCTTCAGGTCGCAATGGATGATGTGGTTCTTGTGCAAGGCGTCAAGGCACTGCAGGATGGAATGTGCAAATTTCCGGACCAGCGGCAGGCTGAACCCTTGGAACTTGTTCTTTTTGATGAGTTCGTAGAGATTCATGCTGAGCAGTTCGAACGTCATGCAGATGTGGTTGCGGAAGGAAAAGCTCTCGAAAATGTGGATGACGTTCATGCTGCCGTCCCTGTCCTGCTTCCGAAGGTGTTCCAGGATCTTGATCTCCTCCGCCGCTTGCCTGTGGAACCGCTTCTCGTTGCGCACCATTTTCAGCGCGATGTACGAGTGGTGCTTGTGGTCGTACGCCTTCACCACTTGTCCGAAACTGCCCTTGCCGATGACCTTGATGACCTCGTATCGGTAGGCGATGTGGTCGTGCGGCACGTACAGGTACGAGCCTTGCTCGTCATCGTAACCATTGTTGTTCGGCTCGCCGATGGTACCCGGTCTCTTTTGGGAATTCTGGCCCACGAAATAGATCTCGGAATAGCTGCCGATTTCGTGCTCCTCGTAAGGTGTCAGCTTGTGTACGAAGTGTTTAATTGCCTCTTCGGGCACCATCGGTTCAGCCTGGGGTCTGGTGGAGCCGTCGCATGATTTATTGAAACTGGGGCTGCCTTTCCGTTGGTAGGAGCTCTCCAGGTTGTACGAAGACAGGGAACTCTTGCCGTTGCTGCCGAGACTGTTGTTTGGTGTGGAGAGCACCGTCCACTTCAGCTGCGAATCCTCAAATAGGTCTTGACTTTGGAAGTGTGGTTCACCCCCAATGTGAAACTGATCGTTCATGGTACAAATGTAGTCTCACCTTCCTGAAACAGAAGTCAACATATACATCCATTTACACTACTTGGTTAAGATACCTCGGTCGCATTGAACCTGTAGAAATCTGTGCATCAAAGACGCATTTCACTACATTGAAAGTTCACTACAAGATAGTTTTTGTTTATCAGCACAAATCGGGCAAGTTTCCTTACTCCACACACACACACACACACACACACACACGCCTAATAATAATCCCTCAAAAAAAACCACAATAATAAAAATTTATCATTTTAATCCACGACTGTTTGTGGGGGACGTTGCTATGCGCAATTGGATCTGCATTTCACCCACAAATATACAGTCAATCCACGCTGCAGTACATTCTGTGAAGCGCTTTGAGACGTCGACAAGATGTGAAAAGCCGCGATATCAAATGCAAGGATTATTATTTGTTCAGTGTTGACGTTAGTTTTCCTAAATCTGGAAATTGATAATGAAAGGTGTGCCTCTTTTCTTTTGTTCTACAAGATAATTCTGTCCTTGAACACGTGGGACCAAACTATCATGTGCTAACTCTTCCTGATCCACAGTATTGACCGTCTCACATTGCACTTCAGATAAATTGGCGTGCTGAAAGTCACAGTGTCTTACGACTTACTCATTGCACTGCACTTGAATTAACAAATGTCCTGCTGCTAGATGCCATAGCAAGTCTCCCAATTATACCTGACACATTTGTACTTTTTTTTTTGAGATGTAAATCTGCTAATCTGCTTGCTCGGTGAACGATCGACAATGTTTCACCTTTCCCAGTGTGACTTTTGAGCAATCTGCAGTCGCAAATCAAAATTCCCAATGTGCGCCTTGCTCATAAACTTTAATACTCGTTTCACTGAAATTCTAAATCTCTGGTCCTGTTTCCAATTATTAGATTTGGGCTAGAATTTTTGTGGTTCTCATAAAAAAAAGGACATTTTCTTCTTTTTACGCACCCATTATTATCAGTATAACTCTCAGATGAGGTGAAGATACAAGGAAAAAAGCTCTGTTTGCATTTCACTTAGAAAATACACGTAGCACAACACTTTAGATAAGCAATTTGATGCTTATTGCAATTTGATTGAATCCTACAGGGAAATAGTTTTACCTAAATTAACTGGTGGGTCTTTAATTGCGTGGATCCTGGACCCCGAAGTTCAGATGTGTTCCATTCCTAGACTTTTTATCTTGACATTAAATTGTCTTACCTTGTCTCTGATTAACATTCTTGACATCACATTAATAGTCACAACAGGATTCTTATTGGCATATTATGCGGCAACGCCAGCTGATGAAGCATTCTTGCTTCTAAACTTGGTTGACTATCATTAAAATAGCTTATCGACATTTCTATGCCTACATTAACTAAATGCTTTACCAAATAGCAAGGAGTTCTGGACTTTCATTGTATAGGAACTCATGAATTAATTTTCCTCCTTTCCTTGTTCTGTCTGTAATGACACGGACAGCAGCTAAAATGTTGATGAAATCTGGTGTGCGTTGAATGTAGAAAACAGATCCCAATTATAAAATCTTTACATTATCAAATCATATATAAAAATAACTTTAAATGGTATCAATTACATTTGGGCAGAGCACAGAAATGTTTCATGACAGATTTCAAATTGTGACAGATGTCGATGACCTATTACAATGTAAAACAAATAAGATAACATAATCAGGGAAGGGTTCAAGTGGGCTTGAAAGCAACTCACTCCTTATCTCCCAATGGATCAACTCAGGCAGAGGTAAAACGGAAACAAAATCTAATTTGAAGTAATTGTTTGATATTAATTCACATGGTCTTATCGGGCTTGACCTACATGAGGGGGGAAAAAAGAATGATATTTAGAAGATCATTTCCGAGAAAAATGAGTAAAAAGTTTATCTCTGAATAATAATGATTTGGGTGAGGAGAAACAAATTTCAAGAAAAATTAAAGATCTTGGTACCCACTATGACTGTTTTTTTTGTTCCTGAAATGACTGTGTGTGAAGTTTAAACTCCCTTTTGAACTACCTGGACACATAATCTGTTTCCCGTACCCCAAACCTATAGGGTTTAATAAAAGAGATGGGTTGGTATCAGGAAACTCAAACTCAAACCATGTATGACTCAGATTTATTTCAGCATAAAACACCCGAAATTAAGTTATTAAAGCAGCAAAATAGGCAAAGGATAAAGGTTGTAAATTACACAGGCAAGACACCACAGATCATAGCCTACTTACATGTTAATAAGGCAATTGCAATTCTTGCTTAGAGCTAATATAATTTGAAATCTTACACGGGTTCTATTATACGCTTTGCAAAGAAAAACATTCTAAGAAGCCTGGATACAAACTAGCGGAGTAATCAGAGATAAATTGGGTACATCATATGGGTTGCTCATGTGCCTTGCTCATCATTTATTCCTGAGAGAGGGTATTTGGCTGTCTGGAACAGGCATTTTGAATGAGAAATCAGTCAAATAACGTCCTTTTTTAAAAACGAAAAGTACAAACAAGTGTTAGAAACAATTCTAATTGGAAGCTGTCGAAAATCAATTTCCTATCTAGTTTGAGAAATAGACTGGGAAATGTGTATTTTTGAAATAACAACAATAATAATATTATTATAATAATCCTTGCATTCGATATAGCGGCGTATCACATCTTTGGGACGGCTCAAAGCCTTCACAGAATATACTATAAAATGAATTAGACCGTGTGTACTGTATTTTGTGGAGGGAAGGTGGGGGGGGCGGGGAAATGGAGTAGGCATTCAAGTACAAAGAGAGTTATTGAAGCAAAGATAGTGGTAAAGATCTGGACACTGGGCAAATGACAAAATGCCAAATGGCTCAATGTAATGCTGTGTGGAAGCCGGTTGCCACAGCAACAGAGCTGCTCGATGGAAATTCTCTTCCTAGCAATTCATTTTGCAATTCAGTTACTGAGGTCTAGATTCATTTTCAAAACCGTAAATGATGTTTAACCACAGGAATTATCAGTAAGCCCTACTGCTTAAAGAGGTCTGTATGGCGACAAATCTGGCGGTCAAGTGTTTGAGCTCCTTTTCGAAACACTTTAAACAAAATCCCAGCCGAACAAATCAAAATAGTGATTCTGTTGGGAGGAACAGGAGCGTGACTGTTTCATTGTATTTTCATGGGAATATTCAGTGAGCTGATTATTTTCAACAGTGACTGTGAGATTATTGACAGAATCACAGTACAAGCATTAATTATTCTAGTGCACCAGATCTGCTGTGTATTTATTTTTCATGGCTTTGTTACGCAGTGAGAGAGGCTTTGAAAGAACAGCCTGGTTTTCAGGAATGACTTTCAGTAATCTTCACTAATATTGGGTTACTGTTTGGGTTACATTTGTGGGTTTGGAAACCTTATCACAAGCACTGGGCGAGTGTAGAATATAACGATGATTTATTGGTAGAGATCGTGTCTAAAGAGAAGCACTGGACATCTTCATTTCACCTGAAGTCACCAGGCAGCCATTCCAATAATGACGGTACCCAACAGATTTTAACTTGATGAGCAATATATAGGCTTCCAAGGTATTCATGTATTTTCTGATGAACTGAACTAATCTCAAAATGTTTCCTGATCCCTTAACCGTTCAGCGCCTTGGGACCTGTTGTTGTTAACCAATAATAATAATCAAGTGACTTATGGTGGCAAGGGAGAGAGGGGCAGGGTAGGGGGGAGGCGCAGGAGAGAGTTAGGAGGGGAGGGAGAGAGTTGGGAGGGGCAGCAAAAGGTGCGATCGAAGAGGAGGGTCTTGAGACCGGCCTCGAAGGAGGCAAGGGAGGGAGCGAGGCGAGGGGACTGTGGGATGGAGTTAATTAATAGAGGGTGCACCTTCACAGGAGACATTCATGGTGTACAAAACTTATCTCTACAAATAACATAAGAGGCAACATGACTAAAATAAATTTGTCATTAAATCAACTCAGTGTCGCTGTAATGTCACAGGTCTCAGTAACTTCTGTTTGGGGTTAGTTAAAATGTAGGTTTAAGTGAACGGGGCAGAGTGTCAGGAGATTGTGCCAAGCTGCCATTCAGCATTCCAAAAAAAGAATAACTCCAGGTCAAACACTGAGTTAAAGACAGCGAGGAAAAGGAATTGAGTCCTGACAGCTTTAGAAATAGCATTTTCCAAATGAAGAGCGGAGGATTGGCTGACAGCCATTCAACAACAACAACAACAAGATTACACTTGAACAGCACCTTTCACATCAGGAGGACATTCCGAGGCGCTGGCCAGTCATTGTTTCAGACCCGAGTTGGGGACAGGGAGGGATGAGGGAGGAGGGAAAGGGGGAGATTTGGAGTGACCGATGGAGCCGTCGAAGAGGAGGGTCTTGAGGCGGGACTTGAAGGAGGCCAGGGAGGGGAGGGAGAGGGGCAAGGCGGAGATAAATATATATAATATAATTCTCAGATAATATATACAGAGAGGATCCATAGGGTCACAATTCACATCGGGTGCTAAACATTTACCCCACAACAGGGTAAATTGTATATGATCTGTGAAGTAGCCAGCTAAACAGGATAAATTTTCTTCTCAACCTATGCTTTTTCCATGTTCTTATGAAACGCTGTATCTCTGAAGGAAGGTATGACAAGTCTGAGAGGTCACTGCTATATGTCACTGAATTGTTCTGCTAGATCACAACCATCACTAAGCAGTAGGACTGTGATGTCAATGACATATAAAAACAGCTGCTGCCTAGAGATACAGATAGAACACAGTAACTTTACCAAGTGTCAACCAGTTCGAACATGGCATTTAAAGTTCTTCCATTTGGTTTAATCAATTCAGCCCACAAATACCTAACCGGAGAGATCTTTAACTACAAAGTGAATGCCACAGGTTCCTCGCTGAAGAGAAGCCAGATATGGACCATTGAGTTCACTGCGGAGGACTCCCCGATGGTCTACATCAAGAGCTCCTTTAACAGATACATAGCTGCAGATAAGGATGGGAAGATCACTTGTGATCAGGAAGTTCCCAATCCCAACTGTGTCTTCCTCATGACACTACATCCGGATGGAAGAGTTTCCTTCCAGTCAGAATTCTCAAAACGGTACCTAGGAGGAAATCAAGACAACATCACTTGTTTTGCCCAGTCTATTTCAGACAGCGAGAAGTGGCTGCCGCACTTAGTCATCCATCCCAGCGTCAATATGTTCAACCCTGGCAGAAAAAAATACTTACGGTTCGATGAAAAAACCGGGATGGTGTGCTGCGACAGAGATTTGGCCTGGGGACCCGACTGTGTCTTGACTCTTTACTTTGACATCAAAGAGAAGAAATACGCGATAAGGACAGGGAACGGGAGCTTCATTGCCTGCAATGGCAAGACTGAACCGGAGGTAACAAGCAGGACGTTATATTGCCTGGAGATAAAGAATGGAATGATCTGTCTGAAGGACAGCCATGGGAAGTTCTTAACCGGGAGGGCCAATGCTGTCAGAACCATCAAAACATTGAACCCGAGTGTGGATGAGCTATTCACAATTAACCCCAGTTCCGGACAAGTCAATATCAGGTCTGTATTTAATGAAAAATATGTATCCAGTAAATCGGTTCCAGGTGTCCATGCAAATATCAGTGAAATGAAAGATGCTGAAATATTTCAGATTATAATTGATTCCGCGACAAAGAAAGTCTGCTTCCAGAATATTTCAAATGAATACTTAGCTGTTGGTCCTAAAGGTTTCATTGAAGCCAGTAATGATCTGGACTTCAACTGCGGGTTTGATATTGTGTACAATGAGGAAAAGGCAACTTTAAAGACTTCAGATGGAAGATACGTGACTGTGAATGCTGGTGGCCAGCTCTTGGTCGGCCCAAACTCGATTGGTAAACCTGAGGAATTTATCTTGAGGCTCGTCAACCGATCTCAGCTCATACTCCAGAGTGACTATGGCTTCATTGGGCTGATGGCTGGGAAACCGAGGTTAGTCTGCAACAGACCCATGTACGATGCAAGCAAAATAACTTTAGATGAAAATGGGTTTTACCAGTTCAAGATTGTGTCTCTGGACAAATACTGGGAGGTAGATGAAGACCGCTTTATCACTGCCACCGGAGAGCAACCTGTTAACTTCACTATCGAACTAATCACTTCAGAGACAATGATCCTAAAGGCACCCAATGGAAAGTATATAGTCGCAGAGCCGGACGGCAATTTCAAAGCAGTAGGAGAAGACAACAAATCGGCCACATTGTTCCGATACTAAAGTTCAGATTGTTGTGTGTGTATCTGGTTTTTTTTACTCCGTTTTCTGACTCCAACTCAATCTATCCACACTTGAATTAAGAAGGAATAACATGGAGCAAAACAAAATTAAACTTATATTCATGCTCGCACTCTTGAGTTTTACTGCATGAGTATTACTGTGACTGAAACTCAATATTACTGAGTTAGCACATCTAATAATTGCATATACAAATGGGTCAGGAGCTCTAACCAGTTTCCCACATCAGTGTGTTGGCAGAGTAATCTGAATTAAGGTCCTGTTAAGATTCATGAGGCAACTACAACAGATCAGGAGAAGCTCTTAATCACACCTTCAGGTACCAGCCACAACTTGGCTAGTGTTATATTTTCACTCCCACACACGGCATCCACATAGCCTCCCAATAAGACAAACAATTTAGTAACAATATGTACAGGACTATCAAGTAAAAGCGATTGTGTGTGGAAAGACAATGGTGAGGGGAGAGGAAGAGAATTAACAGCAAGTGATATTTATGTTGTGGGTGTGAAGTTGATACCGATGCATTTCGTATCCAGCCAGTCAACTGAGAGAAAGGTGATTTTCCTCCCGTGGTTCAAGTCGAAAATGAGATAAGCTAATGTGTTAACAAACCCCAAAACACCAAGTCTGTCGCAAACGAGCGTTGATGCATAGCCTAGAGGCACTTTACTAAAAGAAAACAGGTAGGTTTTGCTGAAATGTATGCTGTGCCTCCTCACAGGAGTATTGCCACCCTCTTGCTGTGACTTAGCATACACAATTCCCTTAGGTGCATTAGTTTGCAATGGTTTATTGGGCTCTCCGTTTGCAAGCCATCCAGACTCTGGAAGGTATCCAACACAATCCACTCAGAGAGTATCCATCGCAAATCGGTTTGTTACAGCAGCACACTGTTCTGAATTAAATGTGTGACCTCATGATATGAACCATTCAAGATTTTTTTTCATAAAAAAACACAAACATACTGGAGAATTGTATTCGCCGCTATTGACATTGGCTTTGATGAATATTTTATTGTTCCTGTCTGTGCGCTGGAATCCGTTCAGCAATATCCCCTTTGTGTGGAAATCACAACATTTCAAAAGTGAGTCTGTATTCACCTTTGCACAGTGCCATTTATTTATTGAATAATGCAACGTGATAGGCAGAGAAGTGGTATCGGTTGCTCTTTTGCACCTCCCCAAGCCTGAATGAAACCTAAACAATGATGCTTAGTACATTTGAAACAAAAACAGAAGTTGCTGGGGAAACTCAGCAGGTCAGGCAGCATCCATGGAGAAAGGAAAAAGAGTCAACGTTTCGGGTCTACAACCCTTCGTCAGACCCAAAATGTTGTAGATCCGAAACGTTGACTCTTTTTCCTCTCTCCATGGATGCCGCCTGACCTGCTGAGTTTCCCCAACAACTTCTGTTTTTGTTTCAGATTCCCAGCATCTGTAGTATTTTGTGTTTTGTTGATGCTTAGTACATTTGTTTTGCATACATAGGCTTGTATTTCTTAGCGAATGTAGTGTTCATCCAGTTGGGGGATCGTGATGAGAACTTTTGATTTTTTTCTCTCTGTGCAGCCACTGACTGCAATTCACTACAAACAAAAACACATTTGATTTTACTGAGAATTTGCCATGATGATGGGCAATTCTCTGACAGTCAGTAAATTTATCAACCTCGCCAGGTGAAATGCTTTATTCTTTGCTGGTCTGTAAGTACATAGAACGTGACAGTATGAGCTTATAATCAAAAAAAGAAGATAAATGATTATGAGGCAATTCTGATAAGATCCATAAATTGACCATGAATCTTTACAAAGATTTCTACAAAGTTATGTTTATACCATAAACAGGCCAAAGATATATATTTTTTTCCCCCTTCAATTGTCTTTCCTTTCTCACGTAGGAAGGCATTAAGCCACTTCTTGTGATATGGTTCCAGACAAACCATCCACATCACAGCACCTCAACCAATATGTGTGAGAGCCCAGAGAAGCATGGAGAAACTATATCATTATGAGGAAACTATCAAAGCAATGTTTAATCCTGACCTAACTCTTTTCTTTCCCTTCACCCTCACCCACCTCCCTTCAAACACACACACACACACACCATCTGGAACACTATGATAATAATCCTTGCATTTGATTTAGTGTTTTTCACATCTGATCGATGTCTCAAAGCGCTTCACAGAATATACTGTAAAGTTAATTGACTGTATATTTGTGGGCGCAACACGGCAGCCAATTGCGCACAGCAGCATCACACAAACAGTCGTGAATTGGAATAACCAATTTTATTATTGGGTTTTTTTTTTTGAGGGATTATTATTAAGTGTGTAGAGTAAGAAAACTTGCCCAAGGTTTTGCCTGACCTGCTTAGATTCGAACACATGTATCACATTTGTAAGATGCACCCTCTAACCACTGAACTATATATATATTTATGTATGTGTGTGTGTATTTTATAAGGAATAAGTGCCCTGGCTGTTATTGTTTCCCATCTCTATCTCAAGGATGATGATAACTAACTCTCCATCAGCATCCAATCTGAAAGTGAACAGCTCTTATGAGAAGATGAACCTAGGTCAGTGCTACGTGACATTTACCCACTTAGCTCTCTAGAATTAAGTGTTTCCCCTACTCCCCCTTCTTACAAAATGTTCCCACAGCAGAGAACTAAATTATTCAATCAACCACCTTGCCCAAAATAGAATTCAATGCATCCTTCCTTAATGCTTCAATCTCACACAGCAGGCAGAAATCAGATTGCGAAAGTATTTTACTTTTTCCAGCCCTTGTAATTTTAATGATTCATTCGTGACTAATAGATAATCCAAAGCTCAACATTAACTGCAAAGGATTGTTGATCTCAGTTGGACTGTGTAATAAAAGCATAATTTCAGTTTAATACAAGCTTCACTTGCATTCCTTTGGTGTTAAGGCTTCATAAAATCAAGATGATAAATGGCTCGCGGAGTGGAAGAAACAAAAGTTAAGATAATGGGACCATAAGAAAATGTGTGCAAATATACAACGTGCATTTTACAATGAAGCAGAACTGGATGAAGTCCCTTCCTCACTCCCTTCGCCTCTCCCCCTCTCTTCCCAGTTTCAGGTCTCAGCTCTTCGACCACGCCTTTGGTCACCTTTCTCTCCCTGCTCCTGGTCTGGGATCCATTGTTGTGAAGCGCTCTGAAACGCCGTCCGGTGTGGAGGGCACTATATAAATCGATGTTGTTGTTTGATCTGAAGTTAAAGATTAGCAAACTTGACTTACTTCTGAACCCATCTTTCATTTCAAATGAGGTAGTAATTGACGTTTTGTACACAGTTTATCCGAGGCGGAAAAAACTCTCTAACTGGAGGCTTGATAAAAACGTGAATTATTCATTGAATGTGCCTTATGGTTATGGTGTGAAGTGAACATTTCCACTCAGTACAGTGCAATTTCATTGGAATGAAAAATAACCAACGTGATATAAATGAGAAGCTTTTGCCCTAGGTAAAATTGCACATGGTATCGATCCCTTCAGTGCTATAGATTTTCAACCCTGTTTTTGCTTGCCTAATACATTTTGAATAGAGAGAGAGAGGACTGGGTTGTATAAATTATGACTAGAAACAATTAACTTAGTTACTACACTTTGGCCTCCCTCACTCACTCAAACAGTGCTCCCAGAGCCAAATAGTTGGCACATTATTAATAAAGGAGCATATGTTGTATGAATGCCTTACTGGATTTTAAAATGGAACGTGACAGTCAGCAGTCAATGTGTTCGATGGCCTTATCATCAGGTATGGGTTAAATGGAGTTTTCAACGAGCTAGGTCATCGTTGGAATGTAGTGTACCAGTATTATCTTATTTATGAGTTCATATAGGCTCAAATTAGGCTCTGCAGTCTTATTACTAACGTCAATTCTCCAGCTGATTGTCTGAAACTTTTAGGAAGCCATATTCCCCATTTCCGTTAATGTTTCTTTTCCTCCAATGTCATTTATTGGCACAACCTGTCGTTCTGCTCTGGTTTACTCACATTTACGTTTTGTCTAAAACTATCGAGCACCAAGGCCTCTCTCTTACCACTGCTCCAATTTGCAAGTTATTTTATTGCTGGAGAACAAAACAGGATATTACTCCCCCCCCAACTACAGAAATATCCACAGATTTAATAAATAATTTAATCTTGAAGTGTGATAATGAGTCTTCAGAACGTACACCTGTCTCATCAAGTACTGACCTTAGAGCTTTTGACATTAACTAATCTAATGTCTTCACTTGGATAGTGCCGACACTTTTTGCTTTTCAATGAACTAGTACCACATCGCCTTGTTTAACCTTCAGTTAATACCTGCCTCCTTCATGTCCCCCTGCCTGATCTGCCCACTATAAGTGGGTGAACTTTCACCCATTGTGCCCCCAAACGCTCCAAAACTGATGTCCTCAACCCCTCAAACAGCAGAGTGTGAATCCCTCCACTGGTTCAGTGGAAAACTGAAATGCCTTCACCGGCACACTGTAACAGCATGGGGCAAATATCTAAACCTATCTTCCTATTCAGGAAAGTCTACATGTGGGGAAAATTTATGAGTGAACAAAACCCAGCGAATGTAAAGAACATCCTTTGCCTAAATTAATGATTAGTGATAATAGTTAAATTGGGAAATATTTGTAGCCTTTCTGTTGACTCCTATTCTTACTGTGCAATTCAGAGACACTGAATGGTCACGGCTACCAGCTCTTCACTGCCACTCATAACTTAAGTGAAGTTGAACTCCATAATGTCACTGGAGGCAATTCTGCATAAATATAGTATCTCTCAAGCTACCACAGACTAACAGGTGAAAGCATGAAGCGCTGGATACAGGAGCACTGAGATGCCAGTGATGTGTAGAGACACCTCCCTTCATAACATTCGGCAATTTAGATGAATACGTTTACAATAACCGGCAACACAGCTACTTGAACCAACCATTCTGGCTCTCTGTCACAGGAACATTATATTGCCGTAAAAAGCCACTTCAACCTCAAACCAGTCAGTGACACTTGAACAAAAAGCATTCACTGGACTTTGAATGGCACTTTAATCCACGATTGAAAATCAAATCCATTGAACGCACTGTAGCTTTTGTGGAATTAACCTTGGTGGATGTCAATTTACTCCATGTCCTTTTAAAATTCTGCTGACTAATTAAGCACATGGAAAGCATCAAAAGTACAAATAGAATCAGTTATTTAATGTTACATTATTCATGTTTTTTTTTCCTCCATAATGTCCAACAGCGATAATAATGTAGAAGAAAATGCAACTGTAAAGCGAATGCAATAAATACTTGTATTTTAACTGTTGAATTTTCTACCTTTTCTTCTTTCTGCCATTTATTCACTTAACAAAACTAAAAGGTTCAGGACTGCAGACTATTCCTGGACAGGTTAGATTGAGATTCATGTCCGCAATCCATCCACTGCCAAATTGTCAGGAAGGAAGATTCAGAATTGCCCCAAATGAAGCCACGGATCACCCAGCAGCTAGTCATACACTAGCAATGGCAGAGGCAGTTCAACCAACCAGTGATTATCCTCGGGGAGGGATGAAGAAGGAGCTGGCTCCAAGGTGATGTCCGATGGAAAGTGAATGTTAGAATCAAATCAACCTGTGGTCACAGCAGCCTCTAGTTCTTGCACCAGATGGATCTCCAATCCTCCAGGGCGCTGCTCATGACAGACCTCATTGGCAGGATTTGGAGGGCAGAACAGTCACTGGGAGTAGGTGTTCTTCCCACTCAACTCCTGTTAACATTACAAGCCAAAGTTCTAACAGGTAGGGTGGTCCTCCTCACTACACAACATTGGGAAACTTGCCAGGCATTGATTTTCTCAATGGCAAGCTGTGGTTTTAGCTATGGCAAACTCTAACAGTACCACAGCACACACACACACACAGGGTCACACCAAGCTTTGGCTCGCGCCAACCTATGCCTAATACTCTCCAGAATTAGGCAAGCAGAGCATGTACTTTCGAGAAGAGTACGAGCCATGCAGACAAGAAAAGTTATATAGCTTCAACAGAGAGTTGGTGATTTCAGTGGTAGTGTGATTGCTACAGTTGGATTCAGTGTTCCAAGACTAAAGCGCAAATTGACCCAGGCTTACCACTATAATAATAATAACAATCCATGCATTTTGATATAGCAGCTTTTCACATCTTATCAACGCCTCAGAGCACTTCACAGAATAAACTGTAAAGTGAATTAACTGTATATTTGTGGGAAAAGCACGGCAGCCAATTGCGCACAGCAGCGTCCCACAAACAGTCGTGGATTGAAATGATCGATTTTATTATTATGTTTTTTTTGGAGCGGATTATTATTAGGCGCGAGTGTGTGAGGGGTAAGGAAACTTGCCGAAGGTTTCGCCCTGATCTACCTGGATTCGAACACAGGTCTCATGTTTGTAAGGCGAGTGCTCTAACCACTGAGCTGCTAGCCAGTGATATCTCAATTCTGTTGGTGGAATATCAAAATATTTCCTTGAGCAAATATAGAGGATACACAATGAGAAGCCAAGTCGTATAAAATAACATGACAGGACAAATGATGCATCATTATTCACTACGATCTATCCCAGTGTAACATAAGATTGTACCTCATGCTTTGTCATCGGAAATTCTATTAAGAATCATTTAAAGAGTCATTAAAAACGAAATGATAAAGTTACATTTTAAAATGGTATCTAATTTGATTAAAAGTTTGCACTGATTAAACTGATGTCAGTCTAAAATCTCTTTCCTCAAAGTTTCGTCTATGTATTATCTATTCCATTCTGTGATATAAGCTGTAAAATCGGTTTCTACTTTACGGAATTTCCCTGAAATAGAAAAGCATAAAATAATGAAGAGGATCCCCTTTCAAAATGAAGCAGTAACAAAATGTAATTCAACTTCAATTTTCATATGATTTGAATTTATTTTCAGGTTGATTTCCAGAGCCAACTGGATGGGAAATATTGGTGTCCTCTCATAGAGCCACCAGTGGTCCACTGTCCACTGTCAGCTTTTAGCTACTCCAAATATATTAAATCCAGAGACACCAGCACAGTTTGAAAGTTTAAGGTTTTACAGAATATGTTTTTGTTGAGACTTTCACTCCCAAACCAAGGATAATATTTCTTAAGAAAATGGTTCTCCAGTCATCAGAAAACACAATTAATTAAATCAAATTGCATTCTTTTGCTCATGTGTCACAAATGTATTTATTCCTTGGTGTGACAACACTGCAGTCAATCAACGTCATCGCAGTGCTGTTTTAAACTATCATTAAGCCTTATTTCCATTTAATTCAGACTATGATGTGTACTGCTGGAAACAAGTTCCTTTCAAGCCACAGTGCGTACATGTATTGTGAAGTGTGAAATTACACAAATCAGAAAGACCTCAAATTCAATCCCGAGTCTATTCTGACCTACCAGGTCAAAAACACGACCACTACAATTGGTTTCACTGTCCAATATTCCTGCTCTGGAACCCACGTTGAGTAACTAATAGTGTAGCAATACATATAGGGGAATGTCAAGAAAAATCAGGGCTAGGATCAAATGTCCTCAATCGTCAAATAGTCAGCTGTCACTCAATGCAGACACAAACAAAGAATACTTAAGTGAGGTAATGGAGGTGTAAAAGTGTGCTGCCATAGGATTAATCACTATTGCTAGGAGTGGAGAAATTGGTTGTGTGTTTGTGTGGCTGAGTGGGAAGGGAAGCAATTGATATTGACAGAATCAATAGGCGTTATTGAATCTCAGAATAAGGTCCAAAATAATTATCCAAACAAATAAAACCACTCAGCCTTTGTGGCTTAGTACCCTCCAAACCTCCTTGAGCCTGCACCTCATGCCCAACCATCCCTTACTGTAAACATTCTCCATGGCTGCAATCCTCAGACATAAATCATGTCCAGAGCACTAATTCAAAAGAAAGGGTTTCAATATTCAAAACATGGTTATTACCCTCGCCATTGAGAAGTTCAATTGCGACGCAGGAACAGGTTTATCAATGGATGTCCATTTACAAACCAGATTGAGAAAGCGGTTCCTAAGCAGCAAAGGGGAGGTGGGGGAAGGAAGACAACACAGACGGAAGAAGCTATTTTAATCAAAATCCCATTATTTTAGACCACAGGAAGCAGCAGTGAGAGCGCACACTCCCTTAATGGGGAAGGGTCTTATAGAAACTTGTCATATTATCAACCTCTGCTTCACCTCGTATCCTTGACAACAAATATATCCATCCCCCCCCACCCCTCTAACCCTCCCCCCCCCACCCACACCCCCCATAGTCTTTGTTACCAGGACAGCTGGGTAGCAAAGCAACACCAATGATCCCAAAATAGTAACTACTGCAATCTAAATTCACACCCACCATATACAGACACACACATACACAGACACACACACATCATACAACACACACACACACCATACAACACACACATACACCTCCCCAAAGAAAATAACCTAAAATGCATTCAGCTCAATCTTTTCTGTTTGATTAATGATTCATGTGATTGTAGCCACAGATGATGATGGTGATGCATTGAGGGGGTGAAAAAGGGGGGTTCTGACCCAAACGGTTACACTATTTAGCGGTTTTTTTAAAAGAAAAATAAAACTTAGCAAAAAAAAACACCGTTTAATATTCATTCTCTAAAATACAAAACTGAAATGAATTAGCAAAGGGAGAGGAGCTGGGGGGAGAAGGGAAGGTAGGGGGGTGGGGGGAGGTGCAAATTCTTTACCAATTGGTCAAAGAAAAAAAAATACTGTTGGAATACGTATAGATTACATTTCCCAGACCTTCTCTCTGTGTGGAAATAGAGCTCTTTACCCCCATTGCAACTCCTATTTATTTATGTGTTTGCTTTACTTGCTTTTACAACGCTCGATTTCTCCTCCTCCTCCTCCTCCTTGCTCCCGGTGCTGCTGAAAACCTTCAGTGTCCCGAGTGTGGATGGAGATGTTTTGTCCAGAGTAAGTAGAGTGAAGCCAGGCAACAGGATTCACTGGGAACCTCTCCTACACGAAGGGGGCATTTCACAGCGTGTGGTGGCAACAGTAGGAGTAGTGGTGTCAGAACTGGGAAGCAGAAGACAAAAGAGAAGCCAGGGTCAACCCCAATAACCCAGTCCTGAGTACAATCAGTCAGAGAGGTCGCCATGTATGGAGAGGTGTGAGCTGGTGGGGAACAAGGCGGGCAGGGCTGGTTGGGTTGAGAGGGAGAGGGTTTAAGAGGAGAGGAAAGGAAGGAAAGGGGATGGGGGAAGGGAGAGGTGGGGGGGGGGGGGGGGAAGGAGAGAGGCTGTAAGGGATTTGCTCAATGTGGAGACAGAGAAAGTGCTTGCTGGTGTATGGAGCAGCAGCAGGAAACAAGGCAAGCTGGCAGGCAGCAAAGGAGGAAAGGCAAGGGAGGTGGTGATCTGACAAGCTGCAGAGCTAAGAAAGAATTCACTCACTCACAGACTCAGTCAGTCAGTCACTGATTTAATTCCAGGCACAGGCTTTGCATGTTTCAACACACCCACCCACCCAACAAAAAAAAATGTGGTCCCCAAGCGAAGATTCAGCTCATCACCAAAAGCTAAGCGTATCCCCCACAACCCACCCCACCCCAAAAAAAACCCCACAGACTGTCCTCTATATCAATGATCCTCTAATCGGAGATTGCATATGAGAATAGATTAAGACACACCACTACACACACACTACACGTCCTGTTGCTATCAGTATTGGGTGGAAAATTTGCTGCAAGTAAGGAAACCAATGCTTGAAATTTTGGGACATGGACAAGGTGGACTCAGCAGGGTTGCCAATCACTGTGTGGGGTCCAAAATCCTCTCTCCAAATGTATGCATTCAATACACAGTCAATTCGCTTTATAGTATATTCGGTGAAGTGTTTTTGGAACGCCTAGAAGGTGTAAAAAGCACTATATCAAATGCAAGGATTATTATTATTATTATTTCCAAGTACTCAGTTGATTGAGGTACCAGTAAATGATGGTGAGAGGAAAAGAGACAAACATCATTTTAAAGAAAAATATCGTGAATATACCAGGTTTCCCTGCTTTGAATTGCTTAGAAATCAGATGCAAAATGCACTGCTCAAATTGAGCACATGTCCTTAAGCATATTATTTTGATAGATGCTTTGTGTTCATCCAAATGTGGGAAAGCTAATGGATGTGGGTGAAGCACCTTTCCATTTTTTTTTACAACTGGAGCCAACATCAAAAACTTGGGTCAGATGGAACATAAGGTGGATGCAGAACAAAACCCTCTTCACGCTGTTGAAGCTGTAACTTGGTAACCAACTTCAGAAGATCAATAATAATCAATTCGTCATTTCAATCCACGATTGATTATGGGACTCTACTGCGTGCAATTTGGCTGCCGTGTTTTTTTTCCACAAATACATACTCAATTCACTTTACAGTTTATTATGTGAAGCGCTTTGAGACGCCCGGCGACATTTCAAAAGCAAGGATTATTATTACTCTACTGCCCTTCCATCACCAAATGATTGAAAATTTATGAGCAAATCTAATGTGAATTCATTCACAGAAAACCAGACACCCAAATCCAATCCCTTTAGATATGGATAGACTCTCATCCCATCAGTATCATTACATTTCAACCCAAATTGAGGTAAATGGGCAGTATTCCAATCTTGTGAACCAGATTTCGTAGACATGATAAAATAGGTGCGTGTGCATAAATTGAAAGCACAAATGTCATCTTGAGGTTTCCAGAACAGTTGGGATCATATAAACTTATCTCACTTATACAATTTGACATTCTTCATTCAAATTATATTAGCATATTTGTCTCTGAATTGTGTGTTATTCTCTACTTAATTATGAAGGTGCTTCCTTAACTACATTTAGTACACAAAAATAATATTTTTATTACTAATGTTAAATCAATCTGAATTTGTTACATTACATTAAACACTGGAGTATGAATTCCAATATGCACTTCTCTTTCACTAGCTTGTCAGAACTACGTAATTCAATCTTTGCAAAAAAAAAAGCATTTGTTTGCTACTTGCCACATGAATTACCTCGTTATAAAACACTGTATATATTGCTGGAGCAATGTATGGTTTCAGCCCACCCCTGTGGGCTGAAACCATATGTGTTAGTGTTAGAATATGCCCATGTGTTCTCCTAGATGTGGAACATTTGAATCCAACCATTATTGCAACCAAAATATACAGTCAACTCGCTTTATAGTATAATAGTATATACTTGATAGTATATTCGTATATACTTTATAGTATATTCGTATATCCCTTTGAGACATCTAGAGGATGTGAAAAGCGGTGTATCTAATGCAATTATTATTATTTCATGGATAACACATATTTGTGCTCCAGCTATTGGATGTATACATAATGCTGTGTAGGTAGTAGTGTACTATCGTTAATTTTAATGAAACATTACCTAGTCGATGCATGACATTTTTGTTGATAGGAAATGAAAAATGATTTGTTTCAATGGAAATCGCATGAAATGACGTAATTTGGAAAGTATTCAGGAACACATTGTGAAGATTGTAGCATCTTGAAACCTGGCAGCTCAGTTACCTAGCAACGCCTATTTACACGCTGAGAAAATCCTGTTTCATAGATAGATGTTTACAATTGCCGCAAATTAAATGATCCTCTTCCACTTACTCCATGCAGTCATTTAAAAATGAACCCCCCCCCCCCTCATTTAAATGTAAATTTAAATGTGCAGCCACATTCCCATTTTCCCTCACTGTGCACATGTAAAGAAAAGGTCCCTGGAGGAAACGCAACTCAGTTTTTTTTAAATCTATACTGCAATTAAATAATATTTTCCAGCAAAATAAAGTAACTTTTACCAGCAGAACCAATAATTTGTTAGCGTGAGGAACACGCTGGAATTCCAGGTGTAAATACACTAGACATGATGAAGCTTGTAATTTGATGGGAAAAGACACCCAGAAGTTTTTTTTAGGATATTACAAACGAGCATTCAGACTAAAGTCCCTGTACTCTGAGACTTAGCTGCAGAACTACTTTCCCACATGATTAAATGTGGCCACAGCTACAATTTCAGAATAGTAACAACGGTGACTTAAAAATCTTCCTTTTAAATAAATGGACTAAAGTTTAATCAAACATACCAGTACAGAAAATGTCAATTGATGCTTAGACATAACTCATCTCAAGATCAATAAGTTAAATATTTCCAACGTTGATGTCTCAGTAAAGTTGTATTGTGTGAGCTCGAACCATTAATAACAGAAAGGTTGAGTTATGTTAACACTGAAAAGCTTCAGTATAAATGTAGTGACACTATTGCACCCTGAGGTTGTTACTATTCCACAAAGTGGGTATAAAGCTAGTGAAAACAATACAATAGTCCCATAGAATCTGTGATAGCGGGTTCAGTCTTCATTTCCCGAATAATTTTCCCTGTCCTGTTCCTGCAGTGTCTTCTCAGCACATTCCAATTGAATGTTGCTTAGATTAGGAACTGGCAGATCAGGATTCAAACCCGCTTCCCTTCCATTCACGGTCCATGGCAAGGAGTGTTATCTCACTATACAGGTACTTAACACACTGTTCATTCATTAGCATCTTCTGTCTACTAATATGTGTTCCACAGATAAATTTGCTATTCAATGTATATCTGACCAGTGTGGTTGGAAGAATGCGTGACATACCAGACACCTTGATATCCCACAAGTTTAATGCCACATACAGTATGCGTTTTACTTATTACTAATGGCTTGATGTAGGTTCCTTGTGAAGATTTTAATATACAGTATTTAGGATTAAAATGTTTAACTCTCCTTGGTTTGCGACCATCCAATGTCAGAGCTAGAGATTGCCTACTTGTTGTAGGAAATACCAATTTCTGAAATTGTCTTGTTATAATCTGCATTATTTTTCATAATCTACCCCTCCTCCCACACACTAAATTGATAAGTGTATTTTAATTGAAAAATTGAAAGGAAATAGAGCAGTGAAAAATAATTTCCAATGGGGCATTCCGTCTCAAATCAGCAGCAGCTTTGGTTCTAATATTCTTGGTCAATTAATTTACTGGAAGTATGGATGGGAAAATCCAATGTTTTCTTTCTCCCCCACCCCCACCCCAAAAGTGGGTCATCTGATGTCAGATTCATCTTTGCTGCACACTCTTCATCTGGGAATGTTTCCACTGGGGACTATTTTGCTGCTGCAATTACTGTGCTCCAGCTGGGAATAGCAGGTTTAATAGAACGACTAGTCATCAGTCATCAGTACAGCTTGGGGTTGTTAGGTTTCTAGCAGTGTTTGCAGATATTTGCTAGGGATTATGCCAAACTCATCCCAGTAGTTTCATTGCAATCAGAAAGCTCCAGCCTGTGCAAGAAATCTTGTGAACCCACTTTATGCAACAGCCCCCTCAAGTGGTGCACGGTAACACATTTGCCATTTGTGCCCCAAATAAAGGCTATCATATTTTTGACACATGCTCAGCTGATACACTGAGTATGATAAGTATGATACACTTTGAGATGTCTCACCGATGTGAGCTGGCATTGTATCAAATGCAAGGATTATTACTGTTACAGCTTATTACTGTTAAGATCAAGCTTTAATCACACGCAATCTCTCGTACACTTCCTCTGGTGGTACATTTGGCAAGTTAACATAAATGGGGTAACTGTGGATAAAAATCTGTTTTTACAATACAATACCATAGTTCTTCACATTCAATTCCAATTATGTGTCCATATGCCTTGTAAATTACTCAATTGATTCGGCATCTGTGGTCTTCTGGGGCAGGTGTGTGTATTCCATATGCTCAAAATCCATTGTGCGAAGAAGTTCCATTTTTAAACCAGACGAAGCTTGGTAGAAATATCTATTTTCTCTGTAAAATCCAGGAATTGCTTACTTCAGATGAGGGATTTAATATGGAGGCACTGCAATAATTGGACTCAAAAAGCATTCCTCACGAACACATCATCCATTAGTTATTGAACACATCTGCTAATAAAAGTATTTACCAAATATTGTACACTCTCTGCATAGGTTTAATTTGCACTAATTGCTAAATATGCCCTGAAAACCAGTGTTAAAAAGCAAAGAACAAATCTTATGTGAGTACTGCACTACGTTGCACCATTATACAAGGCGTTTTGGTCATCTGAGTGTTGATAAATTTTAACAGCTATTTTCTGCAAAACAATCCCTTTGAGGGAGAGAGTATGTATGTGTGTGTGCATACCTTCATAATTCTTAGATTGGAAATCCATAATTAATATATTTGCTGGGCCTCTTGTTCACAAATTTATGATGGCTCTTAAATAACAAGACCTAAACAAGAAAAATGTTTCTGTTCAAAGTACTTCCTCATAGAAATAGAACAGAACTGGACATTCAAAAATTTCACTTATAGCACAAATTCTCACTGGGTCAGGCACTTTGGCTATCAGGATGCTGTCATGTTATACACAAATACGCAAATTACTGCAGATAATGGAATTCTGAAACAAAAACATTCTGGGTTCTGACGATGGGTTGTGGACCCGAAACGTTGACTTACTTTTCCTTTCTCCGTAGATGCTGGCTGACCTGCTGAGTGTTCCCAACCAGAGATTTCTGTTTTTGCTCTCTTGTCACGTTATAGGTATGATCTATTCCCACTAAGAACTTTTGAAATTGAAATTCGTGGCCCCCAGACAGATGTGTAAGATTCTTCCTCCCACTTTCTTGATCATATACTTACAGGGCAAAATTCAGTTGCATCACACTTGAAGCATATTTGTTACCCACCATCAGTTGGTCCATTTCCGGACCAGTCAGAAGCAGAAGCAGCTTTTGCATAAATTCAGTTCTAAAGAGTTGTTTCTTCAAAGAGGAAAGATTTACACACTTCTGAAATGCTTCCAGTCAAAATGGAAAAAAACAATACCACTCAAGGCCAACAAGCAATTGTGATCCATGGAATGCCCTCAGCTGACATCACCAACAAATATTTATTACATCCCACAGGAATGACATCTGGGTTCTATGAAGGTATACTGAAATCATAGACCGTTCAATTCATCAAGACAATTTACCCCAGTTTATTAACTCCTGGCAGATCTTTTAGTCCTACTGCTGAACTCTTTTCGCATGCCCTTTATACCTCCAGTATCTATCTATCTCCCTTTTCAATGTCTCTATTGATTCACTTCAACAGCTTTCTGGGGCAGAGCATTTTACATGTAAAGAAATGCATCCTGACTTTGGTTCTAAAATCATCTTAGTTCTAAAATGTTGGGCTATTACTCCTCCCGGGATTCTTATCAAATGTTTCCTGGAAATCCGTATAAATTGCATTCATCTAAACTCCTTTTGACTTCGGAGTCTGTCAGAGGACATTACTTATGAACATAATTACAACATCAGCAATCTCTAGAAACATTTACTTACCTTCTCTTAAATGGCATAAATAATGTCCAATTTTAAATAACATGGACAGAGAAGCGTTTTTGTTTTACTTTACTTTGCACTGATTTTCAAAATCGTAGTAGGGGATCTGTATTGCCACGGTTTTGGAGACAATGGACGTTAGGTTTGCCATGGAATCTATTTGAATGTTCCTGAATACACAGATATGCGGACTGGAAGGTACAAATTTTAATTTGGCTGTTTGATAAAACAGCTAACACGATTTGGGAAAAGGTGGCCACATTCGCCACACAGCTAGAGCAGTCACTGCCTTATGATGGATTCAAAGCACTGTATTTTCTGGTATCAAAGAATTACAAAACAAATTTCATTTCACTTCAGTTTGACATGGACATGGTTTATATTTACTAATCATCTACCTTTTCCACATTCTAAAGTTTGTTCGATTAAGTCTTTGGTAAAACTTGTATTTTTTTTAAAAAAATACATAGGACTGCATTTCCAAGGTAGTTCTCTCACTAGAAATGGATTTGATCAAACTTCAATGTGTCACCCCACCATCAAACATCCTATACTATTGTTCTGGAAGGAAATTCTACATGTCCATTTCAGCCAAAGCATTTTACAGTACAAGTTAATGTAAAGACATCTCCAGTAACAAAATTCCAATCTTCTCGTAAGCAGCAAATGTTCAGTTTCACAGTACTTGTGTTTGCACCACTCAGTGAGGCTTAGAGAAAAAGCCTATTGCTGCCATTTCCAACTGTCTGATGCTCATTTTAAAACTGTGTGTAGGTCAAGCCCAAATAGCTTGATCAGGTAATCTTAAAATCAGTACCATACGTTGCATGGTAGAAGAGGTTCTGAAGGTGCGTTAGGAGGGGGTGGATGGGGAAGAAAGAGAATGAACTAAGGAATACTTGCATAACTGACATGTAATTTTCCTTCTGATAAAAAGGCGAACCTTAAAGTGCTTCTAAAGTAAGTTTTTAAGCCAGCGATATGAACTTTGATTTACCAGAGTAGTAGTCAGACTTGGAAGGATTTGCAGATGTTTCCCTAGGATTAAGTATTAATTGTTGATTGCAGGAATTTAATAGCTTCTTTCTCCATTGTTTGTCTTCAGTCCTGAATTGTTACTTCAGTGCATCAGTTCTTGATATTTGGCAAAAATATTTCAGCAAAAAAATAAATGCTCAATTGTCATACTATAGTGATGGAGCCACTGAACTATTTACAAAGAGTTTCGAACGTTTCCAGAGTTCGTTTCACCTCCCGGATCTGTTTAGCCAGCGCATGAATGGGTTGCATGGATCTGTCCAGTTCTTCACAGCGGGCCATTAGTGTATACATTCCCTGTAAACACAAAGCAGTGCAAGAGCAATATTGAAAAGAAGTGAACATACATAAGAAACAAGAGCTAGAAAATTGGTTGGAAAACAAACTATTATTACTGTAAGAGTACAATTCAACATATTCAGTGCAGGTATTTACAATAATACTTACCAGGGTTGGTTTCAAAAGAAACACATGATAAAACTGTCGAGAACTAAGAAAAATCTTATAATGCAATCAATTTCATTTTTGTTCCTCTCCCCTCACCTTGATACTCATGTCCACTGATTCTCCTAAACTGTCCACGGAATCACGATATGTTTGAATGTAGCCCACACTTAGTGCTGTCATCTGCATTTAAACAAATTAAAATCATAGAATCAGTACTGAACATATACTTGTAATTGAAAGTCTATTAATGCGTGACCGCACTCCAGATAGGATTTTCTAAACAGATTTGAAGAAACAGGCTACTGATTGAATATTCTTGATTTATAACAACTTAATGCATATTTTGCTTATGTCTTGTGCACCTTCAAATATTTAATAAATGTCCTAGTTTTTTTTTTTACGTTCTCATTTCAACACAGGCAAAAGTAGTACTCAGTGTTAAGTGACAAAATCAAATCATTGTTATGGAGTGCAGGCTCATCTAAATCAATGGGGAGTCATTTTCATCCATTAAGAGCACTCATCGATTCCAGATGATTTGGTTGTAGACAAAGAATTGGATGACCGTCTTCCTACTATATTTACCCTGCATTTGTGTCAGATTCCTTTGGGCCTCAGTCACTTATACACAGCTTCCAACTAGAATTGTACACACAGCAGTGGGGTTACGTAATGAGGTAACCTCTATGGTCATCCGTAACATGGACTTAGCTTTCCATCAGAAGCATACATTCTTCTGTTGGTGACTGTTAAACTCGTAGTAGAGCATGTCAGCAGTATGTATGTAATTAACTGAATAAAAACGGAATAAGCTAAATCAACTGTAAGAAGGAATGCTGTGGTGTGTTTAGAATTTTGGGGAATTCAACCAATAATTTAAGCAATAGGTGAAACTGCGATGGTTAGCCCTGGATTCCCTGCCTATTTAACTTGCATCAATCAATACTTACATTCTGGACGGTGGCATTTAGGCTTTTCATCATCTGATCAACTTTCTGTGCTACATCTTGTGTGTCTTTCTCGAGATCTATCAGCACCGAAGGGTCAATAGGAGGGATGTCCGATTTTAACCTCTGCATACTTCTAGTCCTTACATCGCTTCCAGCTAGGAAACAAGATAAGGTCAAAAAAATATACAACATTGAATCACTGCGTCTGAGACAAACAAAACCCCGTGTTCACATTTTGAAATATGGAAAGTTAAACTATATTTTTAAAGCCTATCGAATTGGATCATTTATGAATAATGACAGAATGTCTCCAGATCAGAAGGTTCCCCAGTGTATCTTCTGAGGTCAAGTTGAGGCTGACACTATTGTGGGGTAGCATTGTAGAAAGTATTGCATTGTTGGTAATTCCAGCCTTTGAATGAGATGTTAAATCAATGTCCCATCTGTTCCCTGTTCAGATGGATGTTAAAAGTAGTATATGATAAGGAGGATTTTTTGTTATCCTGGTCAACAATTCTCATTTCACACTGATTTGTGGAACGGATGCACAAATTGACCCCTGTGTTCATGAAATAGTTACTGCACTTTAAAGCAACTACACTGTACACACAACTGTATTTACAAAGGACTTTGAGACATTCACAAATTGTAGCTGCTACAACATAAATAGAAATTATGAATCAACTACAGAATGACTATGACAACCTCCTGACCACCAGATATTATGGCTTGATTACATATTCTAAACAAAGAAAACTTTATTTGTTGCCTTCCCTTATAGCAATAATTACTTTGTAATGTAAGAGCACAGCCAATCAAGAAATATCAGGTTAAAAAAAAGTAACAAGGAGACATCAGCTTGGTTCAGTTAATAGCAGTCTCAATTCTGAGTCGGGAGGTTGTAGGTTCATCAGGACCTTGAACTCTAAGACTTCGCTAACATCACAAATCAGTATTAGAGTTCCACTACGTTTATCATAAGTACCATTCTTCACATGTGAGGTAAACTAGATATTTCTTGTCTGTCTGTTCAGGTAGATGAAACATTTCCCAAATACAATTTGGCTCACTTATTTCATGATTGAACATTGCAGTGTGTAAAGTGGCAGTGTGTAAAGTAAATATTTTAAATTTAAACTATTATTTTAACAAAAATTAAAGTAATCACTCTTGGGATTTAAAACTAGAAGCTGAGATTTTGGCAAAATGAAAATAGTGTATTCCATAATTTGTTACACAAAAATATGCCTTTTGCAAATAATGCCTGTTTTGAAACCTGGACCAATGTAAAGCCATATTAATATTGAAAGTATACTGTAGAACAGCTTTAGTTTGAAGTAGCATTGCAATATGAAAGGCTGCTATTTCTCAGAGTAAATTTAAGAGAACTGGGAGCAACAAAGATTATTTATGAACCCTCTAGTATTGTTTTAAAAGCTACATTTTCAGCTTTCATTTTCTGAATGATCAAGCTCATAATCCACTGGGAGGAATTATTTCTGCTCATCTCTACTCAATTGCATATCAATTCACTTTATAGTATACAATATTCTGTAAAGCAGGTTGAAACGTATAGAAGACTTGAAAAGCACTATACTATACAAAATGCAAGGATTATTATCAATCATGTAAGCTAAAGACCCAACAGGTAGGATGGTCCTAGCTGGACTGGCAACAGGAAGACAGTGCTATAAATTGTAAGCTTTGCAGTTCTAGCAGCAGTAAGGACCCTGCCTCCTGTCACTCTGTACCAATGTAAAGCCATATTCATATTGAAAGTATACTGCAGAACAGTATACTTTCCTTTCCTAATGGAATCAGGTAAACAAGGTGCATCTCTCTAGGGAGAGTGAACAGCTCCATTGAGATGAACAGAAAATTTCCATGCTTAGGTGACATATCTCTGGAACTCTGATGAGTTAGGATACTCTTAAGCACGGTGACAGGTTTCTACATGCATCACTTGAATAACCTGGAAAAAAATATTCTCCTATTTAAGCTCAGCTCCAATTAGGGCCTTAAATATATTTCAATTATGTAATCTTCTAACCAGACCTTAAGCCAAGTTGAAATCGTGATTGCACTATGGTCCCTTTTTAAAAAAAATACAAATCATGGTGCCCACTTCACAGAAAGTTTTAAACAAAGGGCAAAAGCTGAAACCAAAACATAAATGACAATCTTTGAAGCACTCTGAGACGTCGTCCGGCATGGAGGGCGCTATATATATATATATATAAGTTGTTGTTGAAACACTAAATCACTTTCCTCTCTCTGTCGCAGTCTGACTCCGCTGAGTCTTCCCAGCGACTTCTGTTTTTAAAAATACATAGGTAGGAAGAAACTGTAAGTGCACAATTAACTGACGTGTTTCGCTCGCAAAACACACAGTCACTACGTTTGGCAGTTTAATCCAGTGAAGCTATATCAAATGCAAAGATTATTATTCGAAATGTCTCAAAGACGTGATAAGGCACAATATCAAATGCAAGGATTATCATTATTGTGAGTGCTGGAGCCGAGTGGTTAGAGCACTTATCTTCCAAGCGTGAAACCTGTGTTCGAATCCAGCCAGGTCACGGCGAAACCTTGGGCAAGTTTCCTTACTCCACACACACACACCTAATAATAATCCCTCCCCACCAAAAAATCAATAATAAAATCAATAATTTCAACCCACGACCGTTTGTGGGGGGGGGAACATTGCTGTGCGCAACTGGCTGCTGCGTTTTGCCCCACAAATACACAGTCAATTCATTTTACAGTATATTCTGCAGAGTGCTTTGAGACGTCTGTCTGGAAGACGTGATAAGGCACTTCTTATAATCAAAATACAAGCATTATTACTTGTTATTAATATAATACACACTGGTCCATTTAAATGCCCTGGGGGGGGGAGGTAGAGAGAGAGGGAGCTGCATCGACTGTACACTATGCACACCACCGGGTGTAATAATAATAATATTATATTATTATTATTATAGCCCTGGCTGCGTTGAGAGGCTTCCGCACCCCCCTCCCACCCATCTCCCTCTATACCGTACTCACAGTCCAGGCTCTGCCTCGAACTCATCTTGATCTTATGCTGCAAGTTGTTAGCTACAAAGTGGGTGAGGTCCCCGTCGTGGCTGACCGAACCCTCCAGCTCTAAAGCGCTGGAAATGGTCGCCCTCCTGCCTTCCGACTTGTTGTCGCGGGCTCGGACCCCGCCACCGCCCCCGCCGAACACTTCGCTGATGCCGTCCAGGCTTTTGCTGTCCTGCAGGCGGCCGGCGATCCGCTCGCGGGCCGCGGGGTGGGCGGGTTTCTGGTGGGGACCACCCAGCGGCGGCGGAGGGGGAGGCGGCGGCGGGGGAGGAGGAGGAGGAGGAAGAAGCGATTGAGTGGCCGAGAAGGGCCGGGGCAATCCCTCCAAGGAAGAGGACGACGACGACGATTCGGCGCCGCTTCCAGAAGTTTCCTCGCCGCTCTCCGAGGCCTCCTCCGAGGGGGGATTGCCGCCGTGTGTCGCCTCGGCCATTGTTTGGAGGCAGTGGTGGAGGAGGAGGTTGGTCGGTCGGTCGGTAAACAATGGCTCCCGCACCGGCCTTTAGCCGTGCGCCAACCACTTCTCTCTCCCTCTCTCCCTCCCCCGCCTCACACGATCTCCGCAACGTAACGGGAAGTCGCCGGGAAAGGCCGCGAGCATCCAACGGCCGGCCGCTAGGAGCCCGGCCCGCCAGGATCGCCGCGCCTGCGCAGTCCCACAACTCGCCAACTGTCAGTCACGAGCCTGCCAGGATCACCGGTCCTGCGCCTGCGCAGGCCAACAAACCAACTGACCCCCCCCCCCCTCCAACTGCCGGATAAAAGGAATAAAAGCAAAAGTTGCCGGGGAAACTCAGCGGGTCAGGCAGCATCCATGGAGAAAGGAAAAAAAAAGTCAATGTTTTGGGTCTGACGAAGGGTTGTAGACCCGAAACGTGGACTCTTTTTTTTCCTTTCTCCGTGGATGCTGCCTGACCTGCTGAGTTTCTGTTTCAGATTCCCAGCATTTGTAGTATTTTGAGTTTTGTTGCCAGATAAAAGAGCCTGCAAGTATCATCATCATCATCGCTACGCCTGCGCAGTACCACTGGCTGAGAGGCTGTGGGGGGGGAGGGGTTAAGGGAAGAGGCTCAACAGTAAACGGTCGGATCACGTGACCCGCCGCCGTCGCCCGCCGCCGCCATTTTGAATGTATGGAACAAATGACGACACGACGTTGCTGGAGGTTTTCCGCCGCCGTCAACACACTCCAAATAAGGCAAAAGGTTGAAAGGGAGGCAGTGAGAGAAAGAGAGAGAAAAATATATCTTTCCCCTCCCTCACCCCTTCCCCCCCCACCCCCACCGGCTGCCAACCCTCCCTCACTACCACTGAGAGGAACCGCCTGCGAAATAAACAGCTTCTCTCTCTCTCTCTCTACCCCCACACCTACCACCGGGCTGGTTCGTTAACGGCAGCAGGCCATGCAGACGGACGGAGTAAGTGAGGTGAGAGAGGATAAGTTTTGAGGCTAGAAATAGTTACTAGTGATAGCGGTGATGGTTTAAAAGAAAGGGCATGATAATACCTACCCTCCGCCATTGGCTTTCAAACGAAGGGCAGACCCGCCAATTTGGAAATGGCAGTAAGTTTTCCCCTCCCTCTCTCTCTCTCTGTCTCTCCCACCCCAACCAACCAACCAACCAACCCCCCCTCCTCCTCCTTCTACGACCCGCGGAGCAAATCAAAAAACTAGTTTCACTCGAGTTCCACCTGCTTTTTTTTAAACTGCGATAAAAATAAGAGAGAGAGAGAGAGAGGGTTTATTATCTCCCCTCAAGCTTTCAATCTATCTTTCAAGCGTGTTTATCTCTCTCTCTCTATATATATATATATCTATACACACACACACATTGTGTGTGTATATATATATATATATTCATTATATGCTGTACTCGTATCTTCGTACGTTTGCTGCCACTAACCACAAACTATACAGCCAATTTCAAGCGCTTTGAGACGTCTCTTAGACTTGATGAAACGCTATATCGAATGCAAGGTTTACTATTATTATTCAAAACTTTTAACAACTCATTGATATGATATGGATCAAGGCAATACACCCACTTGTTGAAATTGCACTTGTTTTTTTTTGCATTAAAATTTTTTTTCAGGGAAACTTACCATCGGATGTTTAATTTTATATGTTACAATGAATTAGTCCTGCAAAATGATTTACATTGCTACACTACAATAGGGTGGGAAGTCTACAGATATCTAAAAGACTACAAGTCACTGCTCTTCAGAGAAAAGCTCGAGTCCTTTGATATATTTCAATGTGTAATATCAAATGCAACAATTATCTTAATGTAAAACAATAACAACCTCTTTTATTAAAAAAAAGCTTTTTCGCTTAAAAGAAGCACATTGAAGTGTTTTGTAAATTACAGTTAGTGATTAAGTCCACATAAAATCTATCATTCCCCCGGTAAGGTGAAGTGTTGGGCAAGTTTCCTTACTCTTCTGTTTACCAGTGTTTGGGGGATTGTTGGCCAGGATGCTGGGAGAAGTGACACGGGATCTTTACTGTCCACCTGAACAGCAAGCCAGGACCTTGGGTATAATGTGTCATCCGAAGGGTAGCGTTTCTCTTAGCGCTGCATTCTGAGTTCAAACTCCAAACATGACATTTAAACCCGGAGGCGAGAATGCAACTAATTGAGCCAGATCGACACCCGGTTTCATCCCTCCTAAGTGGTTGAACAGGGGAAAATAAATATTTAATTTGATTCTGAAAGGGAAGAAGCCACTAATGGTCAGCGGCAAGCAGGGCAAACCTCTCAGTCTAGGACTTGAGGGTTTGCCCTGCCACCTGGTGGCCAATTAGTAAACTTTACCCCCATTGAGCACAGTTTGTCAAATATAACTCACAATATTTGGGATTAGAATTAGGGATTCAAAATTCTGTTATAATTTCTCATCAATATAAAGTCTATATATTCCAAAGTATCTGTCTTATCAGATTTCTCATCTTGCCCTTACGAGGCAGCGTCCTTCAAGTCCCGCCTCAAGACCCTCCTCTTCAACGGTCTCATCGGTCACCCACCCCTTTCCCTCTGCCCTGCCTGTCCCCAGCTCGGATCTGAAACAATGACTGTCCAGCACCTTCGGACATCCTCCTGACATGAAAGATGCCATACAAGTGTAATTTTGTTGTTATCCTGGAGATATGTACTGATTCTAAACATAGCATTGAACCTAAATTCTCGAGGGCATTAATAATAATAAGAAGAATCTTTGCATTTGATATAGCACTTTTAACATCTTCTACATGCCTCAAAGTGCTTCACAGTAAACTGTATACTGTACTGTAAAGTGAATTGACTGTATATTTATGGGGTTCCACGTTACCAGTAGGTGGCTCTACAGTACAGGATACTGCTCAGGTGTTGAGCAATGACCTCTGAAAAATGTTCTTACAACCTGCATATTTCCAAAGGGCATTGTTTTAGAAAATAAAATAAAGGATGTAAATTCAAAATTATATTCTAGCAATCTCGTCTCATTTGTTTTTGTCTGAGCCTCCTGCTCACGTTCTGTGTTTACCAGAGGTTTTATTTTAGAGGTGTGGCAAATGTGAAATCATTCACCAACTGTACCGCACACTTCCTGGGAAATGGGATTAGAATGGAAATCTACATGTGTGTTGCAGAGGAAGATATCTTCATATTTAATACTGTTTCTGTGTCTTATTCCTCTGTTTTACCTCACCAAGCTAGTCGGGAACCTGGGTGTCTTTGTTCAATCCTCTACTATGTTTCCTCCCCACATCCAAGCTTTAATCCACTCTGCCTTCTCTTATCTGCACTATAATACCGACTCTGCCGCTACCTCACCCCTTAGGCTGCTGAACCCTCATTCATGCCTTCGTCACATCCAGGCTCGACTACGCCAATCAAAACACAAAACACTGCAGATGCTGGAAATCTGAAACAAAAACAGAAGTTGCTGGGAAAACTCAGCAGGTCAGGCAGCATCCATGGAGAAAAGAAAGTGAGTCAACATTTCGGGTCCACGACCCTTAGTTAGAACTTCGATTACACCAATGCCCTGCTTGTCAGCCTTCCCAATTCCTCCCTCTGTAGGCTGCAGATAATCCAGAACTCTGCGACTCGTGTCCTCTAACGCTCCAAACTCCATGACCCCATTTCCCCCATTCTTGCCCGACTTCATTGGCTCCTCATCATCCAGAGGATTCAATTCAAGATCCTGGTCTTCACATTCAAAGCCATCCACAGCCTCGCCCCACCCCAGCTCATGACCTTCTAACCCCCACCAACCTGCCCCTACCAACCTCTGGCCTGCTCCGTGTGCCCCAACCCTCACACCCCACCATTGGTGGGCGAGCTTTAAGCCACTCTGCCCCTAGCCTCTAGAATTCCATCCCGCAGTCCCTCTGCCTCACCCCCTCCCTGGCTTCCTTCAAATATCACCTCAAGGCCTTCCTCTTCGACGATCCCATCGGTTACTCCAAATCCCCCCCTTCCCCTCCACCCAGCTCGGGTCTGAAACATTGATGTGAATAATAATAATCCTTGCATTTGATATAGAGCTTTACACGTCTTATCGATGTCTCAAAGCACTTCACGGAATATACTGTAAAGTGAATTGACTGTATATTTTGTGGGCCAAATGCTGCAGCCAATTGCGCACAGAAGTGGCCCGTAAACAGTCGTGGATTGAAATGACCAATTTTTATTATGGTTTTTTGGGGATGATTATTAGGCATGTGAAGTAAGGAAACTTGCCCAAGGTTTTGCTCTGATCTGCCTGGATTCAAACACAGGTCTCACACTTGTAAGGCAAGTGCTCTAAGGCACTGAGCTACAGGAGCTCCACATTGATCCTAGTTATTTTAATGTCTAGAAAAAGTTTCCAAATTACTTTTATGGAAACATACATCCACATACAGTAAAGGCGCCATTCAAGTGTAATTTTGTTGTTATAAACGACTGGTTAATCCTCATTCACGGTTCAATAATTTGGTCACTCAGTATACGAATTGTGGGACACAACTGTGCTACAATTGTCTGCCATGGTTCTCCCATAAAATGTACAGTCAAATTTGCTTCACAGCACAGTAAAAGCCCATTTATTCGTGATCCGATCAACCGTAACTACGATAACCGGCACCATTTAAAAAAAAGTCTGCATTCGATTAACCGGAATTTATCCGGACAGTATTATTTTAAAAAAATTGTGTGTATGATTTCGGCCGAATATCCGGCACGTGCTTTAACCGGCATTGGCCAGGTCCCGAGGGTGGCCGGATAAACGGGTTTTTACTGTATATTCTGTGAAGCGGTTTGATACTTCTAAAAGATGTGAAAAGTGCTACATCAAATAAAAGTTATTATATCAAGTGAGGCAACAACAACAAAATTACATTCGTATAGCGCCTTTCACGTCGGGAGGATTATTATAAGAAGCAAATCCCTTCTGCGTGGCTGGGATGATGAATCACTTGCACGTAAAAGAGTACTTGTTGAAGGTTTTACTGTGGAATGGATTTGGAGGAGAGAGACAACGACAACTTGGATTCATATAGTGTCCTCCATGCCGGCCCTCTACGCTCAGAGCGCTTTGAGCTTCAAAGCCTTTAGAAAGCTGCTCTGTAAGCTTCCCCTCTTCCCCTCCCGGGAACCATCCAATTGGGGAGAGACGGAACCACAGACCAGATACACTGAGGAAGCTCCAGGCAGGCAAGTTCTCCTGCACTGGAGCAATGGGACTACCAGCGGTCAGTTGCGCATGCTCAGTGCATGGTATTCCCACAAACGCAGTGTGGGCAGGATGCATTGCAGCGCATGCGTATTGCCGGGCGGGGGGCGGGGGGGGGGGGGGGGGGAGGAAGAGCCAGATAGCGCCGTTAGCCCGCATGCGCATTGCTGGGGGAGGCAGTGAACGGATTCACCCGCATGCGCATTGCCGGGGAGCCAGAGAGCGGGTTAGCCCGCATGCGCAGTGACGCTCCCCTGTCACTGTGTGTGTAGTGGTGTTGGGGGATACGGGGTGGGGGGGAGGGGAGGGGGAGACGGTTAAACGATGGTGTCGATGTTGGAGCGAGCGGTGTGGTGAGGAGGAGAGTCTCCCGGTGGACAGTGGCTCTGCCTGACTGACCGACCGACATGGGCAACGAGAACAGCCTGGAGAGCGGGGAGCCGGGCTCGGCTTCAGTGTCGGCGCCGGGGGGTCTCGGCCCTACACACCCGCAACCCGCGGGTCAGGCTGTCAAAGCCGCGGCGCCCAATGGAGCAGCCGGAGCGGGTGGGAGAGCAGGAGCAGCAGGCAGGTGGGTAACCTCCCCTCATCCCCCCCCCCCCCCCCCCCCCCCCCCCCACCCCCCTCCACTCCCCCCCGGGGCGTGGGGGACAAGGGGAGTGACAGACAGAGACTTGGGAGTAGTGGAGAGGGAGTGAGTGAGTGAGTGAGTGAGTGTCTGGGCAGAGGGATCGTCAAACCATCTGCAGTTCGGCTGCCTACCTCGGGATTGAGTATCAAGTGAGGCCTGGGGAGTCAGGAACAAGAGAAGCTGTGAGAGGAGGGTCGGGTTCGGTGCTGGGCTTGGGTTGGCAGATGGAAAAGTGGGGGGGCGACGGGGGGGGGGGGCGACAGAAGCTGCAATCATTCTCCCTGTCACCCAAATAGACGAAAGAGAGGTGGTGGGCTTGGGGTGAACCCAATCACTTAAAAAACCCCCTCAAAATCCTTCACGTTACCTCTTCGGATAAACACGGGCATGGTCTTAAACGAGACATAACTTTTATTGATTCTTTGCTGTGTAGTTAAGTGCCACGAATATCCTGAGATCAGCAGTCCCACCTGACAGCACTTGATTCGGATATAAATTAAACGTAATTTCTGAATTCAGCCCAAGGTAAAGGCAGGGAATGAGGGTGGTATATTGGAATATTACATTGGGCAAAGCTTTTGCTTAGGTAAAGGGTTGCTGTTTTCAGACAGAATTCATGTTAGGTTCGAAATGATAACCTGTAGGATATTTAAATTGTTCTGCATCCCGACGGGGAGAACAATAGAACTTACTAGGAGTAAGGGGTGGCGTCCGATTCTAAGCCGAGGCGATGGTTTTGTGTCCAGATATCTGTAACTGCAAATAATTGGTTTGTAGCAGATTTATTATTATTATTTTTTTAAATGGGATTAGAATTGTGGAGAACAAAGAGAAACACACACACACACACACACGCAATCAGTCGGTACAGTATTCGTGGCGTGTTAGTCCTCGCTTTGTTTATTTTATTGTGCTTGCTCAACAAATTTTTTGAATGAATGTGGAGTGAATGTAATTCGTGTCACACGGCTGGTGGAGTGACTTCAGTGGTTTGCTTTGACCAATACATTAACCATTTGGAGACGTAGAGTGTCGGAGTAAATGCTGCAGTTACAAATGCTGCAGAGCTATTCCTATCACAGGTGTCTCCGATTGATAGCAAGGTCGTTAATAGAAGCTGTAAAATTAATTAGTACTCTTCTCGACTGTAATCTACTATCAGTTTCAGTTTCCCTCCCGGGTGCATTTTGGTAGACTGTGCAATGTGTGTGTTTAATCAGAAATTCTTGTGTGCACATTCTTTACTCTAGCTATTCTCTCTGTTTAATTTAACCCCATGCATTGCGTGCGAGTTCACCATAAGAGCTGAACATTTTAATATAAATTTCACAAACACTGTATGTGTGTGTGTGTGTTTGTGTTTGTATGTGTGAGAGAGAGAGAGACTGCGTTCGGGTGCAATTATTTTTGTCTTTACATAATTCTAGCCATGGTGGATGTCAGTGCTTTGTTGCCACACACACACATCCACACATCTTCCTGTAGTATTTAGGAGGATCTAACATTTTTAATACCACGTGTATGTGTTACGAGGAATGTAGAACCCCTCTGTTCAGTTGGACTGAAATAATGCTTCGTTAGTGAAGGGAGCTGTTAGTTTCAGCACCATCCATGCAACGTTAAGGACGGTAGGAGCTGTCCATTTCAGCACCACTCGGCTGTTGTGGGAGCTGTTCGTTTCAGCACTATTGGCCCGCCCCGTTTGTGTTCTGTACTACTAATAGAACAATTCATTGCTTTCGATGTAATAATAACAGCAATCCTTGCATCTGATATAGCGCCTAATGCACCCTTGCCCCACTCTAGATGTCTCAAAGAGCTTCACAGAATATACTGTGAATATAAAGTGAATTGACTATTGTTTTTGGGGGGTGGGGGTGCGAAACGCGGCAGCCAATTGCGCACAGCAGTGTTCCCACAAACAGTCGTGGATCGAAGTGATCAATTTATTACTGGGTTTTTTTCTTTGCATGAGGGATTATTAACAGGCATGTGGAGTAAGGAAACTTGCCCAAGCTTTTTGCCTGCTTGGAATCGAACCCAGGACTCTCGCTTGCAAGGCGAGTGCTCTAACCACTGAGCTACAGGACTCCACAACTATAGGTCATCACCGAAGCTGTCTGTTGCAGCACTAGTTATGATGGATACCAGGAGCTATCTGGTGGAACAAACCTTTACATGTTCTAATTTTAATCAACTCTGCCAGCTGCTATATTTATTCAGATCTCCCAGAATCCATGTTTCTCTTTAACAAGCTACATAATAGATCGCATTTAAGTCACAGCCTGACAATAATAAACCTTACATTTGATATAGCACCTTCAATCTCAAAACGCTTCACAGCATATACAGTTCAGTGAATTGGCTGTGTATTTTGTGGGTGATGTGACAAAGTGATGTAAATTGGAATTATTCTCATTTATTCAATTTTTCAAGTAAAATTCCACATTAGTCACATGAACACTGACTAATGTTTTAGTCACTTTCTCAATCTATGCATTTTGTACCATCTGTGGCCAAGGCCACCTGCTTATTTAATCTCTGCAGTACAGCTCATCTCCATTCTGTCTCAGCCACACCTTTGTCTCCTTTTACTCTTGGTGTTTCCAATGCCTTCTGCACTGTCCTTTCAAGCTGAACCCACCACCAGCCCTAGATAGTCAACACCTCTGCAAATGCATATTTTTTCTCCCACCATGGTTAATGGTCTCCTATTTCCCATTGGATTGACTTCAAGACCGTTGTCTTAACATTAAAATGCTTTACATCCTTGCCCCACTTTACCTCTGAGATCTTTCATAATCCTACACATGGTCTAAAAATATGTGAGAATGATCTAACATGAATCATATAAGTGTAGCTGTTTTTTGAGTTTTGCTCAGTTGGAAGGGTGTGAAAGAAAATAACCTATTTCAAGGGCCTTATCACTTAAAATGTCAGTGTACTGACAGGAATGACAGCCAAGTTAAGTAAATGCTATTCACTTGTTTTCTAAACATTCAATATTGGTTGTCACTTTTTCTACTTATTTTTCATATATTGTCAGAAAACTCGTAGCAAGTTCAACAGCAAATATTAATGATGTTCTTTTTTTTAAAAAAAATAGGATCAGGATGACAAATACAATCCCAAGAGTAATCATAATTAAAGTGAATTAAAACTATGAAACTGAAATGGTTATTTGGACATAATATTTATGAGAAACTGACACTGGATGACAACTTGATTTTTATGGTATTCAATTTAAGATGTCTTGCTATTTAATAAAGTAAGTTTATAATCTTTAGTGCTCTTTGTGCTAGCTTGTAAATCTTACCGTGTACTATAAATAGAATCATGGAAACCAAATCACAATTTACATATTCAACAAGGGATTTAATTAATTTAAGCTTTACATAAAGACCTCCAGATACTTACTCACTTGCTTCCATTTTTAGAGGCAAGGAAATGATTTGTTGAATGTTTTCCATACCTTCACACATATATCTTTAGTGACTCATTTTGCAGAGGTTACAGACCAAAATCCGCATTTTACCATCTTGATGTAGCTTGTTCTAAAAGTAGCTACTTGCTGGATGGTTAGATTCAGAACTATGTTATGCTTTCCATACACTTGCATGGAATGAGGGGGAAAATATTGTCCAGCTTTGTGTTATGCTTCTACATTTTTAGTTGGCTACCTCTACCAGCAGTGGAAGACAAAGTATGGGTTTCTATTCTGTTTCTCATTTGGGGAATGAAATATAATCTGGTTTCATCTGCAGATGCACAGTCACTGCACTTCATCATAAAATAATTCTGTGAAGAGTATTCAAACACTTCAACCATGTGATAAACTGCTCTTATCAAATGCAAGATTATTTTTTATTGTTTATCTAGGAGGGGGGAAACCCCACAATGTTCAGGCCATGAGATTGGCTAGTGCCATTTTATAATGTTTTAAGAAATTATTGCATTATCTTTTCATGCTTTGGACATTCATAAAAGAATATGGTATGTTTAAATCTCTGAGATTAAATGTTCTCCGCTGGTGGGAATATAATATCCAAATTCTTGTAAAATTGGGTAAATTTAACTTGATTCATCTGACTGATAGAATTGGGACATTATTTACTAATTCTGAGAGCCAGGCATCATGCTTTCTTTTTCATGTCTCAAAAGAAGGATTACATTTAAATAAAATCGAATGAATAGCATAATTTTATTCTATTTGCAGCTTTGTTAACATGTGCATTGAAACTCCATTGATTTAAGTGTTTCATTTTAAAGTGGTTAGTCCCCGCACAGCAGCTTTTTAAGGCTACATTTATAAAGGTAGCAATTTGCACACTTTATGGCAATAATTAACAAGTAAAAAGAAACACTTTGCATTTTGGCTGGTTTTTCAATGGAACATTAGTGGTAAATTGACTGAGATTTGTCTTCCAATTTACAGTGCAAGACTGCATCAAGGCGATCATTTGATAGGACAAAAGGCAGCATCTCATGTGGGCCAACCTGGTGCAAAGAATGAGGCCCCCCTCCGCCAGACTGCCCCCAGCAATGAAAATGCGAGACGAATGCAGAACCAAGGTAGCTCCGCACAGCAGAACTTGCCATCTCAACAGCAACAGGGACAGAGAACGCTTCAAGTGGACACCAATACAGGAAGAACAGGCAGATCTCCTTCTGTATCCCCAGACAGAAGCAGTGCACCAACTTCCCCATATTCAGTACCACAGATAGCTCCGCTACCTAGCAGTACTTTATGTCCAATTTGTGCAACCACAGAACTCAACCGTTCTCCAAAACAGCCAAATTTCAACACTTGTACTCAGTGTCAATCAGTTGTGTGCAAACAGTGTGGATTTAACCCTAACCCTCACATCACAGAGGTACGTTTGTCTTATAAGATAATTTTTTGTGTATTCTAAAACAGCAGTAAAATTGATTATTTTAAATAATAATAAATTGAATTGACTTTAAATCAATGGTCATGTTAGATATACTGTTTTCTTTTCTCTTGATCTCTGCAAAGAAGCACCAAGCAGTTCAAAGTAACCAAAAACAGAATAGCTATCCCTATAATATACAGTATATATTTTCGAAGTTGGACAATAAGATTGATGTTTAAGATATATTTTCACTTTCTGTGCAGTTTGGTGTAGTGATGATTTGATTTTAAATTTTACAAGCTATAGTTAGGTTTATGATTTGGTTTAGATAATAATAATCCTTGTGTTTGACGTAGCGTCTTATCACATCTTCGAGACAACTCAAAGCATTTCACAGAATATACTGTAAAGTGGATTGACTGTATATTTTGTGGGTGAAACTTTTAAGATAGTAGTGTTCCCCTGGATACAGATTGAAGGATAAACATGGATATTGTTAATGGGCTGCTTGATGTTTCAAGTAGCAGCATATAAATAATGTGTCTTCCCAAGACACTCATGTTTTTACAGTTGGTTGTGCTTTATTGGTTTCTAACACACTCATTCCTTTGAAGTGAAATAAAACCCACAATGTATCTTGTTGATGCTGGCTTCCAAGACACCTGCTGTCAACTCAAAATAAAACTTTTGAAAAAGAATAAAACTCATCACTTTTTCCTCTTTTTGGAAAACTGGAGAAAAGTTTCCTGGTCTGACCAGTGTTCCTATTAGCTGCCACTAGGAGGTGCGCAAGAACAAATTGGAGAAAAGCATTTTCCTTCCTCCCCTCCCAAGATTTCTAAGATGCAAGGACGTCTTAAGGAATAAGAAAACATGAAAGTGCTTCCCTGTATTGCAGTAATCTCTATGAAGCTAGAAATAGAATTAGAAACATTTCAGATGTGGCCTGTCCTAAGTACTGTGCAGCTTGAGCATGAATTCTTACCTTGGTTTATGTCATTGCCAGTCTGCTTTGTTTATGGCTGCGTCACACTGTTGGGTGAACCAACTAATACCCCTAGATTTCTTTGATCCTCCATATTGGCAAATTCTGTTCCACTCCAGTGGTGATTGACTTCCTTCCTTGCCTCCATAAAGGCGTGTCGAAAGGCATTCCTATTTGACATTGCCTTCGAACACCCATCCATCCTACCCTCCACCCCTTCTGATTCCAACCTCCAGCTCGGGTTCAAATGCTAGAAAACTCAGAAGATTGGGACATTATATAAATGTATTTGTTGTTATTGTTGTAAATGCTGCATAAATCATTCCCCCCCCAGTGCTTTATGGTTTTAATTTCTTCTCTGATTACCCTCTTACTGAAAGATTGAAATAATCATTTGCTATTATGTTTTGTTTTTCCATTCTAGCATTCTCATGGCTCCCCATCAACATTTCTTCTAAACCTCTTTGTACAATCATGTATTCAGCCCAATAATCATCCTCTCCTTTGTCCCTGCAAGCTTTTTAAATCACCTCTTTATCTTAATTCTATATTTTGTCTTTCTATGGATCGATATTGGAGCATTTTTAAAATTTGCACCCTGTCACACTTGGATGTCTACTATCTTGATTCCTCTTCAAGTTCAATGGTTGAACAACAATAATAATCTTTGCATTTGATATACCTCCTTATCACGTCTTTGAGACATTTCAAAGCGTTTCAAAGAATTTTCTGTAAAATAGATTAACTGTGTATTTTATGGGCAAAATGCTGAGTTTTTTTAAAAGAGAGATTGTTACCCCAGAAAGCAATCTGGCAATTGATTCACAACTGGGTTCCTAATTACTTCTAGGTAAACAGAGGCGTGTGGAATAAGGAAACATGCCTAAAATAATGTGGCCACAGATTGAATATAAAAGCTTGCATTGCCATTGCCAATTAACATTCTCCTTGGATATTGCATTATCATCCCGTACTCCTTTGTAGGATTTTTCTTTGTTGGCTTCTATCCCCTGAGGGAGGTTTTCGATTTAGTTTTCATTTTACAACACGAATGCATTAATATGTTTTTTTTTTATATAGTAACATCACATGCCTGATTACAAATGCCATGAAGTGAAAATGTGCCAACCAACAAGTGTACAATTCATTTATTTTGTATTTTGAAGATTCACATTTACCATTCTCCTCCAATATTTCCAGCAGTGCTCTGGGTAAACAGATGAGAAATCTGTTACCACATGCAAAACTATTCAGAGTCCACAGCCATTTAGATAGGCCAGAATCGAATCATTCATTATTTCATCCAGAATACATAAGAGGTTTTGGTAATAGGAAAAGAACAGAGAAACATTATAGTATTAATAGTAAATCCTTGCATTTGATACAGCACCTTATCACATCTTCAAGAGGTCTCAATATACTGTAAAGTGCAGTGACTACACATTTTTGTGGGCAAAATGCGGCAATCAATTGCTCACAGTAGTGTCCCACAAAGAGGCGTGGATTGTGTCATCAAATTAATATTATGATTTACAGTACTCTCATGTCCAAACCCCCACAAACATAGGAACAAGAGGAGGCCATTCAGCCCCTCAAGCCTGTCCCGCCATTCTACAAGATAATGGCTGATCTGCACTTCAACTGCAATTACACTCCCATACCTCATATCACTTGGTACCCTCAACCTAATAAATATCTATCCACCTCAGCCTTGAAAACCTTAATGGATCCAGCATCCACAGCCCCTTTGGGAGAGAAAGTTCCACCACCCTTTGAGTATCAAAAATGGAGTGAAATCAAGACTGAGCAGTATGTGGGTTTATGCTCTAGTTTCTCCAGTGCTGGTTTCATAGTCTCATGATCTTCAGCCAGGATCTCTTACTATCCTGTTTGTGTGTGGACGCCTCCCAGTCAAGCAGCTCACACACATTCATGTCCAAGGGTGAAATGTGAAATAATAATGATACGAATGCTAACCAACCAACTAACTAAAAGGTTCACTAATGCCACCTAGCTTGGGTAGATGACCATTTTTATGAAGGGCTGTTAACTTCTTTTTACAATACCTTGCTGGAAAGTCCAGTCGAATGCTCAGCGCACCAAATGCCACCATCCATCTGATTGCTTTTTCTTTAAAAACGATCTACTCAATGAGATGAGTAATCTCAGTAACGAGTGGGAAATTTTCAATTTGACACCGGGTTACAGTATTGTGGAACCCTTTCAGACTTTTGTATGAAGTAAGATTGATGGCCAGTGAATTGAAGTAACTGATGCAGCAATTTGATCAGACTAGGATTGCTGATGCCCTGTATTGTTTGGTGCTGGAAAAATAACAGTATGCTGCCAGCAACGTTGAACTGGATTAAAATGATAAACCCGTTTGTTTAAATTGTGTCTGATGCCCGAAAATGAATCAGGGAATTTTTCCCAACATCAGCTAAAAAGAATGCTGACGGGTCCCCGAAGAGTTCTGATAATTGAGGTGTGAGCTGAATGTAAAACAAAATCATTGTGGGACATTTGTGAATGATGCATCTCAAGCCTTGATGTGGTATTGCTATGTGCTAAGGTGTGTTTCAAGGTATTTTATTGTGTTGATTGTATTCCAACGAGGACTAGAATAATAATCCCTTCATAAAATAGAAATATTAGTAGTAATGATGTGGTCACTCGATTCATTCCTGTAACTGGCTGCCGCATTGCACCCACAAAATATGCATTCAGTTCACTTTACAGTATACTCTGTGAAGCGCTTTGTGAGGCAACCCGAAGACATGATCAGGACTGTATCAAATGCAAGGCTTTATTTTTAATACAGTAACAGATTGCCTACAAAGAGCAGAAAATGACTTTTTTTAAAAAAAATGAAATGCTCCTCACACAAAGTTGGTGTGTAGATTTGCTAGTGGAGCAGAAACCTTTTCTTTTTGGATGAGGAAGCTCATTGTGGATATATTTTGATGCTAATTGTTTGCGATTTGCAAAGGCCTGTCTGATGAGCACTTCAGAGTAGAAAAAATCCTTTGCTGATGTTTTAATGTTTCATGTCCACTTTATGCTTACCACGGGTAAAATAGATTAGCTTCTGCTTGCGAACTCCCTCTAGAAATGCTTCTATTAACAGTGATATCAATGCCATATATTCGTAAGCTATACTGCACTGACTCATACCACCTTGTTTGGTTTTTGCCAGCCCTCGCCTCCGTCTGACTTTGAGTCCTTCACCTCCTTGGCTTAGTTTTCTTTCACCCCGAGTTGAGTTTCAAGCATGAAATCTGATCCATTATGTTCTTCCCCTGAAACTCTGGACCTCTCTGCCTTGCCTCTCCTTAACCCATCTTCAGATCACGCCTGAAGACCTTTCTCTTTGACACTTCCTATGGTCACCTCCCCACTCTCCTCAGCCCCACCATTCTTACGTGTTCCAGAATTCTACCATGTATGAAAGGTGCTATATAAATTCGAGTTGTTATTCCAACCCTGGAATATTCCCTGCTATTACTCTTTACTCATCCTCACTGCTGCGGAAACCTTATTCGTGCTTTTGCCAACTGAACATCCTTTTACCAACCTCTGAAGCCCTTCATTTCCAAAAGCATTGTCTCTGTTATAACTGCATGAAGAGTACAGCTCAGGAGTTAACAATTGCTTGTACGACAACCTTGTGTGAGAGAAGGAGACATTGGCATTAGTCTATCTCACATCTCTGTGTTAAAATCCTTACCTCATCCCAACGTTGACTGTTTCCCTGACCTCAAGACTAGAATGTCTTGCATTCTTTCAGATATAATTGGGATTTTTCATTTTCTTTTTCTTTTTAATGTAGTCTTACTTTCCTCGCCCAAAACAGCAGCGGGCTGCCTCATTATTAAAACATTTCAGCAGATGGGTTTGAATTGGCACTGCACTTTCTGTATTCTAATTGAGTGAATGTCTCGATTTACTTAAACACACGCTGCGATTGTGTAACCCTGTTCCCTCAACATCCTACACAGCCGTTGCCACCTGAAAATTGAAGGCCTCTGCCAGTTGTGTGCTTTTTAAGTACGTAGTTTCCCTCTCTCTTTTGCTTCACTTATTCTTTCTCTAGATAATGACTCTGCTCACCACACGAGTTTATTGACTGTTTTTGAACATGGTTACCTCTGCAATGTCGCCACAGATTGATTCGTGGACCCAGAAATAGTCTTGATTGACAATCGGACCTCGTTTTAAATGCATAGAGAACATTCTCCAGAAAGTTATGTGTCTGTTAATGCATTTGAAAGGTGAATATGGTCAAATTTTCAAAGGGTTAACTTTCCACTGTGAAAGTACCAATAGCTAATCATAAGACTGCACCATGCCAGGTGGCTCAGTTGATAGCACTCTCATCTTTGAGTCAGAAGGTTGAGGGTTCACTCTGTAAATTGAGTTTTTGAACTTGCACGTATTGGCTAAACTCAGTGCAGTGCTGGATATGAACTGCATTAATGGAGATGCCATCCTTTAGATGAGATGTTAACTTGAGGACCTCAGTTAAAGATCCTACAGCTTGACTCCCAAAGTGTAAGGAGTTTCTCTCTGTGTTCTAGGCAAAAGATACAATTGCTCTTTCAATTCTTTGCTGTTTGTAGGATATCACTATTTATGTAAATTTGTTACTGTGTTTAGGTGAGGGAACCTCTTAGATGGGCATACGTCCCCACTAACAACGAGGTTATATTTGTGACTTCTATGATGCTCGTCACTTCTTGACTGTTTGGGGGAAATTGCTGTTTGTTAATTGGCTGCAGCACTTGGCTAAAAATCAGTCACTACACTTCATAGTAAATTCACAGATGAACTTTAACAATGTGAGAAGACTTTATATCAAATGCGGGGATTAGATAAATACCCAGCTATTTCTAGTTTGATGCCAAGTACTAGATGTGCACCCTCTCGATACCTGCATTTATACAATTCATTTATGTAACGTAATTACTTTGAGTTGCTGCTCAAAACCGGTTGACAACTTCCATTTCTTGGTGCAGTGCACTCGCTTTGTTTAACATCATCAATCCTGTGTTACATATCAAATGATCCTGGCCTAATGGGAAGAAAATGTTGACATTTAAAATCCAATGTAACCTGTGTATTTGGAGGCATGTTTGATTGGCAAACCCAAATGAAAGGCTTCAGCTGTGTTTCGAATAATGTCAGGTTAATGTGTCTCGTACCTCTGTAACCTCAATTACAGCAACCTTAGCTACCTCTTGCTTGTAACCATATGTGTTTAAGATCTTGAGGGGTGTGAGAATGCTTGCTGATGGGCAGCTAATTTAATCTAATAAACGGGAATGATCCAACAAAGTGGGTTGGGCATTTTGTTTTGGGTTAATCGCCACCAGTTTCACCACTCCCTTTGGAGCCTACAGCTCTTGCAGCTCACTGGTTAGAGCACTCCCCTTACAAGCGTGAGACCTGTGTTCGAATCCAGATAGGTCAGCGCGAAACCTTGGGCAAGTTTCCTTACTTCACATGCCTAATAATAGTCCCAAAAAAACCTCAATAATAAAAATTGGTAATTTCAATCCACAACTGTTTGTGGAACACTGCTGTGCGCGGTATATTCTGTGAAGGACTTTGTCGACAAGACGTGAAAAGCGCTATATCAAATGCAAGGATTATTATTAGAAGGACTGTGGATACCACTTTTCTCAAATGAATCACATACATTCATTCCATTATTTTAATAAATAAATTACTTTTATGGATTTGGTGGATCAATGTTTGAGATTGCCGCAATGTTCGATAGACCCAATGGATTTTGTAACCACACACTTTATGTCTTGCAGGTAGAAGAATGGTTATGCTTAAACTGTCAGATGCAGAGAGCCCTGGGAATGGACATGACGACTGCGACACGATCCAAAAGCCAGCAGCAGCTACACTCACCGACACCATCACCGTCACGTTTGCCCCACTCAACGTCACTTCAGCCCCAGTCGCTATTATCTCAGCCTCACTCGCCATCGCCTCAGCCCCACTCACAAGCCTCTCATCCTCACTCACCATCACCTCAGCCCCACTCACAAGCCTCTCACCCTCACTCACCATCACCTCAGCCCCACTCACAAGCCTCTCATCCTCACTCACCATCACCTCAGCCCCACTCACAAGCCTCTCACCCTCACTCACCATCACTTCAGCCCCAACCAGAACCCCAACCACGGACACAGCCTCCAGCAGACCCCGTGCCCCGAAAAAGCAGAACCACGCCAGTAAAAAGGGAGCTTCCTAAAGTGCCATCCGATGCACAGCAAGCTAAACCCGAGACCAAGATGCAGCCCGTTCAGCAGCAGCAACAGAGGCCAACCGCTAACCAGAACCAACCAAAGCCTAGTGCTCAGGCCGAGACAACCAGGCCTTTGGTTCAGAGCCAGCAAACCAGGCCTTCTCCTGTAGAGCAGAGGAGATCAGTAGAGAGTTCACCTGCACGAACTCAAGTAGGAACCTCCGGTGCATCTCAAGAACAGCAGCCACAGGATGGCATCACCGGCAAACTCTTTGGGTTTGGAACTTCCCTCTTCAGCCAGGCCAGCAGCCTTATTTCCACTCAGCCAGAGCAAACACCGCAAAATCAACAATCGCCTGCTAAAGGGGCTTCGGTTAAGCAGGCTCCAAAAGTTGTTTTCAGTGACCAAAGCACAGGTTTGGGCTCAAAAGTGCCAGGTCAGCCTGCTGGAGCACACTTTGAAACCAGCAGCGCCCTCACCTCTAAACAAGGGGAGCCAGTCATTCAGCAGAAGGAACCCTCCCAGCCCAAGGTCTTCTGCCCACTTTGCAAAACTGAACTAAATGTGGGATCAAGCCAGCCTCCCAACTTTAACAACTGCACTGAATGCAAAACCCAAGTGTGCAATCTGTGTGGGTTCAACCCAGCTCCGCATCTGGTAGAGGTAGGAGTCGACTCCCAAGTTGTAATCATTATTGTGTAATATTGTGCATGGTTAAAAAGGATTACGTGCAAATGTTTCTAGATTCAGGTTGGTTTTCGGCCTCCCAAAGCATCTCCTTCCCACTTCTGTTTGTTACGCTCACGGCAGCAGCTGAGTTTAGGACGTGGCAGAGCCCAGATATGTTACGATGAGGTTTTCAGGTCAGAATGTCAGGACTGTAATAGGTAGGTTAAGTAGCGTTGCCACAAATTTCCGTCGTGTATTTTCTCAAAGATTCACAAAAGGAACTTGTGTATAGAAATGGCAACAGAAAAAAAGGTCATTTTCTAAATATTGGTACGTACTTAGTATTTGAACGTAATGAGTGATGAGCATGTATTGTGATGAATGACTCATTTTGACTCCTAAAGCCACATATAATGTGCTTAACTACTGAACCTACAATGCTGGTTTGTTATTTAAAGCAGTTGGTGGGTTGGGTGTGGTTGGTTAAGTGGGGAGCAAGAGGAGAATATAAAATATTACCTTGTTGTATTACATTTACATGCCCAAAGGACGAACAATTGGACTGTAGCTCAGTGGTTAGAGTACTCGCCTTACAAGCGAGAGATCTGGATTCAATTCCAAGTATGGTGAAACATTTTGGGCAAGTTTCCTTACCCTACATGCCTAATAGTATTCCCTCAAAAAAAACACAATATATTTTAATCCACAACTGTTTGCAGGACACTGCTGTGCGCAATTGGCTGCTGCGTTTCGCCCACAAATATACAGTCAATTCACTTTACAGTAAAGCACTTTGAAGCACTTTGGGATGTCTAGAAAATGTGACCCTAAGGATTATTATTATTGTTGCAGCATTTTTGTGCGTGGGCATTTTAGTCTATCCATAATCAGTATTTTTTGAAAATATATACATATATTTGTAAATATATTTAGTACAACAGAAATTCCAAACAAATACAGAGTACAATTTTTTTTTCCTTTTTTCTTTCTCCCAGATACAAAAAATTCAGTTGTTTACAGTACATTTCTTCACTGTACACAGGTTGTGCGCACATTTGTTTTGATGCTCCCTTCAATATCTTGTTCATGTTGAGCGAATTGTACACTCGTGTAGAAGGGCTGCTTTCAGCTTATCAACTCTTAACTTACTCCAGTGCCAATTTCCTCTTGTATGTGCACGTAATGTGTTACACGTACACACTCCAATTGTGACACAACTACAGTAATAGTTTTTGCATGTGAAACATCTCAAAGCGCTTCACAGGATTTACTGTAGAGTGGTCGGACTGCATATATGTAGATCAACGGGGCAGCTAATTTGCGCTCAGCGATAATCCCATAAACAGCCTTGACGTATTAATGTTATATGGGAGATTGGCGGCCAGGACAATGGGATAAATTTCCCTTTGATATTGCCATGGATCTTTAATATCCATCTGAATAGGTAGGCTAGACCTTGGTTTAATATTTCATTCAATGTATGGCAACTCTGACAATTTAGTACTCCCTTTGGACCCTGTCTGTAATGTTGAGCAGATAGGGCCATGAGCTCAATGAAATTACCAATAGGATTGTCAAGGAAGAACAGGGAAACTTGGGTAACAATCGGAGTGCAAGTCTGACTGGGACATTTCAGCTATAGCTAGGATTGAACCTAGGATATCTGCACAGTTCTGATTCCTGAACTTTTTTTAGACAAGTTCATCCAGAGGCAGAGATGGGTGAAGCGTTATTTTTGCGTGGCAGCAAATGCTGCAGATGACTGCTTAGCTGATAATTGAAAGAAATCCTGATTTGACTTCATGTATCCACATGATTAATAACAAGAGTCCAAGCTCTTCCAAATTTACACTTGTCTTCCAGCTTTCATGCCTGTCAAATAGTTTGGCTTCACCCACCAGATGAACTCTTCACCTTTCTAGTTTTTCCACAATTACTTTGTTCCTCGCTCCAGTGCAGATCGTGTTATCGTTAATCATTGTTATCATCCCTGTTACTGGAGGAGCAGCCTGTTATTAGTTATGAGTGGCATGAACTGCATGAAAAGACTTAGGTCATGCAACATAATCTATTTAAATAAATTGTCTTAAACATTGTTGTGGCAGGTATCCTGTGATCCTAATAAACCCACTGCGTTTTCAAGCACCGAGATTATAAAATCTCTTGTTTGTTTTGGTCTTGTACGGCAAAAAAAAAAGATTTGAATCATGTCATCAATTAAAACAACAACAAAAAGAGTAATGGGAGAGATACATGGCCAAACTGCAATTCTTTAAATTAAAATATAATGCCGCATATTCAGATAATATTCTGGCATTCTGTCCAGATTTCATGAAGTCAAAATCTGCCTGAATTGGAAAAGAGTTGAACTTTCGCCCACAAAATGTGGAGTCAATTCACTTTACAGTATATTCTGTGAAATGCTTTGAGACGTCTCGAAGATGTAATAAGGCGCTGTACCAAATGCAAGGATTATTATTCCAGGGAGATTATTATTATTCACTGATCACAGCTTTGGACGGGAAAAAAAAATGCTCAGTAACTGCCCAACTAAGTTTTATCCTTACTTTTGACTGACTCGTGTTCTGACACATGATATTACTTTATCCTGAGTGCCATATGAATAATCTTCTGAGTAATGTTATTGGAACATGCAGCTCTGCAAATCAAATGTCGAAGGGAATGAAACTGACATTGCGTTCAGTAATGAGGTGCTTATGCATGTCAACCCATTGCCCAATTGTTTCAGATTGTCAACTCCCCTCACTGTGATCGGTCTTGGTGGCAGGCACACAGTTGATCAGGAATATACTTTTGCTTCCTTTCCAATTTGTTTGCCCTTCCTCTCCTGAAAGTGGCAACTCATCCTGGAACATACTAAACTGCCTTGATAGCCCTCTGCGCATAGCTTATCTTTGTGGAGTCCTGCAGCTCAGTGGTTAGAGCACTCATTCACTCGCCTTACAAGTGAGAGACCTGGGTTTTGTTTCCAGGCTGGGTGAAAACCTGGGCAAGTTTCCTTGCCTGATAATAATCAAAAATCAATAAGAAATTGGTCATTTCAATCTATGATTGTTTGTAGGAACGCTGCTGTGCGCGTTTTTTTTCCCCCAAAATATACAGTTAATTCACTTTACAGTATAATCTGTGAAGCGCTTTGAAATGCCTAGAAGACCTGATAAGGCGCTATATCAAATGCAAAGATTATTATTGTAAATGTGAGTGTTGGTGCATATCAAGCTGAGTTGGATATATTTCTGTTGGGAGTCTGAACTCAATGACTATATGCTAGATTTGGTGTCTTTTTCTTGTTTATTGGCATCAGTGGCAATCATTGGGACCCTTTCTTGATCCAGGCTAAGGTTAACTCAGGCGTGTCATTCAACCTTGTATCTGCCTAGTTTACCAGAGGCAAGGTACTAGATATAGGCAGCAGGAACCGGAAATAAGTGTACTCCATGGATGGCATAAAACTTGCAGAGGGGAAGCTGAAAGAGATCTAGAGGTGTTAGACGTCTCATTGCTCACCGTGTCAAAACAGCGGGAGGCAGGAATAAACAAGGCAAGCAGGATGCCGGGCTGTTTTGACAAATCGGGTGAGATGCCGTGCAACAACAAAATTACACTGATATAGCGCCTTCCAAGTCAGAAGGATGTCCCAAGGCTACAAAGGCTCAGTTTGCACCTGGAGTCCTGTGCAAAGATCTGGTTCAGGTGACGTAAAGCAGCTGTGCCGGCCTTGGAGGAGATGTAGAGGAGAGAAAAAAAATGGATGATCTCCAGTCAGAGGATCCAATGACTTAGTACAACAACAATTTCCCCTTGAAGATCTTCCTCTTCCACCATGACTGCGGTCACCTCTCCCTCCACCCGGCTGAAGCTGCGCTGTGTGAGGAGCGCTATATAGTCGTTGTTGATACAGCAAAAGGACATAATTGCAAAGGGCAATTTCCAGGACAAATGGCAGGGCTGTTTCCCCCCTATACAGAGAGTAATGAATGACTGGAACTGGTTGCCAGGAAAGGTGCTTGAGGTCAGAAGCAGATTGACTCGTATTTTTACAAGACTCGTTTGTAAAAATAAATAAATAGCTGCGATGAGATGACCGCACGGAGGGTATTCTGGAAGGATGAGCTCAAATGGTCTGAAGGATCTTCTTAATCGGAACCAGAAGTGTGATCTTGTGATCTATTGTGTGTGATTCACTTGCAACCACATGGCGTTTTTATCCACCAAGGCAGCATGGATTCCAGCTGCTTGTTCTATTTTCAACTTTAATAAATCCGTATAATCACTCAATTTCCTAACCGTACTCTAAAGGTCCTAGTTTATTTGTAAACCTCAGCACATCTCTGCATTGCTGAAGGAGCAGGGTTACCATCAATTCTGCTTACATCGACATTTCAGCTAAATGAATGGAATTCGCAAATCGTTACATATTTAATTCCTGCTCATTATTTAAGAAATTGTACAATTGAAAATTTAATTAAAGTTACAGCACTTGGCAAACTTTTTCTCATTATGCCTGTGCCCTTTTAATATTTGATTTGCGGCACTGACGCCCGTAAATGTAAGTTGTTGATTGAATTTCTGATCACTGGTATTTGAATAATCTAATCTGAAACCTGAGCCCTAGTCATATTTATGTATTAATGGCACGCCAAATCAGTGCTGTTCAACTGAAATATTGATGTGGTTGAGTTGTTTGTTGATCTCGCATTTGTTTTGTTCTAAGGGCCAGCCCTCTAGTTAATTCTCCAAACCTTTCTATTGGCGCGCATCAATATGAAGCTGGTATAATGAGGATCCTGGCTGCCTGTCCAGTAATTGAGGCTGCTATATTGATGGTAAATTCCTCTCCGACCTGCGGATTCCCTATTGATTGAAATGCGCATAACCCAGCAGGTTATAAGGCAACGAGCAGGTTTTTGACCTATTCCTTGCATGTTATACTGTTGTGTTGTAATCTGATGAGTAGGAAGTGTTTGCATTGAGGTGATGTGCCGCTTCTGTTAACCTGATCTCTTGCTGAGAATCCCTGCTACGCGGAAGTGACAATGATAATACTGCATAAATAAATAAGAATGTTTTCTCCGATTTTCACTTGTCCCTCAGCCTCACCCTCACCCTCCACCTAAACTCCCCGACTCACTATCTCCTCACTTGCCCTAATGAACTCGCATCACCGAGCTCACCATTTCCTAACAGTTCCTCAACTCACTTTCCTCCCCCATCCTCCTCCCCTCAGCCAACTCACCCGCCACTTCATCCTAATGGAAAACATTCTCCCTCTGTGCCTCTTGTTCTCTGACCTTTTTTTCTGACCACCAGCCAAGACTTTAATGTGACCTTTAAGCTGCTCAACAGCTGTATCTCCTCCATGTTTAACCTATTTACCCCCCGCCTCACCCCCTCCCCAAAAATGCTGAACCACATCCCACCCACCTGCTGTCCCAGTACAATAGCCATCTCCTTAAAAGAAATGACAGAGGAAAACAGACAAAAGTAGCTACAAACAAGAAATAATGACCCGCAGGAAGGAACAAGTCAGAGCTGCAGGTTTTGCAGTGGGAGAGTTGGTTAAACAGTACCATATGCCTTCTTGGTTATTTCCCTTCGCTTGACAGGTTTCAATACAATGTGCCAATGCAATTAATATGCACCGTGAATGGCATATTGGCAATGTTCCGGGAACAAGCGCCCCCCCCCCCAGCGCACCCCACTCCCCCACTCAAAGGAAATTGTGCTGCAGGAATCATGCGACAGATGGCTTTAAACGATGCACACTTGTCTTAGATGTACTGGTGTCTGGGCAAGTTGCAACTATTCATTAGCACATCAAAGGATTTATTGGTAAGATTGAATATGAGAGAGACTTAATGGAGAGGCACACCAGAGAGTGATGGTACAGATCACTAGATTAGTACTGCTGTCACTTGATGTGGGTACGATTTGTTGGATAGTATTGAGTAACGGAGAATCATTAAACGAGCCCATGGTTCTCTTCTCTCCTGATTCATTGGGAAATAATATTTTTGGGGGTATGGTACGGAGTTTTGCGTACCAAGAAAGTCCAAGGTTTGATCCCTGGCTGTTGCTGAGTTCGTTAATTTTAGTTGAGTTAGTTGTGAGGGCATTACAGTTTGTACTATTCAGCTTGTCAGAAAGATATGGCTTGCCCGTTGATTGTAGAGACCAAAGACATTTTCTAATGTATGCAACTGTAGTCCAGTATAACTTCCCTCCATTTGGGGAAAGGGGATAAGAAAAATGATTTGATTGCAGGGTAGGGCGAGTATGGAGAGTTGGGGGATGTGGAGGGAGATGGAATGAATGTCTAGGAGGAGAGAAAAACTCAGTGAGGGGGAGGTTGAAGGGAGACGGAATGTGTTGGAACAATAACTAATTACATTTGTATAGTGCCCTTCACGGCAGGACGATGTCCCAAGGTCTTGGGTCCCAAGGAATGGGATGAGGAGGCAGTGTGTATTGGGTGGATTGAAGGAAAATGAGAGAGAGAGAGAGGGAAAGAAAGAGAGAATGTTTGAGGGTGGATGAGAAATACAAATTCTAGGAGGAATGGACTCAATAGCTTTTTCATCTTCGAAATATAGTAAAAACCCGTTTATCCGGTCACCTCGGGACCTGGCCAATGCCGGTTAAAGTGCGAGCCGGATATTTGGCCAAAAATAAACCCCAAAAAATTCCCCCCGAAATTGCATTGTGCCGGATAAATTCCGGTTAATCGAATGCGGACCTTTTGTTTGAGATGCCCGTTATATGTAAGTTACGATTGATCGGGTCACAGAAAAACGGGCTTTTACTGTAATTATTTGGGGAAGTTAAGTTTGCAGGGCTATGCGGAGAGAGTGGGTGGAGCGGGATTGATTGGACAGCTCTTTCAAAGAGCAAGCACAGACATGATGGGCCAAATGGCCTCCTTCTGTGCTGTACAATTCTTCAATAGAGTCTTGTCGTACCAAATCATTGAGCTACCTTGACAGCTATCTTCCTGCTTTTGAAAGCAGCGCAATTATGTTGCGACAACGTAGAATTGATGAGTAAGGGAGTTCATCCAAAAAAATTCTCAGCACTTTTTCAAATGTATAATTTTCATTTGAATATCGTGCTCCCTGGAAGTGACAAGTGCCTTCAAAATCAAGTCAAAGTCCAGATCCATTGGCAGTGCCCATTAGCTGGTATGCACAGGTTATTAAAAAAAGTTACATAACCTCTACCAACTGATGTATATGACTTTAGCACAATCTGAAAGTCAACATTTGAGGTGTGATGGCATGGGTTCAGTTCTGCGCAAGTAAGATAACAGTTTGGGTAATTCATGTCAATGAGAGCAATGTCTTCATAGGTCAGTTATTCTGTTATTGGTAAATGCCAGTAAGCAATTCGAACTGGCGTGGAGCATGTCATTCCACTGTTTGTGGCTGGGAAAAAAAACTTGCTCGAAATATACCATCAATTCACAAAATGTACAGTCCTTTCAGCATATTCATCATATGAATGTGTGCAGCATATTCTGTGAAGCACCTTGAGATGCCCCGAAGACGTGATAAGTCGCTGTATGAAATGCGGGGATTATTATTATAAAAACAGCAGGTACAGTGTAGCATTATTGCAGAGAGAATTGAGCCTTCATTTCCATTGCCGCATTTCACCTGAAACAGCGATTTTACATATTCTGCATGAGGATTTAAGACATAAAGGACCCTGAGGCATTTGCGCAACTTCAGATTTTATTTTTCTTGATCGGCAATAGATACTCCTCTCAGGTTATATGTGTCTCAGGCTGGAAGAAAAACTCAGGCTTAATTTAAAAAATATATGACCATCACACTATGGGAATAGAATTATTTTGGATTTTTCCAATCCTTTCGGATCAAGCGAAGCTTGGGCAGGTGCAGAGTAAAATTCCTTCTGTATTCTTCCATCAATGTTTTGGCTCGAGAACAACAGCTTCGTTCAGTATCCATTTTGTGTGGGGTTTTCTCACACTAGCTAATATGGTTTCTGTCCCTAGTTTAGTGGTAGGATGATGATGGACAGGGTTGATTTGTACCACAGATCTGCTTTTCCCAGGTGCTGGATTAGACCCGCCAATACTCATTTAACCACAGAGGACATTTCTATCCAATCAATTTGGACAGAGATAGAACCCAAATACTTGAGGTGAAAGAGCAGTTTACTAAACTAGTCGTTGGCAGCGCCCCATAAACGGATACTCTCTGTGTAATTTGTGTATTTTCTCTGCACATATTTAACCTCAGATGTGCCTGCGAAGTTCTGAGACATTTAGAGGCACAATATCAAGTGCAATAATTGTTATGTGTAAAGCAGTAGAACGTGTCGTAATGCAATGTTTTGGCTCCAAAACTCAAAGAGCATGTTTGAATGGACAACATCAACAATAAAATTACATTTATAGAGCGCCTTTCACGTCGGAAGGACGTCCCAAGGCGCTGTAAAGCTCTATAAATGTGATTTTGTTGATGTTGTAATTTTGTTGTTGTTGAAATGGCCTCTGTGATTATAACTTCCTGTGCCTGCTGCCCATTTTCTGACGAAAATGGCCACTGCTGACAATGTTTCCTGCGTGCCTCGCATGGGTGAGGTTGATGCTATTTCGCACAGAAATGCTGGTGGCCACTGCACTCAAGGCATCCGACCATGTCGTAAAATGCACTAGCAAAGCACGTTATAAGAGAGTCATCTGGTATTACTCTTGCCTTGTCTCGGACGCCGGTAGCACATTAATTCTCAGATCTCAAAGGTAACTGTATGTGGGTGGTTGCGAATTTTGAATTCAATGAATGAGGCATAACAGTGACTCCCCTTGAGTTCAGGTAATCGGTCAGGGTTTCTGTTCCAATGCTTTGCTTTATCTTAAAAAATATGAAAGCATCAGACTCATCACTCACATTGTCAGTTTATCTGGTCAACAATTATTCATCTTGAGTTGCATATTTTGATGGCATTCCATTTTGTTCACATATATAATCTGTAGCAAATTTAAACGGTGGGTGGGGCAAAGAGATCAGAAATACTCTTAATTATGCTGCTGATAGTCTTACACAAGTGACACATACCATGAGGGATGGAATCCTATTTCTCGCTTCAATTATTGATTTTGCTCAAACTCTGACCACGGTTCAAGATATGAAATTAATTGAATCCATTTCCCTTGTTTCCGTATGAATTTGCCTTTGAAAAGATTAACCCTTTGAGCACACTTGGAGTCCAAAAACGTTGCCCAATTCGTAGACTCGTACAGCGACAAGAGATGAGATGCTAGGAGAGGAGATAAAGAGATTGATAGATCCTGAGGGGGTGAGGAGACTGATAAATTTCCCAGGAGAGTAGTTGAAGAGAGAGTATCTCTATGTGCAACTTGACTAAACCCCTGTGTTATAAATGTATTGATGGATCCTTAAGAGATGGTTCCTCTAGATTTATAGATCTCCCCGGCGAAGGGCTGTGCAAATATTCTTCCTCTGTACAGATTTGTGTCTTAATTATTTGGAGTGACTCTTTTAGATTTCAAAATTGAAATCAGAAGGAATTGGTTAAATATCTGAAAAGGAGAAATATAAAAGAATATGGAGTGGTTGGGGCGGGGTGGGTGGGGGGTGGTAAGTTGGGGGGAGGCAAGCAGGAGAAAGGGACTAAAGGGATGGCTCTTTCAGAGATCCAGCTCAGGCAAGATGGACCAAATGCTTATCTGGTTATCCAATTCGCAATGTTGAATGAGTTTGATGTCTCTGCTCTAGGCCATCAAGGAAAACTGAGTTATGTACGATTTTTTATCACCAGACCCTTTCTGTTTGCAAAGCGTTGATAATTGGGCCAGTATAGCTCCTGCGGGATTCCCTAACGCTACTGTTTATCGGCCAACAAGGCTCAGACGATGGAGATAAGCTCTAAGATATTAAAATTAGGCTATTGTGGAGCAGGGATTCAGTAACCAGTTACCTCAGGCGATTCACATCTCGTTTGGGCCGCACATCTTACTCTCTGCTTGGAATGATTTACTTTCGAAACACCACCCAACCACCTGGCGGGCGGAGAATTCCTTGTGTTCCTTTTTGGTTTCTTGAGAGACCGCCATTAGCAACCGTGGAATATGCAATAATTTCCCTTTTGCGCTGCAAAAGACTGCGCCTCTCACAGCGGCAATGAATTTTATTGCAGAGAAGCAGATTGAGCTTTGCTTCATGACTGACTTCTATCGGCTGCCTGGGGAAAGTCTAATGTGCTGCAGTCCATATACATCAGATTTGCCAGTTAATCCAGGCTTTAAGACATAGATGCACAATTGTCCCAGCTGGCAGCTCATATGTGTGTGTGTGTGTGTGTGTGTTTTCTGTCTTGCTCTCTTACAGAGTTATTTGTTTTTGTATTGACACAATCGTGGAACCCAATCATTTGATTAAGGTCTTCAGAGATTCCCGATATGTAGGGCTTTGGTCCAGGCTAATTGTTGTACAGTTGTAGCATATTTTTTTAACTGAGTGAAATGTACATTATGAAAGCATTTTTTCACTTCACCCCCCTAACGTAAACAACTAAAAGTTTACATAGGGTGGATTTTTAAAAAGTAATCGGTTTTACACCAAGTTATCCTTAAGTTTTTAATGTTAACTTTTGTGTGCTTGACGGAGCTATAGAATCTTCCTGAATTTCCTATGCGTTCTGAATTCATTGCATGTAATTAAGCAGTAATGGATGTGTGGGAGTGCTGTAGGTTGTAATTGAGGGCAAGCAGATTGATTGAACGATGAGATTGCAGGTTCAATCCTTTGTTCAGAATGCTGTCCTCAATTGCAGCTCACCATATACCTGAAGATCGTTTTGCCCACGCAATATAGTCAGTTCACTTTATTTCTTCAAGACGTCTCAAAGGCTAGACGCTGTATCAAACACAAGTATTAGATTGCCCTGATTTGGTTTTATGATATTTAGAATATTTTGACAGTCAAATCTATTTTATGTTTAAAGGCCAGTATTTCACAGTCCAAGGCACCTGGATAAAATGCAGCTAGTTTTCTAAATGTGGCTTTGATTTTAACAAAAAAAAACCTGCCCCTATTTATCTTGCACCACAAAGCACTCAGATTCTACCTATTCCGATGAGGGGTCCCATCAAAGCAGCAGCCTCTTTTCTCCTCTCAATTACTTACCGCAGTTTATAGAACAAGCGAGCAAGGTTCCAGTCGATTATCACAGCAAATAAGATCTAAGCTCTACCAAGCCAAGGAAGTGTTATGGCGAGCGTAATGTAATTTCAGACCTTCCCTAAGGGGAGCAAAAGCCAACTGAAAGTGACATCATTGTGCTTCGAGTTTGTTACAATCTATTTTTAGGCATCAATCCGTGGCTCTGATCTCTTGGACTCTTCTAACCTATTTGCACTGACTAACTATAATTAGACTGACCCAGTGCTAAATATTACCTGAAATCCTTTAGAGATGTGCGTTGGGTATTTCCAGCTTCCCGACTATAATAATCCTTGCATTTTGAGACATCTTATCGACGTCTCAAAGCGCTTCGCAGAATATACTGTAAAGTGAATGGACTGTATATTTGTGGGTGAAATTCGGCAGCCAATTACGCACAGCAGTGTCCCCACAAATAGTCGTTGATTGAAATGACCAATTTTATTATTGTGGTTTTGGGGAGGATTATTATTAGGCGTATTATTGGAGTATTATTATTATTAGGTGTGTGGACTATCAAATGCTGCCTGGAAACTGGCGAGAAAACAATCTACGATCGATGGATTAAAAACAAGAATGCTCATTATTCTTTCATGGAGTTTCTTCCACCTTTAAGGGCTTCTGTGTACTATCGATAGTTTACCTACACAAGGGAAGCCGACAATTATGTTTTAATGCCTTTGAGGGTGAATTATCTTTTCAGATGATTCATTTTGTAATCCTATCCCTTCCACACCTCCCTCTCTCCCACTGCCATACATATAGAGAGGAACAGTAAAAGCCCATTTCTCTGGCACCCGATCAACCGTAACTTCCGTATAACCGGCATCGCAAAAAAAGGTCCGCATTCGATTAACCGAAGTTTAACCGGAAAAATGCATTTAAATTATTTTATTTTTTTTCGCATTTTCGGCCAAATATCCAGCAGGTGCTTTAACCGGCATTGGCCAGGTCCTGAGGGTGCTGGATAAGTGGGCTTTTACTGTACTTTACTTCCACTAAGCGTCTCCTGCTGATTTTGTGGCAGAGATCAACAGCTTCGTACATGTTGCATCGTTGGCTACAAGAGTATTCCTGGTTTATACGTGGGGGGAAATAATTTATTTTACTGTCACTTCAAAATTATTTGCTAGGGGGGGAGAAAAAAACATCCGGTGGAAATAACAGTGCCAAGAATTAATTCATCTGCTCTCTCCCCTTCCTTTCCATCATCCCTTATTTATGGAAAGACCTTCTGTCTTTCAGACAGTATCTATTTAAAACTTCAGATGTTAAAAATAAGTGTTGATTTGTCCTCTTGCCTAACGGCTCCGCATCATTGTCTTGATTAAAATAACTGTGTTAAGCTCGTCAGGTGAAGATCTAACTTCATTTGTTTTAAGGAAACGTTCGCCATAGTTGCTGCTCGGAGATGTATGGCTTCTTTTTTCCTGTTTTCACAATGCACTGGAGGGTTCATTAAATCTTCTATTCATGCTGTACACATTGCTCGATGCACATTGCCATTGAGAAGGGAGTTGAGGAGTCTGCTTCCTGTGTAGACGGGAGTCTGGAAACATTTGTATGCTAAATTGGTCCCATTTGGTTCAAATATTCGCAATTTCCTTTGTCACGAAATGAGTGATGAGCTGTTCTTCACTCATAGCTGGTCCAGTGTTCATTCTCTTTCTCATTGCTCAGTGTGCCTCCAATTGCAAGTCCATCACATTGCATCGAGCTGGGATTTAGTGCTTTCATGTCGTTGATGCCCCTTCTCCATCAAAAAAAATACCAAGGGATTGCTGTTATGAACCAGGACTATAGAGCAATATTATATGGGGAGTGGTTGGCCTTGTGGGATTTTATGCAGCAAGATAAGTAGAAACAACAGCAACAAATTAATTTGGATAGCGTCTTTCACATTGGGAGGATGACCCAAGGTGCTGGACAGTCAGGGATTTAGACTCGAGCAGGCGGTTTGGAGCAGTCGGGGTGGCCTGATGTGTATGAGCAGAGATTAAGTGGCAGCGAAATGACTGCACATTTTATATTTAAAAAATCTTTCAAGGCAGTAATCTTAATCTGTTGGTAATTTGCCCCTTCTGTGAATGCACTAAGACTGGTATTAGATGCAGGTGAGCCCGAAGGCAGACTGTACAGACTTTATTTTTGTGACTGTCACTATATCTGAGGTTTCGCCCACAAAATATACAGTCACTACACTTTACAGTATATCCTGTGAAGCTCTTTGAGATGCCTCAAAACTTGATGAGGCGCAATATCAAATGAAGACGAGGATTATTTTTATTTTTAAGTTACAGGTATCAAAAGAGCAGCCATTAAAAGGCAGCTTTGGGAGGGAGGAAAAACAACTAAATACTTTGAGAGCTCATCCTGGATAATTCCTTTATATTCACAGGAGATGCCAGGGTCCTACCGTTCCCTTGGACAGTTTTGTTGAAGGTAAAATTGCCACCTGAAAGCGGTAGTCATACTTCTTTTGTTTGGATCCTATTTTTATAATGTGTAAGTGGCTCTAATTCCATCGCGACTGTAACATTCTGTTGGAAAATTATCTCCATTGCAGCAGTAGTCCGACCTGCAGTATTGTCGTCTCGTAATATTGAAATACATTTAGATAATGGTAATTAGGTCATGTTATGAGGTTTTTTTAAAAAAAATTATCTTATTTATTTTGTGGAAGAATGACAAATAGTCTACTTACCCCCCCACCACCACCTTCCTCCATCTCTTTCAAAACTGATCACATTTCTTTGCCACCTCCACCCTTGCCCTCTGTCTTCCCCCTGCCCCTCCCATCTCGGGCTCCTTCTCACACTTTGTAAGATGCTTTGAAACGTGGTCTCGACTTGACACGTGCTAGGATAAGTGCCAATTGTTGTTGTCTTAGCTAAGATCTTTTTCGTGTTGAATGACAGAGAAAGTGTACATCTTGTGATTTCTGATAAAGTATTAAGATCTGGATGGTTGATCAGGTGAATTGAATGTGTAGTGAGTGTGAGGTGTGAGATCCCATGGCCAATCCCCATTTGTTCCTGAGCTTGTTAGTGTCAGCCCCAATGATATTCAAGGCATTACATTGGCCTCAGTGCCCTGGATTAAGTAGGGGTAAAATCAGCATTCCCTCTCACTATCCACTACATCAGCCTGAAGCCACTAGTGTGCAGATGCTATGTAAAGACTGGATCAAGTTTGGCTGTGATGCTTCCTACAGGTGATGCAATGTCAAGGCTCATGCATGATTGATGGCTACTTGAGAGGCAAGCTACCCTTGAAGCATATCCTTGGGAAAATGCAGTGGGGTTGGGGGTGCTTGAGATAATTAATGTGAAGAAATAGTGTCTGTTGCCCTCTTGAGAACTTGTCCGTACTGTACTCTAGTTTACATAGATGTTTGCGGAGGGCAAAATCTCTGGTGTCCGGATAAAGATTAGTAGAAAAACGACTGTGTTTTTTCTCGATGATACTTAAGGACCCTGTAATATGATTATCCGCTAGCCGTTCAACCTTGTAAGCATGTGGGAACTGTTGCTTGATCTGTCTGATGCTATTTGAGATCCACAAACGAACGCAAACCATAGCAAATAAGAGTTCACTTAGCAACAGAAGCTTGGATTAGATTGACAACCTCAAATAATCACGTTGAAGATGGGTTTGTTTGGTTATTTATTTCTTTACTTTCTTCCCTGTGGAGTTCTTGTAGCTCAATGGTTAGAGACCTGTTTTTGAATTCAGACAGGTCAGGGCGAAACCTTGGGCAAGTTTCCATACTCCACACGCCTAATAATAATCCCTACCAAACAAAAAGCAATAATAAAATTGGTCATTTCAATCCACAACTGTTTGTTAGACACTGCTGTGTGCAATTGGCTCCCGCGTTTTGCCCACAAATGTATAGTCAGTTAACTTCACAGTATCTTCTGTGAAGCGCTTTGAGACGTCTCGAAGACATGATAAGACTCTATATCAAATGCAAGGATTGTAATTGTATTATACGATTACCAATATGGCTGACGACGACTTGTTCCTGAGCCCTAACATTCTATGAAATCCTCAAAAACTGGCCGGCACTTTCCATTCCTGTGCAAAGCATCGCCTTCGAATGAGCGAGTGCCAGTAAGAGGCATGTACTTAATTTAAACCTGCCATACTCTCGCTAAATAAATGTGAAGGGTGCTCCTGTCTAGAATGCCAGTGTCGTCTATCAATTGTGCATTGTAACTTTTGTACAGAGCTTTGTATAATATCCTCAGTAGTGAGACGCTCCATCATACTGACAGTGTCTTTATTTGTTATGCTACTGAAGTATCTCTCTGGTGCCTGTGTTTTCTTTAAGAATTATTATTGTGACAGTGTTAAGTTATCGATATTTTGTGTTTTTCCAAAAAAAAAAAAAAAAAAATCTTCAGTGTTGTTCTCTTCTGTGAGTTGGTTCCTTTGCAAACTGGCTATAAGCTTAAAAAGATAGCAATCCATTTTGATTCTCTATCCTCTGAAATCCATTAATTAGTATCTCACAGCTAATCCCAGGAAGCAACTGATTACATGTGGTGAAGTTCAAAGAGACAAAATCTCTTGTTCCTTTTTGATTTGGGCAAAATGGTCTTAACCCGTATCTGGAAAGAAAAAAAAATCTCAACCGGAACGAGATTTGGAAATAAAACAAACTAGATTGCAATGAAACTTGCAAAATTATTTTGTGCAAACGTTTCCCACAAAAAATATCTGGGCGCACACTGGAACAAACACCTTTGCTGGTTTATGATTTCTGATGTAGACTTTCTGCTAATATTGCCTTTTGACCCTTTACTTTTGGCTCTTACTTCAATGAGCTGAATCATGTTGCCGTACTTTTGTACCTCATTCAGCCAGTATTGTTTGTCCCAGCGCTTTGGGACGTCCTCCTGATGTGAAACTCGCTATGCAAATGTGTTGTTGTTGTTATAGAGCGAGCATAGGCCATTTAGTAATAATAATAATAAGCCTTAACACGTCTTTGAGACGTCTCACTGTGCTTCACAAAATATGCTCTCAATTGAATTGACTGTATATTTTGTGAGCGAAACGTAGCAGCCAATTGAGCATAGCAGTGTCCCGCAACGATCTTTGAGATCCATCATATCCGAGCATGAATAATAATAATTCTTGCATTTGATATAGTGCTTTTCACGTCTTCCAGATGTCTCAAAGCGCTTCACAGAATATACTGTAAAGTGAATTGACTGTATATTTGTGGGCAAAACACGGCAGCCAGTTGCACGCAGTGGTATCACACAAATCTTGGACAAGGATTGTCATGGATTGAAATGACCAATTTTTGGGCGAAGGGATTATTATTAGGCGCGCGCGTTTGTGTGGAGTAAGGAAACTTGCCCAAGGTTTCGCCCTGACCTGCCTGGATTTGAATACACGCTTGTAAGGCGAGTGCTCTAACCACTGAGCTACAGGACCTCCTCCTTCTCAACACCCAGAATCAACTGTGTTGCCTCTCTAGCTAAGACTTTGTACAAGTCGATGTTTCTCTCGGAATTAGAGACTTCTAGCCCCCATGGGCAGGAGTTCTTTCGGAGTCTCTCTAGAATTTCCAGGACTGGAACGAGTCTTAAGTCCTGACAAAATAGTGCCACGGGTTCCATAATTCATAAGTTTTTTGACCCCGCTATTGTGGCCCGGAAAAGGGAAAATTAAAGAATTGACTGTGTGGCCTTTAGAATTAGAATAAGAATAAGAATATTTGCATTTGATGTAAGCGCCTTATCACGTCACTGAGCTATCTCAAAACGCTTCACAGAATATACTGTGAAGTGGATTGACTGTATATTTTGTGGATGAAAAAAGAAGCTTGTACCAGTTAACACTGGGGTGTTCCATCACTTCTTATTATATTTACAATAATAAGCCTTGTATATAGTGCTTTCCATGACATCTAGACATCTCAAAGCGCTTCACAAAAGTTCTATAAAGCAAATTGACTGTATATTTGACTGTATTGGTCTCTCTTCACACGGTGCAAAATGCTGCATTTAATGCGAGCCCATGGGGCAACCATGGCGAATTCTATGAAATCCCACTCACCAGGAATCTCCCGTTCCATCTGCAGTTTATTTACTGTGCACTCGACAGTCTGAAGCTTGCTTCATTACCACCAAGCAGATTTAAAAAAAACTTAACACAGTAGAGCCGCTAGAGACTTGTCGAGGGATGACAAATTGTTTTATATCGGGAATGTGTACAATCTGCCTCAAAGGGCATTTTAAAATGAAACACTCCTTTAATTCCTGAAATAATCAACAAAATTGGCGTTTTTAGAGTTTCTTTAAATCAAAATCTTGCCACCCCGTGGAAACGCTGAGCGTTTTGGGGGAAGAATTCTGCTCATGTACAAAGTGGTCTTGCAGTGCTTCATTTGTATTCTTCTTCACCGCTACCTGAGTGAAATTAACGTGAGATTAGAATAAATAACATTTAACTGAGTTTAAGGGGTTCCGACTTGTGCTGGTCTTGATTTCCAAGTGCTGTGCAAGTGGAACAGACTGAACTTAGCAGCCACTTCAACTCAATTGCTTACTCATTTTAATTCTTGATTCTACCTTTATTATATTTGTTTTTTGGATGAATGAGAATCTCTTTCCTCTAATCCTTTACATTGAGCACGTTCATCCATCAGAGTGTGGCCTGAAATAAATCTGAAAGCTTATTGTTTAATTCCTGTCATTGAGACATCTCAAAGCTCTTCTGAATCTGTTCTTTGTCTATGCTACTATGATATGACTCTAAATTTAGTCTCTATCTGTGCTTGTTTGGAATTGGAGCCCGAAGAATTTCAACAAGGATACTTGCACAGTGAAATTAATTGACCAACATTTTCAATTTAAAAAAAACCTGTAGACAAAAGGTTGACTGTCGTCTAATCTGTAGAAATTTGAGGAGCAATTAATGAAGATGAAGGGCAAATATAAGTGGACAATTTTTTTTTGAATCTCCAAATATTTACTGACAATGATGTTTAAAGGGTGAAACATGTTCTAAATTTGAAATACAGATAATTGGCATCTTCAAATACGGTTTGACCTGCTGTTAAGTGTGCAATAATTGGCTGATTTGGCATCCACCTGAGGTTAAAGCAAATTAATTGCAGTTGCAAAGCATAAGGCACTGTTTTTATTCTAAGCATGCAGCAGAACAGGGGAAGTGCGATAAAGACCTCTCTAGCTGATGGTAGATTGCAGGTCTGTTCAGTGAAATTACATTGGAGCAGACTGGAGCAAGTAGCAAATCCTGAATACACTAAATCATTCTGTTTGTGACCAGGGAAAGCAAGAAAAATCAGCTGCAAAACAACACAACCTGACCAGCACAGAATGTGGGAAGTTTAACTGGATATCTGGTAAAATTGGGTTGTGATGTAAATCCTTCAACATCACATTTAAGAATTGGTACCTTATTCACTTGTAATTTTATTAACGTAATAGAGTTTCTGTTCATTTTTCATTTCATTATTACACACACACATACACATACGCACACATATGTACTCAGGGTTCTGCTAAACAAAATGAGACTTAATGCAATGTTTATTGTTTTGCTGAGGCTCATTACTGTTCATTAGGAATTATTATTATTTAATCTGAAGTTATACTTTGATGAGATTGTTAGAACATCGAGTGTTTTGCATTTGAAAAAAATTAAAGATCCTCGCCTTCAAGGCCATTCACGGCCTTGCCCCCACCTGTCCGACCTGCTGTCACCCTATGAACCTCCCCGCGCGGCCCCTCTGTTCAGCGAGCTCCAGCCTACTCCATGTCCCCATCCGACCTGCCCTACCACCCGCGGACGGGCTTTCAGCCTCTCTGCCTTCACACTCTGGGACCCCATCTCACAGTCCCTTCGCCTCGTTCCCTCCCTCGCCTCCTTCAAGGCCGGTCTCAAGACCTTCCTCTTTGACCGTGCCTTTTGCTGCCCTCCCAACTCTCCCCCACTCCTATCGCTCTCCTGCCACTCCCCCACCGACCTTGCCCCTCTCCCTTACTCGGATCCCGACTTGATCGTAATGGAGTCTGTCCCCCGCTTGGCCATATCACATAATTGTGGCAGCTTTACTGCAGAGCCCAGTTTTTTGTGTTAACTTCTTATTAATATTGTCATGAATTTCCCCATTTCAAGACTCAATCGAACCTCAACCATTGTTGGCAGAATACACAGATTTCAGACAGCGATGGGACTTGGACTCTTCCCACTTAACGTTTGCTTCTCAGTGACATTGGCTTTCGCTCACATTGTGCTGGGAGTCAGATAATGAGATTAGTCATTCCTTTCACCTCCCGAGACATTGGTTTGAAAGCAGAACAAATGGAGGGGTTGACAACCTCCTCCTGTTTGATCGCTGATAAAGGTCCTAAACTTAATGAGTACCAATAGTCATCATCCAATTCTTAGACAACAGCCTCTCCCAACCCATCCATGATTCATCCCTAATTGCCACTGATTTTGCGATCTAACTCAGCGGTCGCAAAGACAGATCGTGTTGGGAATGACAGTCTCCTGGTCGGGAAGTGGGTGAGCACAGAGGCCTCAGTTTCAACTTGCTGTCGGATTAGTTTAGTGTGAATTCTCTATTGCACTTGGCCCATGATGAATTCAATTAGGGAGGCATCGATGCGGTTTTTGTTTTTAAAAAATTAAAAAGGAGAAACATTTTCCGTTTACGTGCAATATCACACCTCACCTTGGCCAGTGCAGATGCACAAATGAAATTGTATTCAGTCTTACTGGTGGAGTCATAAAGGATTTCACTCTCTTCCTAAAGACACAGCGCGAGAGAGGATCGATCTATAAGAGCGTACAGCTCTAAGCTCATTTCTAAGAAATGGCAAGTTTTTCAGAATTGAAATGTACTGTGTGGCAATTATAATTGTATTGAGATGGTTGGGTTAAACTAACCCAAGCTAATCTAATTATGTAAGCTATGTTTTTTTCTGGTTTTATTCGGAAAATACTGCCGGGACAAGGGAAAATGTTCCAACACTTGCCAATTCATTGCATTTCATTGGCCCAATGTATTAGTCTGTTCTATGTCCTGCTGAATTGTCAATTTTCCTACACCCCTTGTATCTTTTTTTCTCCCCCAATGCTTCCTTTCATTCCTGTTATGTTATCTGTTTTTTTTCCCCACCTCTAATGGAGCTTCATTAATACAAGAATAATCCCTCTAAAAAATCTATAATAAATTGGTCATTTCAATTCACGACTGTAGGGGACGTTGCTGTGCGCAATTGGCTGCCGCGTTTCGCCCACAAATATACGGTCAATTCACTTTACAGAATATTCTGTGAAGCGCTTTGAGACGTCTAGAAGACGTGAAAAGCGCCATATCAAATGCAAGGATTATTTTATGTTATCATTACAGCACTTTTAGAAGGAGCTATAAGGTGGTTTTTTGATGCCCAATTCTGAATACAATTAAAAGAGAGAGTCTTCTTTGCTTTTTTTTTCGCCCCCCCAAAGCGCGATAGAAATAGTGTTCCCCTGGTAACAACATGGTTCTTTTCACTAAGCCAAGAAAATGATTTTATGCAAGAGCAACCAGCTGAGTGTTATAGAAATCTCGATTTGAATAGGCTTACAAATCGTGTTATTGACCTCCTCCTGACCTGGGATTTTTTTTTCCCCCATCTGTAGTGACATAGCCTTTCGACTCCCTCCAATCTAACGTTGAGTCCCTTTGTGCATTAAAAAAAAAGGTAGATTAAACCCGAGATTTAATGTAGTTTCTTAACAACGCAGCCCTGGAAAATGAGTGGTTACAAAACGGTGGCAAGTCAACAAAATTCAAAACAAAACACCTTTCCTACCGTTTCACCCGCAAAATAGGCAGTCAATTCACTTGCCAGTATATTCTACGAGATGCTTGGAGATTCTGTGAAGTGCTTTAAGACATCTAGAAGACGTGAAAAGCGCTATATCAAAATGCAAGGATTATTATTATTAGATGTCTCAAAAAACATGATAAAGCACTATATCAAAGGCAAGGATTGTTATTATTTTTACTGCAACAGTTGGAATAAACAATAGTTGGGAAAACAACACCTTTCCATTTTGACATTCAATGAGAGCATTAGCAAACCCAGGGTGGGATGTAGTACAGCTAGACATCATCTGTTCTGATCCAACGTCGGTTATGTATTTCGTCTTATGTTTTTAATTTCATTGGTCGGGACTGAATTTAAGTCCTGAATACCTTGAAAGGTCAGTTACAAAGGGTATTGTGCTACTAATTAATTCACCATTTTGTCTATGTTTTTGTGAAAGTCACCTCCAAGTCTGGAAACTGATTGGACAGGTTTACGTATTGCTGGGGATTGGGTAAATGCTCACTGTCCTGGACCTTCGGGTGCAATGATTAAGACAAAACCCCTGAAGTTGCTTAACACAGTGTCCTGAGCTTCCTACTCTTCACACTTTATCAAGATAATCGCAATTCATTAGAATTACAGTATGGAGATATAATTGCTATACCACATTGGAGTGAGACCTGTGTTCAAATCCAGGCAGGTCAGGGCGCAACCTTGGGCAAGTTTCCTTACTCATACACTCAAAATCCCTCAAAAAATTTATAAAAATTGGTCAATTTCAATCCATGACTGCTTGGGGGGGGGGGGGGGGGGGGCACTGCTGTGCGCAATTGGCCACCGCGTTTCGCCCACAAATATAGTCAATTCACTTTATATTCTGTGAAGCGCTTTGTGATGTCTACAAGATGTGAAAAGCTCTATATCAAAATGCAAGGATTATTATAATTTTATTAGCTGGTGGATGGGATGAGGGGAGGAATGGGATACACGAAGTTCAAATAACAGTTATTTGAATCAGGTAACTACCGATAAATGATACATTTTGGTAGCTTTAACTCTGACTAAAATGTGCGCCTTATGGAAAAAAAAACGTTGGAATGGAGAGCCGGTAATGTGCTGTAATGTTAATAAAAGATTACTCTGAGACTCATCGGTGATTGTAGATGGGATTTTAGAGGCTATAATTATAATTAACTACCTGTTATGTTTGCCTGTGCAGCTCACTTTCCCTGTTTGAAAGGAAGGATTGAGGAACCTGCTTAAGGAATGGATGAATTGTTAAGTTGGGAAAAGGCCATTCAGCACTCTTAGTATCTATTTTGTTTTTGTTGGGTCTCAACCCCAATTACCTGTTTCCTCATCCCATCTGTCAATCCTTTCTCCACAGAAAAACTATGTGTACAGTTACCTAAGCCGTTTGCTTCAAAAGCTTTTCCTGCAAACTGCGTTATCAGTACGTGTTTTAAAAATACTGTATAGCCTTGTACAAAAAGAGCCACAGATGGAAAGTTTCAAAGAAATCATCTTCATAGAAGATAAAGATCACTCGGATTCAAAGAAATATTGAAATATTTGAGTTCTGAGCCAGGCAGAGCGTCACATCTTGTTTTAGGAATATATATTTTTTCTCTGTTCTTAACGAAAAAGGCAGTTCACTTTTTTTGCTGGTAAATGAATAGACTCATAATGAATTCCTAACCATTTTAGTTGCTTGTCTGAAGTGAGATACAATGTTTATTTGTTATAATAAGAGACTAGCACCTTAAACATCCAAGCAGATAATTAAAAAACACACACCAAAATAGAAAACTCCTTAAAATCAAAGCCTCACACCCTTCCTTTCCCCGTCAACACCTCATTACGCTTCGAGAGGCATGGATTTTTTAAACAAGATAAAAAGATCCTGGAGTTTAGAGAACCTGTTAAATTAAAAATAATTATTGAGGATAATGGCGATAATCCTTTCAATTTCACTCAAGGCATGAGACCAGCCTGTGATTAAATCCACCCCCACATTGCTACCAAGTTTTTCTTTCCTACACTCTCTTGTCCTTTTAAGATTGCACCCCTTTTCCCCCAATTTAAATTTCATTGCTTTGTGGGATTTTTCAATAGTTATTAATTTCCGCCTAGAAACTCTGGAATGTTTTTCCTCTCTCCCTCTGCCTCGCTCCTTTCTTCCCCATCTTCAGGTCACACTTGAAACCCTTCCTCTTCGACCATGTCTAACGTCACCTTCTCCCCTCACTCCCAATTTAAATTAATCAGCTGCTCATCTTATTATTGTTTACGGGACATTGCAGAGAGGCTGCTGGCAATGTTCACATTCATTTTTAATCAATTTTATTTGTAAAGTGTTTTGAGACCTTTACATGAAAGGTGCTATATTAATTATTCAGCGAGTGTGTCATCCTACCTCAGTCGGTAGCACTCCCACCTCTAAGTCAGAATGTTGTGTATTTGAGCCCCATATCGGGACTTTGAACTCAGTCTTTAGGTCTTTCGCTCCAGTCCAGCGCTGGACATCTGCTGAATTGTTGGCTGTGTCTTTCTTTGGATGAGACGTTAAAACCAGGGTCCCATCTGGCTCGTCAGGTGAACGTTAAAGATACCATTGGCACCATTTGAAAAGTTCACCACTTGAACTATGCAAACTTATTTGGACAAGGCTATAACAACAATAACATTCCTTGCATTTGATGTAGCGCTTTTCACGTCTTCTAGACGTGTCAAAGCGTTTCACCGAAAATACTAGTGAATTGACTGTACATCTGTGGGCGAAACGGGGCAGCCAATAAGCGCACAGCAGTGTCCCACAATCAGTCGTGGATTAAGTGACCTTGAAGGAGGCGAGGGAGGCGAAGGGACCGTGGTATGGAGTTCCAGAGTGTGGGGGCAGAGAAGCTGAAAGCCCGTCCGCGGATGGTAGGTCGGGTCAAGCAGGGGACATGGAGCAGGCTATAATAATAGTAATTAACATGAGCCTCCATTATTTTCTATGGGTATTAACCAGTTCCTTCCATTGATTTGCATTGAGGATGGGAGACATGAGATGATCTCTCCTACAGTGGTGTTTGCGCAGCTGATGATTTTTCTGAATGTTGAATTATGCAATTGGCTCAGTGTTGGAGTTGGGGCAACAGTAAATCTGTGCACACTGTAAGACTTCCCTGTAGGTTTTCAATGCTTTTCAAAGATTCAGTTGACCTTGGCCAGTCCTGTTGGCTGAACAAGTGAGGCTATTTTGGCCGATCGAGCCAAAGCATTTTGCTTTTGGTTTTACTCACCAGACAGTCTAGGCTTCACTCAGCAGGAATTACAGGCTCAGACACGAGATCCATCACTTCATGCCGTAGTGAAATAGAGTTTCCTTGAGGAATGGGACTCAAATATTACAGACATGTGGCTCGGGAATGTGACTCTTGCACTTGACAAAAAGCCCCCCAATGAATAACTGTCTCCTGACAAGCGTTTGTTGAGTAACATGATCTGGTAGCTGTATTCAGCCTAGATCAATCCAGACTCCCAACTGGAGGACAATTAGCTTTCAGTCTTTTATGTAATGGCGCGTAATAATAATAATAATCCTTGCATTTGATATAAAACCTTATCATGTCGTCGACATCTCAAAGGGCTTCAAGGAATATTCTGTAAAGTGAATTGACTGTATATTTTTGTGGGCGAGATATTTTTCAATGGCGTGTAAAGCAGATGTAAAACTTTAGAAAAACAAAGTCTAGTATTTAATGACTCGTATAGAATTATGGTGCAGGTCAGAAGGCTTTCCATTCGAACAAGACTGCTTTGTGTGTTTACCTGCAGTCGTCCATAGGTCTGATAGCTGTCAACACATCTTTGACTTTGATTATAATAAAGTGGCGGCCATATGTGTTTTTTGTTCCAGGTTACACTCTGTTTAGTCATTACTCTTTCATGTGTTGTGCAACTAATGTGCGTGCTGTGCATCAATTATGCATCCAATATATTTGTTTAAATGTCACACCCCCTCCACTGAAACAGTTTACTCACCGTTTATGAATTCAAATTTCATTGTAGGGCTCGGAGTTAATAAATATTTAGAGGCCGCAGAAAGAAAATGCTCAATGGGTTTTTGAACTTTTGTTTCACGGAACATCGCGTGTCGCCCACAAAATCTACCCTTAATTCTCTTTACAGTATATTCCGTGAAGCGGTTTGAGAAACGTCTGGAAGACATGATGAAGTGCTATTTCAAATGGAAGGATTATTTTTCATTGTTGTTTATGAAGTTAACTCCCAGCGAAGGTGTTTAGAATGACCAGTTTAAAGTTCTCTTAACACCAGACAGTACTCAGCCTTGGGCTCCGCCATTAAGTACTCTGAGACGCCACCCAGCATGGAGGGCGCTACATAAATGCAAGTTGTTGTGGTAGTGGTCTTGCTGAGGCTTATTATCTTCCCATCCTTAAAATAAAGCCTCCTGTGAACATTGGGATGCTGAATGCATGTAGGCATTAAAGGTTTAATTAAGGAAGATTACCGAGACGCTCGGAGTGATGTGTCCAAGTCCATTAACAAAAGTAGTGTCGGCTGTAATATCACTAGCTAAGTATCAATGGATTTTTCTGACTTTATTAACCTTACAAGAGCTAACCCGACTGAAATCTACTGGTTGGAATATGCAGATTAATGACCCCCTTCTATTTTACCCATAAAAAAATCCTGTTGGAATTATTTTATGGTTCCATTTACTGATGTGTATCTATTGATATTGTCTTGACATACAGCATTAACATTTATACAACACTGAACATACTGTATTTGGATTTGTTCAGTACTCAGTAATAAAATGTCCTAATTCGAATTCAGATGATGGAGGCCAAACTCTGCCAATGTACAGTAAATTGCGGTTGTGTATTTTGGTACCAACTGCTTTTAAACCTGTAACTGGAAGCACGTGAGCATATCAGTTCAGTGCTTAAGTGCCAGGAAAATCCCCAGGAGGATTCGAGCTAATGTCTTCTGTGTGTAATAATAACCACTGCACTCCTAGTTTCTTGCACCTGAAGTCTTTATTGCAAACTCGTGAGAATTCATTGCAGTGACCTGGAGTTGTGTTTTTTAACTCGTCCTCGAATAAGGGTGGGATTTGGCAGCCCGGTTGGTTATACCGACTTGAGCTTTCTCACGGTGCAAGGTGTTCGAGTTTGTTGTAAGAAGCTTCACTATCTCTTCTCCACCCATAAATGGCAGGCATTGTTATGCCTGTAAGTGCGATTCTACATGTGACAGGATCTAAACTGTGCCACATTGAACCTATTTTGAAAACCCGGGAAATGGTATCATAATAATAGAGTAATAATAATCCGTGCGTTTGATATAACGCCTTATCACATCTTCGCGACGTCTCAAAGCGCTTCACAGGATTTACTGTAAAGTGAATTGACTGGTTAATAAGTGAATTGAAGCAATTAATTTTCCCTTGGTCCCAGTTAACATTGAGACTTGTGCTTCACCTATTATGCTAACCAAATACCTTGACAACAGTGAGATAGAGGGAGAGAGAGAGAGAGAGAGATAGAGGACAGGATGGGGGCAGGAGACAGAGAGAATATTTTCTCACAACCTTTTCTCTCCTCCTCCCCTCTGGAATCTTGCCCTGCAAATACTGATGCAACCTTCCACACAAGGCGACTGCAAGGAAAATCACGAGAGCTGGCGAAATCTTTCTGAATCCCCATTAAATTTTGACAGAGGTCCCAGTGTTCCCATGATCTTCCTTGAAGTCGACTGGCACTGGCAAGTTGCAAGTTGCGTCAGTTTCTGCTGCAGGTTTTTTAGTCAATAAGGTGCAAAATAACAGCCTGCCCAAATGTCAATTCAGAGTACAGCGGAGAAAAAAAAACTAGGTTATCAGCTAATCTAGGTTTAATTGAAACTTGATTTAATTAGCTTATGATTTGTTGTGCAAATTCCAAGTGGCAAGTTATTATTTTCTGACTTGTGTTTTGCCCTCAGTTATCCCTGGCAGAACACTGCACCGTGTTGTTGATTGCAGTCGTTTTCACACGTGTGCCTCCTGTGGCTCAATGGTTAGAGCGCTCGCCTTACAAGCGTGAGACCTGTGTTCGAATCCAGGCAGATCAGGGCAAAACCTTGGGCGAGGTTTTCTTACTACACACACACACACACACACACACACACACACACATCTAATAATAATCCGTCCCCAAAAAACCACAATGATAAAAATTGGTAATTTCAATCTACGACTGTTTGTGGGGACGCTGCTGTGCGCCAATGGCTGCCTCATTTCACCCACAAATATACAGTTCATTCACTTTACAGTATATTCTGTGAAGCGCTTTGAGACATCGATAAGATGTGAACAGCGCTATATCAAATGCAATGATTGTTATTTCTGATATGTTTGATCCAAGCCTCTGGTGAGTATCTTCTGCACCACTAGTGAGATTTTCTTCTTCTTCTCATATCCAAATCCCAGAGTGATCATGGGATCTTGGGCAATTTGTGTCACACTGTGAAGAGTTTTGGTTCAGGCTCGTTCAACCCACTGGCAACAATTTAAGATTGCCAAGGTTCATTTCTCATATGACTATCGCAACCAGCAAAGAACAGACCTTTGTTCCAAAAGATTGATTGGATTTCAAGCACAGGAACCAGCAGTAATATCTCCCCGCAGCACCCATTGGGCTGGTTTGGTTTGCTAGTACATTTGCTCAAAAGAATATATATTATAGTGTCTACACTGATGATGAAAATCTTCCTCAATGACGCACGATGTTAGTTATGTATTCAGTTTTCATGTGATGCCCAGAGGCTGGAACAACAAATAAAGCAAGTGGCCCTTATTCTTGCTGTAATTCTACAGATAATCGTGGTCTTTTCGGATCGGTTTTCAGTCCCGTGGTTTAATGGTATCGGATGTGTTTGCGTTTCTGTCTAAAGTGATGGGGGCTGAGTTTAGAGCTGCTGAATTATGAATAAATATCCCTGCCTCTACTCCACTCAATGTGCTTGACAAAAAAAAAAGTATTTTTTCAGGATGAATTTCAGCACGAAATTCCGAATTATGAGAGATCCTAACAGAGGCGAACAAATGGGGAACATGAACCATAGCTTAGGAATGATGTCAGTCATCAATCATGTTAGTCAAACTATTAAAAGAGACTTAAGCAGGGGTAGAGATTAGAGACCTTTTTTGTCGTGAAAATTTAGGATTGTGCGATATACTTGAACAGGCTTGCTTTGTGATTTTATTTGTTTGTCAATGTTTCTGATGAAGACCATTGATTGTTCTTGGCCGAGAATGTCTGTCTCGGTTGAAAACCGCTGACACTCACAGTCAAGGATTGTCCTGGAGTCCTGTAGTTTAGTTGTTAGAACACTCGCCTCGCGAGTGAGGGGATCTGGGTTCGATCACCCGGGCAGGGTGAAACATTGGAGAAGTTTCCTTACTCCACATTCCTCCGTTTACTCAGCAGTGAGCAGGAATCCGGTTGTTGGTTCATTTTCCCGGGGTAATAATCCCTTCAAAAGCCAAAAATAATAACAATAATTTGGTCAATCAATCTACGACTGTTTATGGGGTCAGTACCGTGCACAATTGACTGCCACGTTTCGCCCACAAAATAGATGGTCCATTCACTTCACAGTGTATTCTGTGGAGTGCTTTGAGGCGTCTCTCAGACGTGATAAGGCGCTATATTAAATGCAAGGATCCTTATTATTGTGCGTGAGTCGTGAGATGTACGGAAGGTTAAACGGTGCTTCTGCAATCACATCTCGCTGTGAGGCAAAAATAAACGTTAAAAATAATTCAATAGAAGAATATTGTTGAGGAAAACTAACATAGGTGGTGGTTGTATCAAATACTGTACGTTGATAGCAACATGGCAGTTCATTTCCATTCCTGCGAAGCCTAGTGTGTGAGTTTAAATTATAACTCATTCCATGCCATTCTCCTTTTGCAGTCATTTCTCTTTTCACCCCAACCACCCCACCCACCCCCAGCCTAAAATATTGAAATGTGTTTTAAATTCGCAAAACTTCCTGGTAATCCTATCACTGGGTGTATAATGCCAAATGTGTGTATTGTGGAGATAAAGCAGTCAGCAACTTTATTCCGCACATTGCTTGTACTGTGAAAGTCTCAGTGTGTGAAAACCTGGCTGGCATGTTATAATCACTCCAAACAAATATATCTCCTGCTACCCAGAGTCAGGATTCACAATACATTGGCAGGTAACTTGCTAAACAGTTAAAATACAAATCCCTGTGGCAAACCCGGCAAAGTGGAAGCCCAAACTTCTTGTCTCGATTTCCATTTAAATATTGTCTGCAATCATTTTGTTTTTTGCAACTTTCGATTATATTGATTGGTTTTAGCCTCTCGAGGGACTCGAGCTGGCCTGCCACGCTATGATCAAAAACAAAGAGCCTTTTTATTTTAGTTTAGTTTACTCATTTCCAAGCGCATTGTGTGATTTTGTAAACCTGACGTTTGCTGCCTGCGGAGTACGGTGGGTGCGTAGTGGGAACCTTCTGTTTCCAATACCCCAGAGAGGGTGTGTTGGAACCTACTGTGATATCTCAGTCAGCTAATTCTGTCTAACAGTGAAAAATACCACGACTGCCAACGACCCTGTACTTTAGCAGAAACGGTCTGATTGTTGTACGTGATTGGAACCGTCCCTACTGAGGTTGCGTTAGATGACCTGAATTTGCCAACCTTCGCCATTCGAACCTCTCTGTCAATTTACGACTTGTGACTCTGATTGTCAAACTTTGCAAGCCTTAGCTTTCAGGCTGCGAGTGACACTGTCAATGTGTTTCCTCATTTGATAATAACTCATTTGATAATAACTTGGTCACTCGATCCACGACTGTTTGTGGGGACCCCGTTGTGCTGTGCGCGTTTCACCCACAAAATGCACAGTCAATTCACGTTACAGTATGTTCTGTGAAGCGTTTTGAGACCCGTCGAAGACATGATAAGACGCTGCGTCAAATGCAAAGATTTGTGTTATTACCATGACTTCCTCTGGCGGTGCAGACATTTTCTGGTCTCAATCCACTGTGTTGGCGGCTCCATGTTTTGTTCTCTTCCCTCCTCGTTGAAAATTAAATCATTGTGGGAGGCCATATGATGAAATCTTAGATAAAGTAGCAAATGCAATGCAACCACTCATGTGCGTTTTTGCTCTCTTAAGTGACCATTGTAATAGCGAACATTGAGACCTCTGCAGGGGATTTTGTATTAACGTGTTAATTGCAGCCTATGTTGACAGAAGCACAACGATGACCATTTGAGTGGGAAGTGCAGGAAGCCACAGAACATCTGCAAGAGAAGCGCAGGCCTTACACTAACTTTCTGAACCTCAGAACGTACAGAGAGCAGTTGTAGATGGATTCCCATTGTGTGTGGTGTCCAGTGTGTTGCGAATGGAAAGGAGGGAGATCGTAAGTACTCTGTCGCATGTGAAGGGCAGTGGAGCTCCTGTAGCTCAGTGGTCAAAGCTCTCGCCTTACAAACGTGAGACCCGTGTTCGAATCCAGGCAGTTCAGGGAAAAACCTTGGGCGAGTTTCCTTACTCCCTACACACGCATGCCGAATAATAATAATAATACGTCCAAAAAAAACCACAATAATAAAATTGGTAATTTCAATCCACGACTGTTTGTGGGGGAGACGCTGCTGTGCACAATTGGCTGCCGCGTTTCGCCCACAAATAAATACAGTCGATTCACTTTACAGTATATTCTGTGAAGCGCTTTGAGACGTCTAGAAGACGTGAAAAGCGCTATATCAAAATGCAAGAATTATTATATTATATAAATACAAGTTGTTGTTGTTGAGGGAGTTCTATATTGACTTAAGTCGTTCGCTGTGGTTCTGAAAGGTAGACCGTCACAAGTCAGTTATTTACTGTAGCTTAAAATTCCATGTCCATTTTTCCTTGGATTTTTACCTCATCCTGGCTATTCCCAACTGCTTCTCAATTGTGCATCTTGTCTCCGGAATGCACTCATTAAGATTGGAGAGCGAATGAAACGTGACAAGCAAACAATAGCTGTCTTTTGTATCCCGAAGCGTTTCATTACAGAGAGGTGGAGAAATCAATTGGCGAAACCTGCCTATTGTTTGGCCTGATCTGGACACTGATGAACTGTTCCGACTACTCAGCGCAAAATAGCAAACAATTCCGTGTAGTGCCCAGATTATTCTGACACTGTGCAGCCAAACTGTCATCTTCCACACACCCACAGAGCTCAACTCTGCCTTGCCATGTTTGATTATGTTGTTTGTGTGGACACAGATGTGAACCGGATAGATTTTGTCACCAGCTCGCAGCAAGAACATCTCCCAAAGTCTTTGCTATCCTATCTTCTGAGGGAGGTTTTCAATCTCTTCCGTCTCTAATTTCATCCCAAGCTTTCGCCCTGACCTGCCTGCAATCGAACCCATTTATCTTGCTTGCAAGCACTCTAACCACTGAGCTACCGGACTCCACAAATAGAGTTGTCTCTGTTAATATCAGACCATATAGGATGATGAAATGCTGTAGAAAAAGACGCGTATTGTATTCTGAGCTCCACGCTTTTGCAGTGCAGCAGTGGCGACGTTATGCAAGACAAAGCAAAAGAGCCCCAGAGTCTCAGAAACTGTACATTTGAAAGCTCTAATTAAATGAAATAAATGCACAGCGACATGGAGCTGATTAACTATGCGAGAGTGATCTTGTCTTATGATTGATTTCCTTTGACCAAAGCAAGAGATTGCTTGCCTGAAATTAGAAATTCCCAAAGTTGTCTGCAGCCCCAAGGCATCATTCTGCCATTTATTTATGCACCATTTAATTGTCGTGCCTCAGTGAGTTTGTTCCGATATAAAGATAAATGTTTTAATGTAAAACAACTGATTCTGAGGACGCAAAGTCTTCATTACTGCACAAATGAAATAATAATAATAATGATCCTTGCATTTCATACAGCGTTTTTCACGTCCTCTAGACGTCTCAAAGCGCTTCACAGAATATACTGTTATGTAAGGTGAATTGACTTCACAATTGTTTGTGGGCCAAACACATCATCGTCCCCACAAACGGTCATGGATTGAAATTACCAATTTATTAATTTTGGGGAGGGATTATTATCAGGCGTGTGGAGTGAGGAAGCTTGCCCAAGGTTTCACCCTGCCTGGAATCGAACCCAAGTCTCACTTGTAAAATAAGTCCTCTAACCACTGAGCTACAGGATTATTATCCGGATTATTTGGTGATGGAGAATGATGTATTGCAACACCAGATTTCCATTTGTCATGACTTGTTTGCATTAGTAGTGAGCGAATTTCTTCACTGCGTGGGCACTCCATTTATTTTTTAACCTAAGATTTCCACCCCGAACTCTTTTACCTCCCCTTCGTGTTTCACCCCTTCCCAAACATTCCCCTCCCAGCTCGGGTCAAACGCCTCTTGTTTAGCGCCTTGGGACGTCCTCCCGACGTGAAAGGCGCTATATAAATGTAAATTGTTGTTGTTGTTGTTGTTAAGATCTCTGGTTACGAGACAATCGCTCTAAGTGCAGAGGTGAGGCAAGCTACTTCCTTCCACTTCTAGTCTACTCTTAACATTAGGCCTTTGAGGTTAGCACTGCAAGACGGTCTCTCTCATTGACCCGTTTCCCAGGCAATCATCCCAAAACACACCGTGGTAAACGGCTCCCGCAATCTGAACAACACCCTAGGAATTTTGCTAGAGAAAACGAGAAAGGATTTGCCAACACGGCTTGTGTATCAGAAATGAGCAGGGAATGGGCAGTAGGTGGGATAAATGGTATCTCAGATGTTCAGTTTATCCGAAGAGTACAGTGGGGGTTTATCGATCCCGCACTGAAATGCCATTAGTGAGGTTTCAAAGCTGTCAAGACTGATGATGCCTGAGTACTTACTGAGTCCAGATGAGGTAACTAATAAATTGGTGCAGCAAATTGTGCCAGCTCAACAAGATTGATACACAACATACTCCATGCTGTAGCAGACAAAAATGGAGATGTACAAGACAGTACGGATGAGTTAAAGATGTCTTCTGATGCAGGAAAACACAGTCGTGTTAACTTTAAAAAAAATACTGATTAAGTAGCGTTTTGTTTCAATGAAAATTCACCCACAAAGTATACAGTGGTTAGAGCACTCGCCTGACAAGAGTGAGACCTGTGTTCGAATCTAGACAGATCAGATCAGGGCAAAACCTTGGGCAAGTTTCCTTACTCCACGCACACGCGCTCGCGCATGAATTACTGTCTTAAAAAAAAAACTCTTTACTTTCACTGTTGACCCTTCAAGGAAACTAAATCTACAGTTTAAGTTTAGTTATGTTTCAAACATTTAGCAGATTCCTGCAATTTTACCTTTTGACTCATCTTGAATGGATGTGACTCATTCCGGGGATAAGTGATCTTTTTATCACAGCAAAACCCAGGGAAATGTACACAGTGCAGCAATCAAGTCATGGAGTGATTCAGGCCTCATCATAAGATGTGAAATGAAAGCTCGGTCTCATTTGTATCTGCTAAAGACTGAGGTTAAATTATAGCCGTCAGAAGCCTTGTAGTTTACTGTGCACATTGTGAGATATTTAACAAGTTTGGTGACTATTTCATTGTGAGCAGTGTATCGCGCAACAACCCAATGTGGTGCACGCTGCTGTTTACAGCATAATATAATTTCTATTACAGTATATGACACATTTCATATCAGGAGAATATACTCCACAATACACACTTTACACTATACCCCCTCAGGCACTTTGAGGTGTCGTTTTGACATGATAGGCGTTGTGCTAAATGTAAGGATTTTTATTTTTGATCCTCGGGATTAATGCGTTTTGCAGCATCACTGTTAGTTGAGAGTAAATAACCTAGCCAAGAATGTATTGAATTATTGTGGAAAAGATATGGTGCCATATATCGCTATAATTTCAAATCAATCGTCTGATACATATTAAATAAATGTGAAAATAATAATAATAATCCTTGCATTTGATATAGCCCTTTACATGTCTTCCAGACATCTCAAAGTGCTTCACGGGATATACTGTAAAATGAATTGACTGTATATTTGTGGGCGAAATGTGGCAGCCAATTGCGCACAGCAGCGTCCCTCACAAACAAACGGTCGTGGATCAGAATGACCAATTTTATTAGTGTGGGTTTTTTTGAGGGATGATTACTAGTTGTGTGTGTGTGTGTGTGGAGTAAGGAAACTTGCCTAAGGTTTCGCCCTGACCTGCCTGGATTCGAACTAAGACGAGTGCTCTAACCTCTGAGCTACAGGATCTCCACGAGTAACGGTGATGGGATGCATGCTAATGCTCAATCCACACAATATTGACTAAGTGTGAATATGGTGGTGAGACCCTGCCTATTTTCCAGTTCCTATTGAGTTGCTTGATGTGATCAGATTTTGCAGAAAAAATGGTCCCAGGGGGTGAAAGATTAATCAAGACATTTAATGAGGACCAAATGCTCTTTGACTTATTGATCAGAATCAACTCCTTACTCGGCAAATCTTTTGTTACTGAGAACTTTAATGCAGAGAGCAGAACGTTAGATTATTTGCAATTGTTTGGTTGAAGTTGTTTTGTGATTGTGTTTAGTGCAGTGCTGTGTACCATAGTAATGCTGTAGTTATTGTATACAGCGTGTATACGCTGGGTAGAGCAGTGTGACTGGCAGGAATGCAATACATTTGATAGGGATTAACAGGCTCAGGTGCAGTTATTAGTGTTAGTTCTAATAATAAATAAATAATAATCCTTGCAATTGAAATAGCGCTTTTCACGTCTTCTAGACTGTGTCTCAAAGCGCTTCACAAAATATACTGTAATGTGAATTGACTGTATGTTTGCGGGTGAAATGCGGCAGCCAATTGCGCACAACAGTGTCCCCACGAACAGTCATAGATTGAAATGACCAATTTATTATAGGTTTTTATTTTTTGGAGGGATTAGTATTAAGTATGTGTGTGTGTGCGTAGTAAGGAAACTTGCTCAAGGTTTTGCCCAGCTACAGGACTCCTATTACTGTAATTATTATCATATAATAAGTACTATATGTTGCCTTTGAATTTGAGGTGTTTTCCTAGTCAATTCCTCGTTCCTCTGCTGAATCTTTTGTTTTTCCCATCGCCTGAGATGCAGTTGTGTGGCTGCAGCTACCTGCCCTCTGGCACCTCATGAAAAGGTTATTATTCATGTGTGACCTGCCTATTGGCAAACTATTTAATCGCTGTCGGGGGGGATGGGCAGAGAGAAGAAAATAATTGTATAACAGTTGAGCCTAGGACCTGACTCTAAACATATACACACAGGGATTGGTCTCTCTATCTCCTGTAGCTCAGTGGTTAGAGTACTCGCCTTCAAGCGTGAGACCTGTGTTCGAATCCAGGCAGATCAGGGTGCAAACTTGGGCAAGTTTCCTCACTCTGCGCACACACACACACCTAAAAATAATCCATCCCCCCAAAAAATACAACAATAACAATTGGTCATTTCAATCCAAGACTGTTTGTGAGACACTGCTGTGCGCAATTGGCTGCTGAGTTTTGCCCACAAATACATAGTCAATTCACTTTGTGGTATACAGTATTCTGTGAAGCGCTTTGAGACATTGATAACATGTGAAAAGCACTATATCAAATGCAAGGATTATTATTATTATTATTATATTATTATTTATCCAGGACCCAGAGCCCAATTATAGCTCCTCTTATTACAGCTCTGCACACACTGGAGATCAGCTCATATAATATGACAGCACTTAAAGAGACCATTTGGCTCATTGGGCCTGTGCCAGGTATCTGGGTCTGATTGACTTAGCTACTCATTCACCAAACCCTGGTATCATTGGAGAGCAGCGACAACCACAAAATGACACTTGTTCAGCGCGTTTCACGTCAGGAGGACGCCCCGAAGCGCTGGACTATCAGAGCGTTCAAATGATATTAGCCACATTAGCTGATGTACGGCAGAAATGTGTAACGGGAATCAGGATCTTTGTACATTTTAGAAGGATCTGCCCTTGAGTGACGATCCACCCTATGTGAAGAGTGCTTGATAAATGCAAGTTGTTGTTGTTTTGCGTTTCAACTGGTAGTGACCCCAAGGAAGGGGTGAATTTTTCTTTTTGAATGGTGCCATAGATTCACTTCAAGGACACTTAGGGAGAATAATTCTTATTTATCATCCTTTTTAGACTGCAACATTAATTTTATTATACGGCAATTCCAACTACATAGATTCGGAAGGTGTTGTTCATAGCTGTTGCTGTCTGAATCCAGGTAATAATAATTTGGTCACGCGATCCACGACTGTTTGTGGGACACTGCTGTGCGCAATACGCGTTTTGCTCAAAAGATATACAGTCAATTCACTCTCACTTATATACTGTGAAACACTTTGAGACATCTCGAAGATGGGTTCAGGCGTAATGTCAGATGCAAGGATTATTATTATTATATGAACATGAGGGCTCCCTCCAGTGTTGTGCAATATTTACTGCAGCATTTTTAATTGTAATACAGTATTACTTTGATTTCAAACAGATTCCAGAATCTTAAAAGAACTGTTTTTTTTTAAAAAACATATACTTTTGAACCTTTAAATGCTAGATCTGAACATTCTCAAATGGAACTTGGATAAATACTTGAGGAACATGATTCACAGGTAGAGAATGGTTTGACATCGAAGAGGAGGGCTTTGAGGCGGGATTTGAAGGAGGCCAGGGAGGGGGCGAGGTGGAGGGACTACGGGATGGAGTTCCAGAGGTTGGGGGCAGAGTGGCTCAAGGCTCGTCCGCCAACGGTGGGGCAGATGGGTTGGGGGATGTGGAGAAGGCCAGAGCCTGTAAGGTGCTATTATATTATGATTATTATTATTACCAATGTCCTTTTGAAGGTGGGTTGCTCAAAACTAAGGACTATATTCCCAATGTTGCTTGCACAGTGATGTATACAAGTATTGCGTCAAGAATGATCTATGACTGATGTATGTACAAAGTAGACCAGCCTTCTCTGGCATGTTGTCATATGCTGTTGAGATACAACCTGGCCTCTGAAATCCTTGACCAGCAGCCTCAGATTAACCATCTGAAATCCATGCATTATGCGCACTCATTTGCTAATTTCAGTTCCATTTTAATTTACATTTTAAGTAGAGAAGAGTGTCCTCGGTCCAACAATTCCCCCCCACCAGATAAAATTGGTAATTTCCTTCATGGCTGCTCCTGTCACGTTGACGTAGGCAAATTAGCTGTCGGGATCACCTACAAAACACACGGTCATTACACTTTGCGCTTTATCAAATGCAAGATTTATTCTCAATTTGTATCCCAACTGATCCGTGATTTGGTGCAGAATTAGACGACGACACATTCAGTGGTGCTGGCAATTAAAGATCGTCTTTTCAAAGGCGTCGAAACCAATTGGGGGCAATGTGTCGGTGGGGAATCTCACAGGAACCTGGGAATTGGCGCTCCTAGTAAGGATTCACGTGTGCCTTTAAGGATCCCATTCATTAAAAGCCCGTGAATTAAGAATGTCTGCGTTTCTTTTGTCAAACCTTTTGTGCTATTAATTATTTCTTCCAGGCGACATCAGCATGCAAATGCTATGTGTTTCTGCAAATTTCTCAAATTGTTTCTTCGTCCTTTGGGTGTTTTTGATTTACTTTTGTGATGCAAAGCAACCGCTGTTAGTTTTAGGGCCATTATTTTTGAAAGTGGATAAGATAGAAGCCTGTATTTGTCACTTTGCTACTGTAAACATGTTGAATAATTTATGGTGTGGTTTTTGGGGAGGAGCAATTCAGCATGCAAGACAATTTCTCTCAACTATTTCATTCCTTCTCCTCATCAATAGTGTCCAGCATTCATTCCAAACCCATCTACTTGTTTTCTGATGGTCCTACTTTGCTTTATCAATGTCGTTCAGATCATATATTAATAATAATAAAGTAATAATAATCCTTGCATTTGTTATAGCGCTTTTCACATCTTCTAGACATCTCAAAGCGCTTCACAGAATATACTGTAAAATGAATTGACTGTATATTTGTGGGCAAAACGTGGCAGGCAATTGCGCACAGCAGCGTCCCCACAAACATTCTGGATTGAAATCACCAATTTATTATTTTTCTGAGGGATTATTATCCGGTTTGGGGTGCAAGGAAACTTGCCCTAGGTTTCGCCCTGACCTGCCTGGATTCGAAACACAGGTCTCTCGCTTGTAAGGCGAGCGCTCTAACCACTGAGCTTCAGGACTCCACATGCTCCACATCCTCCTGAAAGACACAATGTCAAACGCAAGGATTTTTTTTTACTGTTTAAACTGTTACAGTTTATTGTGACATTCCACAGATAAAATGCGCAAATCACAGCAAGCAGAATAAGAAAAGATATTTCAAGTAAACAAAAATGTTTTCCTCCATTTGAGAAACTGCGCCTATATTAGTGAAACATGAATGTAACTGAATTCCAAATTTAGAAAGCTCAAAGCAGTTGTAAATTCACAGTCCAGTGCCTCTAATTCCTGCGCTCTAAATATTTCTTTGCATAATTATAAAATGCTCATGTCTTTAAAACCACCGCGACCATTTTTGCCTTTGATCGGATTTAAATCATGTGAAGAAGGAAACCAGAGAGCTATGTATGTGTCGGTCAGAGACAAATGGAAAGCTGAAGATCATTTTACCTGTCATTTTCAGCAGCACAAGGATTGACTTGTGTGTTAAGCATCAACGAGGGATAAAAACCTGACTGTGTGACTGCAATCCCCAGCCCTCATTACAGCTTGCGTTTCGGAGATGATGAATTCTTTCTTGCTGCCACAATTTCCCATCAAGGAATCGTTGGATCATTGGAAGGGCTTTCTAAAATATCGTACATCAAGATACAGTACAGTATAAGGATTATGGATTTTTTTTATTTAAAAGAATGCTAGCAAAAAGACAAGTTTCTTTGTTTAGCCCATACGTTGATGGAGATGGAAAAAGTAAAGATTGGTTTGGTCGAATGTGGAGGCATTTTGTTAGCGATATCACCATCACTGCCGCGTTTCGCCCACATAAATACAGTCAATTCACTTTACAGTATATTCCATGAAGCACTTTGAAATGTCTAGAAGACGTAAAAAGCGCTATATCAAATGCATTATTATTCAAAATTATTATTACTGTCCAGGAAATGTTCCTCTTTGATGCGCTTGAACTGTGGAAAGAAGGATGCTTTATAACTGGTGGCCTCCAGAATTTGGCAGGTGCTATTTTTATAGTTCTAAATGAAGTCCGTTTGTCTTTTCTCTCACAAACACAAATTTAGCATGATGAATAATAATCAAACTCCTTGCATTCGATACAGAGCCTTATCATGTCATCGAGACGTCTCAAAGGGCGCCGCGTGGTGTAATTATCTGTTCATTTTGTGGGCGAAACACGGCAGCCAATTTGCAGGGTCCCCACAGACAGAGAGTTGGTAGAAAATGCCCAAGATATTTCATTCCTGTGCTCCAAACCATTAGCTAACCACCTGCCTATGCTTTTCACCATCTCTGCCAGCACCCAGCAGATGAACTCTCTATCCGTAAATCTTACACTATTCATTTCCATGATGCTCTCGTTCGTGATAATTGGATGTTCCTTTGTTCGGTATCCACTATTTTCTGTCGCTGTGAAAGAAACAAATTTAGCTGCTTGAATAAGGATGAAAGTAAAGGAAATTGCTGAAGCAAATTGCTCCATGTGGGTGGTACTATTGTATTTTAGAAAAAAAATACTTTACAACTGCGAGGTCTTAAACAACTACAGTTATTAACTGCGAGGTCCTGATCAATCCTGATTTGCTCGGCTTTGAATGCAACTGGAAGGAAATACAGTGATTCACCTGATGTGAAATATTTCCCTGTTCCCAGCGCAACTGGTAAAAGTATTTTATTTGTCTTCATTAATGATCTTGACATCAATCATTGCTGTTTTGATCACAGTTTTATTTCACATGCGACTAGGTTTTACTGTCCGCTTCTGCGCTTTGCGCAGGAATTGTCTAAGATGGCTCTTGAAACAAGAGAAACACAGCTTAAATGTTACTCGGTGAGGTGAAATTTGCTGCTAAAGTTTCAGCTGCTTAGCTAGTTAAGTGATCAATAAAACATTAATTTGGTCACTCAATCCACTTGCATGGCACCACTGGGTACATTAGGCTGCCGCGTTTCGTCCACAAAATACAGAGTCAATTCACTTTGCAGTATAATCTGTGAAGCGCTTTGAGACATCTCAAAGATTTTATAAGAGGCTGTATCAAATACAAGGATTATTATTATTATTATTATTGTTGTTGTTGTAGTGAAACTATGGCTGCAATGGCCTTTTTAGCCAGCTGCAGCTTCTCTATTTAGGTCGCTGAAACATTAACTTTCACCTCACTGAGTAATGTTTTAGGTTAGTTTATGTGGTTTCCGAGAATGTTACCAGAATGTTAAGTTGATCCCCTATACTATATGTTAATATTTACCACAGGCATATGGCACGCTCCTGATATTCACTGAATCTCTATAAAAATAGAAACACACCCACGCGCACAAGGCAAACACACACAGACACATAGACACCATGCAAACACATACGCACACGCCAAAGAAACACACATACATACACGCATCCTGCAAGCACAAACACACGCACACCACTCGCAAACACACACATACAAACACACACACAGATACACACACCACTCGCAAACACACACATACAACACACACACACACACACACACACACACACACACACACACACACACACACACACACACACACACATCCATAAGCATGCAGGGTGCCTGGAATAAGTTCCTTTCCTTTCTGTGTCAACTGCATTTCATAGATTCATAGATTCATAGAATTTTACGGCACAAAAGGAGGTCATTCGGCCCATCTAGTCTGTGCCGGCTCTTTCAAAAGAGCGATTCAATCCCACTGCCCTGCCCGCTCCCCATAGCCTAATAGACCCGTTCTCCCTAAATAGCAGATGCATTCAGTTCCAGCACAAAGATGAATGACACTGGGAAGCCAGGCGTGATGAAGATTTCCGTCTTCACCGGAGCCTGCCAGTTTGTGGAATTTGCTTCTCCCACGTTCTTGCAGTGAGCTGAGGAGAAGAAACATTTCAGCCCGATTCCAAAGAAAGGTTTCTTTCCATTTTGAACCTGTGTTGCTCCTGTAGCTCAAGTGGTTAGAGCGCTCGCCTTACAAGCGTGAGACCTGTGTTCGAATCCAGGCAGGTCAGGGCAAAACCTTGGGCAAGTTTCCTTCCTCTGCACGCCTAATAATAATTCGTCCCACAAAAACCACAGTAATAAAAATTGGTTATTTCAATCCACGGCAGTTTGTGGGGGACGCCGCTATGCGCAATTGGCTGCCGCGTTTCACCCACAAATATACAGTCCATTCACTTTACAGTATATTCTGTGAAGCGCTTTGAGACGTCGATAAGATGTGAAAGGCCCTGTATCAAATGCCAGGATTATTATTATTATTATAAAGGCTCGCGATACCGGGAAGAGATGCCCTATATATAGAGCGGAGTCTTGTGGCAGTGACCAACACAATCAGTACAATCTATTCCTCCCCCACAAAAAAAATAATCAAAAATAATCATACTTTGGTCACACAATCCAGAAATGCAGTAAGACTGGCTGTACAACTAACAATAATCACTACATTTTATACAGAGCCTTATCACGTCTTCGAGACTTCCCAATGCGCTTTGCAGAATACATTGTAACGTGAATTGACTGTGCGTTTTGTGGTCGAAAAGTGGCAGCCAATTGCGCACAGCAGTGGCCCACAAACTGTCGATTTGAGTGGCCAACTGATTATTTTGGGGGCAACAACAATAACAGGAAAAACAAAATCGCTGCACATCATCCCCCAAACATTGGAATGGAGCATGTATTGAATGGTGCGGTGGAGAGAAAGTACTGTCACAGTTACATAAGGTGTATTAACTGCTTGACTTGCACACTATGACTAGGGTTTATCACAACACTGCAGTACTTGTCATCGGCTTTTCCCCGCAGGATAATTTTATTTTTGTTTTAACGGGCACCAATCTAGATATTGCCAGCTATTTTTTGGAGGGGCGGGGGTTCAAAATCTTAGCAATGCAATTGAAGCATAACGAGGATAAAAGCTGATGTATTTTGAAAGGCACGCTAGAGCATGCCGAAGCACTTTGGGGAAATATATATTTTTAAATACTTCAAAATCAGCTGCCTGTTCATGTTCAGCCTCCAATCTAGGATTCAATATAATAAATGTGATTTTACAGATAAGTCAAGGAAGGTCCTTTTAAACAAGACCTTCGTTAATGGGTAATTGAATTGGTTATCTTTGCGACATTGACACTTGTTTCTGAAAACCATAAGACAATAGTTTTTATATTAAAGCGTCGAGACAAAAGGTTGCCTGATATTCAGGCAGTTTTCAGTCTTAAGTGACTGTTGTTTATGTGGTGGGTGCACTGTGATGATGTATCTGTGTCTGCACTGAGCTCGTGACATCTCTTCATGTTAATGTCTGTGCAGAAGCAAAATGAATGATAATAGTAATAATTCTTGCATGTGATACAAGCGCCTTAACACACCTTTGAGACGTCTAGAAGATGCGAAAAGCGCTGTATCAAATGCAAGGATTATTATTATTTATTATTACCTTCGAGACGTCTCAAAGCTCTTGACGTCTCAAAGTATACCACAACGTGAATTGACTGTATGTTTTGTGGACGAAAATTGGTGGAATTGAAAAATTGGGAGTGAGTAGGATTTCTAAACGGAAAGGATAGGGCTGCAATCAAGATGCTTCTGAGATAGATTGCATATTGTGAATCCAGCATAAAGGGTCTCCCAACAAGATAAACCTCTTTACTACAAGAGGGAGTTTACAACAACAACAACAAAATTACATTTGTACAGCGCCTTTCACGTCGGGAGGTCATTCCCAAGGCCCCGGACAGTCACTGTTTCCTACTCTAGATGAAGGTCGGGATCAGGGAGGGTGGAGGGCAACAACAACAACAACAACCACCACAAAATTACACTTATAGAGCGCCTTTCACGTCGGGAGTACTCAGGACTTAGCATTCCTTCCAATGCTGCAATGGGATGCAGCAAGTGGGGACGTGAGATGGGCTGATGTTTGCTGATCAGAAGGACTGACCTGGCCAGTAGTGTGGCAGGAGATTGCGAGGGGTGGAGTAGTTTTATGAGGTTAATCAGACAAGATCTGTCTGCTTCTGAATTCACATTGTCATTTATTAAGTTATTTTGACGCGGGAAAGATTGCGTTTTATTTCTGGCGGTTTGACGCCCCATCAGTTTTCCTGTTATTGAGGTCGAGCTAATGGGTGTTGTGCTGTATCATATGAAGAGCCGCTCGCTTCCAAATGTTGTAAATGCCATCGGATTTTCTCCATCGCCAGATATTCCAATTCGTTCCAAGTGCGATTAAATTCCTTGTAGGAGTGCGATTGTTTCCCTTTGATTATTCTGTTTCTTTCCTCGGATGGAACTAATTCATTAACGGGCACTGAAGCTGTGTCCATCCACACGAAGGCGTCTCGCGCTGACTAATATATTTTCAGCAAACGAACTACTTGGGCTCCAGGTTTTACGATTTTTGAAAGCAGCCCGCACTTCAGAGGCAATTCATCAATCGCTGGTCTTGAGACCGTTTAATAGCTCTGAGAAAATCACGAGATTAGCTCACAGAGGGGACAGGGACAGGATGGTTCAGTGCATTACCATTTCATCTCATTCAGCGCCGCCGCTCTCGCAGTGTGACCACATTAGAAGGTAATTGAGATAGTTTGCAGCAGTCTCCGGAGACTTGTGTCGAGGTAGATTTCCTCTTGTGTCTTTCGAGGAACGTGTCACAGCAACAGCGCCACATGACTTGGAAGGGCTTGATGCAAAACGCTGCAGCACCTTTCATGTCACCAGGATGTCCCAAAGCACTGGGTACTGATCCGAGCTGGGAGCTGATCCGAGCTGTAGTTGGGATCAGGATGGGTGGAGGGTGGGGAGGGTAGAGGTAGGTGGGTGACCCAAAGGCACGGTCGAAGAGGAGGGTCTTGAGATGGGTCTTGAAGAAGGAGAGGGAAGGGGGGAGTGGTGGAGGGACTGTGGGATGAAGTTTCAGACGGCGGTGGGGACAGAGACCCTGAAGAACCATCACCAATGGGGGGGTGGGCAAGGCAGGGATGAAACCTCTATTCCCCCCACTCCTCCCCAATTTTGTACATATTTTACAGGCGGGCGTCCTGACACATGCGGAAACCCATCACCGCGTTTAAGTGTCTCCAAATCAAGCTGAGATTTCCACGCATCCAACCTGTATGTGGAAATACCAGAGATAGATTGTTGGAACGGAACTCACATTCTCTCTTTCTCTCTCTCTCTCTCTCTCTCTCTCTCTCTCACTCTCTCTCTCTTTCCTTCTCTATCCGTCCCTCTCCGTCCCTCTCCCCTGAGGGACTTATCCTGCTTACCCAATTCTGGAGAGGGTTAGGTGTGAAGATCGACAAGAGCCTAGGGTTGGAGGGCTCAGCCCAGAGTATGCATTGGGGGTAACTGCTGGAGTCTAACCAGATAAAACCGCATCGCTTGCTGCCGAGAGATACAAGGCCACAAGGACAATTAGTGTGGAAAATAGAAATATCACAGTGATGCATGCAGTAGAGAACTCTCTTCAGAGATTGTAGTAATGGAGGCTTTTATCTGTAGCTTATCCACGCCACAGATGACCTAGCGTAGTGCTCGATGCTGCGACAGAGTGAACAATGTAGAAAATGTGTCATTCCCCCGCTGACATCTCTTACCTCCGGAGCACAGAAATCCACAAAGCGAAATTCGGCGTTTCACATTCCTAGAGACGGGAGTTTGGACTGAGACGACCTTAATTAATTTAGCTCAGCAGATGTTGACTTCCCAAATGAAAATTCATGTTTCGCGAGTCTGGTGCAGCAATGTAAACAATTTTGCCTCGGGTCCAATAACCCAGTATATCACACATCAGTAAACACATTAGAATAACATCAAGACGACTGTACTCCATCCTCCTCTACATGATAAGTTGAAGTGACTTGGCTGTAGTCTGTCCTGTTTTACGAAGCCTAATAACTACCCTTGCTCTTTCTGTGAAAGATTAGCCTTCAGTGTTTGCCTGATATAGGACAACCAACCGGAGGGAGGCGGGTGGTTTGTGGGATATAAAGCATTCCGTTGTCTAATTTAATGACTCACGGGTGCTGAAAGCCTGGCTCAGCCGTCAGCTCGACTCACGTGATTGCACTTTCTTGCTATGTTTTAGTTCAAGTCTTTCAAAAGTTTTGTTGCTGTTGGGAATCTGTTTCAAAATCACTGGATGACAAACAGAGTCAGAGGCGTACGCGGAGAAAACTGATGACCGCAGTCAGCTTAAGAGTATCTAAACGTTCCTCCGATATACTTGTGTCTCTACGTCACTGTTTTATGATTCTCCCAAGCATTATTGTAACTCACCGGCAGTCTCGAAGCCATGCCAAGGCACTGTATCAAATGCAAGGATTATTGTTAGTAGTTGTAATATTACAAATGTACTTGTTGTCTTTCTTCATCAATTGATGCGCTACTGTAGCTCAGTGGTTAGAGCGCTCGCCTTACAAGCGTGAGACGCGTGTTCGAATCCAGGCAGATCAGGGCAAAACCTTGGGCAAGTTTCCTTACTCCACACACACACACACACACACACACACACAGGGATAATAATAATCCCTCCAAAAAAACAACAATAATAAAATTGGCCATTTTGATCCACGACTGTTTGTGGGGGGGATGCTGTTGTGAGCAATTGGCTGCCACGTTTCGCCCGTATTACAATAGTATATTCTGCGAAGCGCTTTGAGACGTCGACATGATGTGAAAAGCGCTATATCAAATGCAAGGATTATTATTGTTATATTATCTATTTTCTCATTTTTAGTGGTAATGTGTGTGTGTGTGTGTGGGTGGGTATGTGGGTGTGTGTGTGGACAGAGAAGGCGCAGAAACTCAAAACCAAATGAGATGTAGGTGAGATGAGATGTTCTCAGATGGCTGTCTGTAGCTGGGCTGGGATGATGGCAGAAGGCAAGAATGCTGATGAGAAGGTGGCAGCTTGCCATGTGGAGAAATTAGCTGTAGCAGAAGATTCCCATTTAAATTCATACATATTTTGTTAAGCACTTATTTAGGCAACTCGAACTCAGTAGGGAGGAAAAGCTGTTAAAGATCAGACCTCCCAGTCCAAAGAAACTTGTTGTCAAGAAAGGATAATAATGATAATCCTTGCATTTTGATATTGTGATTTTTCACGTCTGATCGACGTCTCAAAGTGCTTCACAGAATATACTGTAAAGTGAAGTGACTGTATATTTGTGGATGAAACGCGGCAACCAGTTGCGCACAGCAGCTTCCCCCACAAACAGTCGTGGATTGAAATGACCAATTTATTATAGTTTTTTTGGGGAGGGATTATTATTAGGCGTGTGCGTGTATGTGTGTGTGTGGAGTAAGGAAACTTGCCCAAGGTTTCACCCTGACCTGCCTGTATTTGAACATAGGTCTCACGCTTGTAAGCTCTGACCACTGAGCTACAGGAGCTCCATGACCCTACCACGCATGAGATGCACTACACAAATGCAAGTTGTTGTTGTTCAGGACAAGCTCTCTAGCTTAGTTGAGGTAATCATTCAACGCCCAGTTTTATCTTTGGATTTGAGAGCATTTCTGCTTCGGAAAGATTGCAGCTATATATTTTTAAACTTAATAAAAAGATTTATATTGAGGGAAAGGTTTTGGGATTTGCTGATGCCAGTGCGATTTGCGGGGAAGTGTTTCATCAGGCTGCCTGAATTCCTTTTTCTTTTAAAAGAGGTTGCAGAGAATGACATAATCAATGTGATCATTTTCTTTCGCTGGCTCTCCTAATGACGCTATAGCTGCAGACACAAGCTTTGAGCCAAGGAGTCTGTTCAATGAAAATATCAAGACAACTTTTACTGCAATCTTACACCCAGGAAATGAGTGTTTTCAATAGAAGCAGGATTCGAGATTGAATCTGACGCAAACCAACACGCTCAATTTCTGCTTCGCGTGATTTCGTCCACAGTCAATTCACTTTACAGCATATACTGTGAATCGCTTTGAGACGCCTTGAAAACATGATCAGGATCTATATCAAATGCAAGTATGATTATGTTGAGAGAGAAAAAAAAGACAGCAAATGGGAATCAATTCAAAATGTACTCTTTGATTTGGTAGGAACTCATTGGTTCGTTTCCAAGCAGTCAAGTCACACGGTATCGAACCCTCAACTATTTATTATCCAACTTGATCTCGTTTTATGATTTCGGTGTTAGCAGTTAGCAGAACAATGGCAATTTAGGGAGAGACTGATAATCCAACAGAATTTACAGATGGTTTCAGTTCTTCAATACAAACAAATGGAACGTGATTACGTATATAAATATGTATATATATATATATATATATATGTGTATTGTCCCTCTGACTCAGTTGGTAGCACTCTTGCCCCTTAAATGATCCAGAACTCTGCGGTCCGTGTCCTCTGCCGTTCCAAACTCCATGAACCCATCTCTCCCCCATCCTCGCCTGACCCCATTGGCTCCCCATCACCCTGAGGATCCAATTCAAGATCCTGGTCCTCACATTCAAAGCCCTCCACAACCTCGCCCCCCCCACCCTACATCAGTGACTTCTAACCCCTTACCAACCCACTCCGCTCAGCAGGTTCTGACCTGCTCCACGTCCCTCAATCTTTGATGGTCCTATTGGCAACTCGTAATCACCCCCCCTTCCCTCCCCAACCTGTCCCTAGCTCAGGTCTAAAGCAGTGACCGTCCAGCACCTTGGGACGTCCTCCTGACGTGAAAGGCGCTATACAAGTGTAATTTTGTTATTGTTGAATCAGACATTTTATGAGATCAAGCCCCAAGTCGGGACGAAGCCAAGATGGAACGTTTCCCTGTGCGGACTGGCTGTTTGCGTTCCTAACCAAGCCAGTTCCCGTACAAGGGAAAACATTTGGCCCATTAGGTCAACACTATGCCCTGCTGTGCATACACAAGGTGCATCAGCATTGATCTAATGACCCAACTCAAAGACCTATTTTAACGTTGGGGCCCAGCGCCAGCTGACTGCTCTCATGTCATTCAAGTTGGCAATGTTTCAAAGTGCATTCTAATGGGCCCGCACTGCTATCGAGAGCCACGAGACATCTTTGCTCTCTCCTCTCAGTTCATTATATTGTTTGAAATGAGATTTCTCACACCATCTGCTGTGTTTATTCTGTACTTTATTTCAATCCTTCCACCGGTAATAGCTGGTGGTCAGTGGGAAGGTTAGGGTGTGAGAGGAAGCCTACGTGCGGGACAAGGAGAGACAGACAACCTTGAGAGACAACCACTGCAGGCCTTAATATAATCTCTTTCAGGAGAGTCATGTTGTGGCCATTGGTGAAGATGGAGCAAGATAGGCTTGGATAGTAGACAAAACACATATTATGTGACTCAGCTCTCCAGGTCTCAGTAAATGAGCAGGTCAAGCTATGTGGCAGAGAGCAGAGACAATATGTCTTGTATATTTCAGCCACAAATATACAGTCAATTTTCCTACTCTTCTTCATCCTGCCCCGACTCCTCCCCTGCTCTTGTCCCTACCTAACTGTAGAGCGCCTTGGGACGTCCTCTCGACGTGAAAGGCGCCATATAAATGTAAGTTTTGATTGATTGATTGATTGATTGCAGTAACACAATACCAACTTATTATATGTAATAATAATATAATAATAATCCTTTGCATTTGATATAGCGCTTTTCACATCTTCTAAACATCTCAAATATATATATTTTAAATATTATACACGGTATATTTTTTTAAATGATTAAATGCCACTGAATCCATCAAGTTTATTCGCGTTGCATTCATCCCTCCATTCCCTGCTCTCTCCACTCATTTAGAGCAGACATTCAGAGCTGCATCTCTTCACTGTAAGCCAAACCACACTATATCAGCCGTGAATGTTCCTATGGAGACTGGCGGGGAGGGAAATTTTAGTCAGCATTATCTTCCTTTTGTACTGCATCAAACATTCATGGTATGAGGCCAAGTTCTAATGGACAGAATACTAAAGGAAGGTTGAGTCTTTAGTTCTGCAAATTAAAGCCCTCTTTTGCAGTGCTCATTTCAGCCAAATATTTAACTAACTTCAGCTGCCGATTTTTAGATGTACATCATCTTGTCAATTTGTAGTGTACACAGTTGAATTCCAGCTGGTACATTGTTACTGAGCATATGATAATAACAATCCTTGCAATTGATATAGTGCCTTATCACATCTTCGAGACGTCTCAAAGCACTTCACAGGATATGCTGGAAAGTGAATCGACTGTTTCGCTTATGCGCACAAAATACATGAGCATTAAAAACTAATGATTATTTTGAAAGGTTTTATCTCTTCTTCAAAGAATGACTTCTGCTCGACAGGCATTGGCAACCACTGGTACATTATCCCAGCGAATATTCTAAAATGTCTTGGCCTGGATGATCAGTTAATCCATCCACAGGAGGCATTCCAATTGAATCACATTTAAAATTTATATTTTTTGCCCGCTGTGTTAAGAAAAGCTGTAAACCACTCCATTCTCATTCGGAGAACAGGAGATTCTGTGTCAAATATATTCTGTGTACAGATGCAGAATGGTTTAGAATATTGACATCTGGGATTGAATCAAGATGGGACAGATGGGATGAAAATTCTGGATGTCTATCAGGGTTTCAGATAAAATGGGTTTGAGTCAATCTTCCCCCCACCCAACAATTCTTATTGGTACCTATTCCCAACATTACCCCCCATTTGACAAGTTATTTGAGTCCTGTAGTGGAGTTCCTGTAGCTTTGTGGTTAGAGCGCTCGCCTTACAAGCATGAGACCTGTGTTCGAATCCAGGCAGATCAGGGCGAAACCTTGGACAAGTTTCCTTACTCTACACACACACACACACGCCTAATAATAATCCCTCCAAAATAAACACAATAATAAAAAAAATTGGTCGTTTCAATCCATGGCTATTTGTGGGGTCACTGCCACATTTCGCCCATGTGTATTTCAACCCAAATCACTGCCCTTTGAATCGTTACGAAGCAATACATTGCTCGTGATGTTGAGCTCCAGGAACACAAATATTGCTGAACGGCTGTCTCAGTTTGGCCTAGAGGCGAGTGCAATTGGTTGAGATCCTGGTGCCCAGTACTTTTGGCACGTTTGATTCTTTGTCAGCTCTGGCTGCTGTTGTCTGGATTGTAATGTCCCCATTCATCAACTCATTACTGCAGGGAAAGTGCTGCATGTTAAGTATAAAAGGGAAATTAAATTCAAGTCAGACCTGGAAGGGTAGGGATTGATCAGGGTTTAGTGTGCAGCACAGGATGTTACTCAAGGGATGATCATTTCCATGCGAATCATGAACAAGAAACAAGCCAACTAAAGGCAACGTTAACTACTTGTATGTTTTCCATCACAATCACTTTGCAAATTGTGATACAAAAGACCGCTTGCTTGCATTGTGCAATCTTTGTGGCTCTCTAACGTGGTCAATTAGAAGTTCCTGTAGCTCAGTGGTTAGAGAACTCGCCTTACAAGCGTGAGATCTGTATTCGAATCCAGGCAGATCAGGGCGAAACCTTGGGTAAGTTTTCTTTACTCCACATGCTTAATCCCTTTTTAAAAAAAAACACAATAATAAAAATTGGTCATTTTCAATCCACGACTGTTTGTGGGGGACGCTGCTGCGCAATTGGCTGCCGCGTTTCGCCAACAAATATACCGTCAATTCACTTTAGTATATTCCGTGAACCGCTTTGAGACATTGATAAGATGTGAAAAGCTCTATATCAAATGCAAGGATTATTATTATTATAACCGTACAGCTCATCTCTATCAATCTGTTCTTGAGGCTGTGTATGGAATCAGAATGCCACAAATCTTTGAAGGATGAAGTGTTAAAAGAACCATTAGAGAGATAAAGTGAAATCCATTCACAAAGTCTCCAGAGTTGGCTTGGAAAAAGAATTGAACGACTGTTCCAATTTCTAGGAATCTTACCGCTAATACTGTACTTCTAGAAACTCCACATGGAAAGAATATATATACAGTATATATGAATTCTGATGTAATATGAATACATGCAGATGTGTACGCACCAAATGGCAATTGCTTCATCCAATTTTTCACTGGGTCTCGTGTTTTATTCCTCAAATCTATGATTAGAAAAATCCCAGGCGAGGATTTTATAGTGCAGTAATGATCATGCATTGTGAGAGAAGCAAGGTCTTAATCAAATTGCGCTATGGAATGCTCATCTGTGCTCCATTGAGCTTTTTTGGTTGGTTGAGGCAAGTGGTGGAAACTAAAACGTCTCTACATTGTAATGTTTAGGTCACGTGGCGAAGCTCATAACTGAAGGACACCACCTTGTTGAAAAGTGTTCAGAGGATACAATTCATCAATCAAAAACAGTGGTGGGCGAGGTGATGTCAACCGTAGAATCTAAAATTTAAAGACCTGTAGATTGTAGGGTGGAGGGTAGGTTGAGTTAACTGAGGTTTTGTTGAGTTTTGATGTCCTGTGAAAGCATGGGGTGTGGGGCGGGGGGGGGGGGGGGGGGAGAGGGGGTCCTCATTGACTTACTTATTGTAAGTCAGCGAGGAGGTTGGTACAAGGAAACAAGTGCTTTGTTAGAAAGCTTTTCTTATTCGGATCAAGGTTAGAAAACATGTTTGCAAGCAGTTAATTCGCCAACCAAAAATTCCTCCGCCGAATGTGTTGGACCCTATATGGTTTCGCTCTGTTGTCTCAGAGAATTTGTCTTTGTAAGCCTGAAGATTCCCATTGCCACACAAGAGCTATTGTCTCTTTTGTCTTCAGCATGTCCGATTCATTCTGTGGTTGCTGAGGTTGGTTATGTAATTTTACAGTACTGTAAATTCAGTACTGAATTGGTGTTTTGAAAGGGAAATTGTCTGAAGGATTTCAGCTGGGAAGCCCAAGGCTGGCCCAGTGACGGCAGGCTCCTGAATAAATACCAGAGGGAGAGTGCGATGAGGTTGTTGCTTACGAGATTAACAAATTGGAAGCTGCCCAGATTTTGTCTATTGCACGGCCAGCACATTGCACAGACCACCTCGCAGTCAATTGCACCCGTATTCTCACTGAGAAACATCGGAAGAAAACTGGTTTCTTTTTTCATTTGTTAAGAGGTTCTCAAGGCACAATGGGTTCCAAACTAGTCACACAGAACAAAATCACAACATGTGATGTTTAAAGTCACTCCACTTCGCAGTATATCCTGTGAAGCACTTTGAGATGTCCTCCTGGCGCGAGAGGAGCTATACCAAACGTAAAGATTATTACTGCAGTATTACTATCACCGAATAACACATACTGATGTGCTACCTTTGACAATTGTCCAGTGATTTTATTGTTTCAGCAAACAAACACTAAAATATCTTGAATTTTTTTTGTTTTAAAAAAACAACGAAAATCTAAATTGGAAATGTGCTATTAAAATTTCCAGAAACTAAATAATTAAACATTCTTGTGATGTTGAGAGATATACTGAAACCACAGAGACATCAGAGAAAAATTTTTAATTTTTTTTCTTAAAAAAAACATTGATTAAGAGCGCTAAAACATTATTGAAATTATTGCTTCACCCCTGTTTTCAAGTCACTCCACTCCAAATTGAAGTTGTTGTTGTTGTTATTTAATGTGGGTTTTATTCGTGCCAAGATTAAATAAAAGATTGTGGATCGTGCTACTTTGCGAGACGAATATTGGAGTTGTTGTTTAAAAAAATATATATATATATTTGCCAAAGCTTTTATGCAATGCTTTGTACTGTGACATGGAAGAAAAAGCTTTTCAGTGATCCTATCCTTAGGATGCAACAGAAATAGACTCGACTTGTCTGTCACGTGGCTCCTTTTAAACCAGTCATGTTCGTGGATTCAGCCCAAGGGTGAAATCAACTGGTACAGGAGGCAGTAAAATTTAATTCAACCACAGAAATCTAAAGTAGATGGAGGTCTTTGAATGAGAAAAAAAAAGATACAGTTGTTGCCTGAAGGAAATTGAAGCATTAGAGAGATCTGTACTTGGAACATTACTGTTTTCAAGGCAGAAGGATGGAATTTTCCATTCCTCTCTTTGCTTCTGCAAATTACTTGTAGCACAATAATGTACTGGTAACTGGAAGAAAGCAGTTGGTCTCAAGTCTACCTTTTCAACTACTCGAATGAATATTTTAGAAATTACAATTGGCGTACACAAAATAAAGTACTTATTTTCTAATTTATTTCCTCAACGCCCAACGTAATGTCAGCTATAAGACCGTATGTACAATAAGATCATAGGAATTCCCATTCTAGGCTTTCATCTGTTGATTTTTTTTTACCAAGAGTAATGGGGCCCTTGTTTTGTTGGAAGTGAAATCAACGAAATCTTTGTAGCTTATTCTGGCCTGCCTGTTGAGTTGTGGTTCATGATCAGTTTTTGTGTCAACCAAAGTGATTGGTATCAGCGATTTTGACTGCTTTGTCTTGTATCGCATGTTTAGAGGTGATTCTTGAAAATGCACCAATATAATAATATTATAGTCGAGATAGTAACAGGAGGTAATTGACAAGGTTCCTTTGGTTGAAGAAGGGGTTTGCTGTGAAATATTTGGGCTCATTTCCTTTGTTTCCATTTTGCTCCCTGTAATTACAGCATGCTGCACTTTCAGACAGTCACTAAATGAAGAAATTATAGCATTTAAATATTTCATCTCCAGCTCTGCAAGTACAGTGCCACTACACTATATCCTGTAACATGCTTTCAAATGTCCTCCTGACGTGAAACGCATAATAACAAACATAAGAATTATTATTGCTATCTAAAGGGTTAAATTGAAATGACTTTTGTTTTGGCTTTGTTACAAAATTAATACTAATGCAGAATACATCTGGGGCTTTAATTAATCTGAGTCCAAGAAACAGGTTGCTTAACATTAATTATAAGACGCTTCATGCGAGACAGTATGTGTGAACATGTGACGTTTAAATAATATTTGTTAGATGGGTATGGCATGAATGTTGAAGTGAATGCTGAATTTTGCCCCCCAATTTAAAAAGCATTATCTGCCAATAGAGTGTTTTGAGACAGGCTCATTTACAATGGCAGTTGTCACAGGTAACAGTATAATAATCCTTGCATTTGATACAGCACCCTTATCACGTCTTCTATAGGTCTTAAAGCGTTTCGCAGAATATACTGCAAACTGAATTACCTCTATGTTCTATGTTACCTCTGAAAAAAACACAATAATAAACAAATTGGTAATTTCTATCCACATCTGTGAGGACACTGCTGTGCGCAATTGGTTACCGCGTTTCGCCCACAAAATATACAGTCAATTCACTTTACAGTATATTCTGTGACTTTGAGACGGTTAGAAGACGTGAAAAGGCACTATATCAAATGCAAGGATTATTATTATTATATTTTGTGAGCAATGACCCCAAAACAGTCGTGGATTGAATGACTCCATTTAAAAAAAAAATTGGAAGGGATTAATATCCCCTTGGTAGAAATGTTTTGCAGTTTCTAAACACTCTAGTAAATACTTGTGAAAGAAATGATGATTTTCCTGTAATCAGACTCCGCGTTACACTTTCCTTGGTGTGTTTTAAGCTTTGATATCAGGATCAATAATCATTTTGTCATTGTCGATACCTCTGTTTACTTACAATCTGGAAAGTGTGAACTATCCATGTCTGTGCTGTTGTAAGCACTAAAAGTAATCAAAACTGGAGCATCGGAATAATTAAGCCTGTGCTTAAGTGGATGAATTTCTCAGAAGCTTGGGAGGGAGGTCAGTGATCGAGGCGGGTGGCATTTTGGAGGTGAGGAGAGCTGTGTAAGTGAGAGTTCACATGTTAGGCTTCAAAGATGGGGAGGGGAGGGGTGGGTAGAACAAGATACTGAGGTACCACTCCTTGGGCTGGCGTGAGCATCCATACAGGTCAATTGAGTCGGTGCCTAAAGAAATAAAGCATTAATGGGAGCCAAACAGGAGAAGCTATATCTTGTCTACATTCAGCACTTTGAGGTGGAGAGTATAACCTCAGCAATGATCTCAAAGCACTCGTCGAATGGAAGATTTCAGTCGTTCCATCTCTTGTCTTTGTGCAAGGGAGTTTCAGACAGTATTCTCATTTTAAAGATGAACTTGTGGAACGCGGAATGCCTCAAAGTCTCGTGCTAATCTCAGCCGCAGTGGTTAGATTGAAGGCTCGAGTGTTCTGCTTTGTTTATCGATCTATTTACCAGCATTTTTGACTATCACGTCTCTCATGTCAAATACATGTCTCACATCTTTGCTCCTGCAGGTGCCTCTCAGTAACCCTTTCTTCCTTAAGATCAATAAATCACAAGAAGAGCCAAAATCTATACATTGTCTTCTCCCATAATCTTTTCAACCTTGCTGTTGACCTACACGGGTGAATTACACGAGTCTTATGGGCTTTGCTCAGGTCCGTCAATTAAAAAAAAACTAAACAAAACTACTAGTGAATCCACATTTCGTTGGTGCCAGTACAGTACTGCCGTTGGGAGCTGACAGTACCACCTTTCTATGAAGGGGGGGGGTTTGTAGGTACATCTTAAACCATCGCGTTTAATTACCATGTCACTTAAATATGACAACAGATCAAGTCGGGAGAGATAGGTTGGCGGAAGATGCTAAGTTTTCAACTGAAATCGCTTGTAAATATAATCGTAGTCTCGGGAGACTTCATTACAGCAACAATTCAGAGATGACACTCAGTGTGAGCAGGATTTGCTGATTGCTGAATGACTCACTGAACTAAAATTTATATCCTCACAATTATATTTTGAACGATCTTGTCAAAAATGTCTGGTTGATTGCAGATTATGATATAATTTATTTTTGCTTCTATGAGTATAATCAAACATTGGAGAGGGGTGGGATGCGGAGGGGTGGGGAGGGGTGGAGGAGAGAGAAAGTATAATGCTGCATTGTTTTATTAACTACAGAGGCGTAAAGTATGCAATAAATCTGAGGTTTCTGTACATCGCTGAACTGGGTGATTCATTGTAAATGGGTCATTTTTCATTTGGGCTTGAATTTGATAACTAAGCAGCAGAAAATGGCTTACGTTTTGCGGCAAGCAACTTAATTTCTGTGAGAAATAAGAGAGTTAGCACAATGGGACACGGGGTTCAAATTCACCTCTGAACTGATAAGACGAAAACTCTTTCGTTGGTCTGTTGGGGAAAAATTATTCCAGATGTCAAAGTAGGAAATGAAAATATGTCATAGACTTGCCAGGGTGATATAATTTGAAGGTTGAGAACTAAGACAAATTGTTGGGGCCAGAAATTTTGCATCTAATTGTGTTATGCACAATGAGCTAGGTATCTTTTTCTCCGTGATATATTTTGCTAGAAAACGTACAGGACATCATTCTTTTAAGAACATAAGAAATGCATGTAGATTGTGGTTAGAGCGCTCGCCTTACAAGCGTGAGACCTGTGTTTCGAATCCAGGCAGGTCAGGCGCAAAATTGGAGGAGTCAAAGAGGAATCCTATGGATACTTGTCTTCCCCAAGTTAGAACGTGAATATAATGTCAGACCAACCTTGCCTCCTAAATGCTGAATCACCTTTCCGAGTCTGTCGTTCTCGTGGGGGCAGGATTTGCTTCCGCTGTGTTAATATTGGATGGATTGTAGATGTGGTTTCATCCCATCAAAGTGTGTCTGCCGCTGGGGACAACCATGCAAGGAGCCTGGAATAGCCTGGTCCAGTAACTGCTTCAGAGCTGCCACAATATAAAATAGAGGGTGGCAAGGGAATAATAATATTAATAATGATGATAATAATCCTTGCATTTAATAAAGCCCCTTATCATGATTTCCTGAACAGTTTTTTGGGGAGGAGTTATTACCCCCTGGAAAGCGAACCACTGACAACCGAGTTCCTACTTACTGCGAGTTAAACAGAGGCGTGTGTGAAGTAAGGAACTTTGCCTAAGGTTTCACACCACCCACACCACCGCAAACAAACAAAATAAATACACTCACAATATAATAGAAAATAATTACGTGAATTGGAACCATGGCTGGTGAACGTTAATAAGTAAAGGTGAAGATTCTGCTTAAAGGAGCTGTACAGCATGATTAAAATCACTAAATCATTAACGATTTGATGTCCAAAGCCCTCTGAAACAATCTATCTTCAGTTTCGTTTTAAACTTCCAGTACTTTTTTTTCAATATAAAATCTATTTTATTGACTCGGTCTTTGCTAAAATAACTGTTTGGGGACCTGGGATTCAAGCTGCATCTTTTCATGTGTTTATTACAGGACAGCAGTCATCAATGCCCCCTAGTTATTCAGTATGATTTGCAATGCTGCTTAAAAATAGATCCACAATTTCTTCCACAAATATACAGTCAATTTTCCTTTCCCCAACCACACACACCACCCCCTCCCTCCCTGCTCTGGTCCCTACCTCTTCTCCCCCACTTTCTTCCCTCTTGTCCTCTCCCTCCCCACCCTGCTCTGATCCCAACCATGGGACGTTGTTGTATTCTGTGAAGCGCTTTGAGACGTCGATAAGTCATAGAAAGCGCTATATAAATAAATGTATGGATTATTATTACCATATATAGATCCCACTCCTGGAAAATGCCTGTGTGTTTTTTTAATAAAATGTGGCCTGACTTCTAATGGAATCTGAATCCTCCACTATTCACTCAGATAGATATTCTCCAATCAGTATACCTAGATAGGAGGTATGTTGACAAGCTGTTTGAATATAAGGAGTGTTATATTGGTTATGAATAATAATAATCCTTGCATTTGATATAGCGCCTTATCACATCTTTGAGACATCTCAAAGTGAGCAATTATTTTTTAAAAAGGAATTATTATCCCCGGAAAAGCAACCAACCCAATCGACTAACAATCAAGTTCCCACCTACTGCTAGATAAATAGAGGCGTGTATACTCAGGAAGCTTGCCCAAGGTTTCTTCCCTGCCAGGAATCGAGCCCAGGTCCCTCGCTTGCGAGGCGAGCGCACTAACCACTGAGCTACAGGATACCACTAGCCAATTGCACACAAACAGTCGTGGATTGAAATGACCAGATAGATACTTATTTTCTCTCTCTCTCTCTCTCTCGCAAATATTACCATGTTACAATCAGGACAGAAAACCTTGCGTGATTTTTTTCCTCTCTCCGCATTCTGGAGATTGTTGGGGTCACTCATCAACCCCGTTTGAATTTTTCCAGCTGAGATCAGTCAGGCTAGTTTATCACTAAGCCAAGTAATTCAATAGTGTCCTCGCGTTGTGGATTTATCCACTAATGCATCAGAACCCAGGTCTGCGGCTCAACAATTAAATGATTCCTTCATGTTAGAAAGCCCACAGGTTGGGTTTATTGCATCGAGTTACAATTGATGGCTGCTGTTAAATTTATATTCGGCAAAATATTGATCTGCAATCTTGTATGTTTTGTTTCTCTCCCCCCCCCCCACCCACCACCCCATTTATACAGAAAAAAGAATGGCTTTGTTTGAATTGTCAAACTCAGCGACTGCTATCCGGCAGTTTGGGAGATGCACCGATTCCTGTCCCATCATTGGCATCGAAACAGCCTCCAACAAAGTCACCCCATCACCAACCCACGGGTCCCAGTGCGCAGAAAAGGAAAGACATGGGTCAGCCACAGCAACCGCAGCAACCACAGCAACAGCCACCGCAAGCCAGGCCCAGCGTCCAGCAGAAAAAGGCCCCTTCAACATCAGGTCGCCAACTGCCCCAACCGAAAGACCAACCCGTTTCCAGGGGCGGGCACTCCACACCGATCAAACATCAAGGCCCTTCCGCCGAGGACAAGTCGCGCCCCCAGGCCGCTCCCGAACGGATTGAGACCAAACCGCTGACGCAGTCCGTGTCCCCGAACAGAGCGCCGTCGGAGAGAGAGACTCCGAAACCTCTGCTGCAGACCAGCGCGGCGCCCACCACGTCCAAAGGCGTCAGCACGGACAAAAAGGTGGATTCCTCCCCCAGTGAACTCCCCCAATTGTCCGACCAGCAGAAAACAAAAGTACTGGAGGTAAGCCGGTTAATAATAGTAATGACAATGATGATAATAATAATAATGATCCTTGCATTTGATACAGCGCTGTTCGCGTCTTCTAGACGTCTCAAAGCGCTTCACACAATATAGTTTAAAGTGAATTGACTGTATATTTGTGGGCGAAACACGACAGCCGATTGCGCACAGCGTCGTCCCCCACAAACAGTCATGGATTGATTTATTAATGATTGATAATTTATTATTGAGGGATCATTTTTTTGAGGGATCATTATCATATGTGTGGAGTAAGGAAATTTGCCCACTAATTTTTCCCTGGCTGGGAATTGAACCCAGGTCCCTCGCTTGCAAGGCGAGTGCTCTAACCACTGAGCTACAGGACTCCATTGGTTGAACCCAAACATAGTCAAAGATCAACAAAGCAGGTCGAAGGGAATTGAGTTTGATAACCTTACAGTTTTATCCATGGTTCATCACTGGTTTCCTTAAGCCACTGTAGATGAGAACAGCAACTTATGGAAGAAGACCATAAAAAATGATTTAGTTTTTTACTGTGCGTTGGAAAATAAATCTGTCAGTATGTATGCATTACAATTTAATTATTTTCTCAGGCTATTTAGTTTTCCAATAATGGATTCTCGACCTCGGTTTTTTTCTCTGCGTTTTTGAGTCCTGCCCTCCGCTGTCGTGGGATACCAAACCTTCACTACTCACCGCTTTGGATAGTCACAGAGAGGAAAACAATCTCACTGAAATCGTGACTTTTGGGTGATTGTTCAATTCCTCCACTTGTGTCCCGAGAAGCAAGCGAGACGCTGCTGTCTGTCTATCGTCTCCCTATCTCGGCATCCGCCACCTTCTGTGTAAAACACACTGAGTATTTAGAAGGGTGATTTGTACATGCAGGGTGCTGCTCAGAATGGGAGATTGATTACAAGAGAACTATACAGGCCATTTGGTTTCTTCTCTCCAGAAAAAAACATCTTTCCTTCACCCATTCAAGGTCCCGATTTCTTTGCGATGAGTCCAAACTCCCAGATTCAACCGCCCTGTTAACCTGCTCCAGTTGTTAATTGCCCTCTGGGTAAATATATAATTCCGAGTGAATGTCCTTCAGACAAAGCCATATTACACATTTTCTTTCTATTATTTTAATTGTGTAATTACGGTGTAATTGGAAAGCATAATTTGATTTCATCTTAAGGCTCCAACTCTAATATTTAGTGATGAGAACACTAATGTGTTAGAATAAGTTCATAATTAGTTCTGTTGTTTTTGCGAGTGAATATTGCTTACTTTAACTGTTTGCTAACTGGATTCCTATTGTTTTCAGGAATTGAATAAACCCTTTCCCCAAGATTCAACCCGAAGTCCGCAGAGTTTAAGTGACACAGGCTACTCATCCGACGGCATATCCAGCTCACAGAGTGAAATCACAACCTTGCTGCATCAAGAGGGACAGAAGCTCAACGAGTCCGGCTTGCAAGCACACAGCCCACCGAACATCTCTGAACTGACCAAGCTGGAAAGTAGTGTAAGGCCATTGCTTGAGGCCCAAACTCGTCAAGGTCAGGCTAAGAGAGGAAGGTCTTTAGAGGATCAAAGTGAAGATCAGCGACATCGCCCGCGCTCGCTTCCGATCACACCAGAGTCTTACAGTTCAGACGAAGAGCTTGAAGATATACAGGAGGAGGATGAAGATTCCTTTGATTGGGAAAATCGAAGAGAGAGCCTGGAATCGCTAGATGAATTTGGTAGAAAATTGCAACACAAGTACATTGAGGAGGGGAGGGAAAGTGCAATTACAGCTCTTCAGAGTAAGGAGCCAAAAGTAGAACACGGAATAACCGATGAAGAGTTTATGCGAAGGCAAATCTTGGAAATGAGTGCCGATGAGGATAATGTTTCCTTAGAAGATGAGGACTTTCACAGTCAAGCTAAACGCCTTACAAAGAAGAGTCAGAAACACGACTCCAGTAAACAAAGTCCCTCCAAACGACAACTGCCTCAGATCCCGAGCGGCAATTATGAAGGTGCTACGACAACAGACAGTTACGGTCAGGAACAAAGTCAGCCATGGCACGAACAGAACCAGGAGCACAACGAGAGATGCGGGGAGTCCAAAAGCGGCGTGGAAGCCGACACGATGGGGGGAACAGCTGGCTTACGGCGTTTCAAAACCATAGATCTGAACAACACAAATACCTACACCAATAAAGACGAGGAACTCAGCAACCAACCGGACCTGAGCCTGGATCGCGAACCTGAACTTGAGATGGAGAGCTTGACTGGATCACCGGAGGAGAGATCAAAGGGCGAATACTCCTCGACTTTGCCAGCCTCGACGGCGAGTTTTTCGTCGGGCGCCTCCCCCACCTCCGTGTCGTCGTTGGAGGAAGACAGCGACAGCAGTCCGAGCCGCAGGCACAGGCTGGAGGAGGTTAAGCAGCAGAGGAAAGCCCGACACCGTTCCCACGGCCCCCTGTTGCCGACCATCGAGGATTCATCCGAGGAAGAGGAGCTGCGGGAGGAAGAGGAGCTGCTCAGGGAGCAGGAGAAGATGCGAGAGGTGGAGCAGCAGCGCATTCGAAGCACGGCGCGGAAAGCGAAGAGAGACAAAGAGGAGCTGAGGGCGCAGAGGAGGCGTGAAAGGTCCAAGACGCCCCCGAGTAACCTGTCCCCCATCGAGGACGCCTCTCCCACCGAGGAACTGCGTCAGGCTGCGGAAATGGAGGAGCTCCATCGGTCTTCCTGCTCCGAGTACTCGCCCACCATGGACTCCGAGGCTGAAGGCTTCGAGATCGCAACCTGCAGACTCTACAAGTCAGGCAGTGAGTACAACCTGCCGTCCTTCATGTCTCTGTACTCGCCCACCGAGAAATCGACCGGCGCCGCGAACAATTCGACGGGGAATCAAAAGCCGTTGAAAAGTGCGGAGGAGGCGTACGAGGAGATGATGAGGAAAGCCGAGATGCTTAAGACACAGACATCGCCGTCTGCGCAGAGCTCACCGCCCAGAGCTACTTACAAGCCAAGCGATGGCACGGAAGGTCATTACGAATACCAAACCACAGACGAGTACGACTACTCGGGCAACGACGTAGGGTTATCCCAGGCGAGTGTGCCGAGCGAGTCCCAGGAATCGGAAGCGTACTACCAGAGCAATGTGATGACGTCGACGCAGTCACCTAAGATGTCATATTCGCCCTCCCTTGACCTGCGGCTGCAGCAGCAAAGCATCCAACTGCAAACCCTCGAGCGAACCTTTCAGGAGAAGAAGCTCCTGGATGCGGAGAGCGCCTACTCCGACCAGGCCAAGCAAAACGACGCCCTCCTGACCCCCGGGACCAGCCCCACGCAGTTATCCGCCCCCGTTTCGTTTGTTGCGTCCAACGCTAACCCAAACCGGCCGCCTACCAGAAGCATCCCAGACGTCAGGGTGACCCAGTACTTCTCCAGGAGTGAACCTGATCAGATCCAGACTTCAGCCTCTACCGCGGCCAACGTTAACGCATCAGGTATCGCTCCGGCGTCTTATGGTAACTACAGCAAAAGGTCCACCGCGACAACAGCTGCTGCGGTCAACAGTCAGTCCGGCACTCCAAGCTTCACCACCGCCTCGGAGAGTCTTTCCCAGATGACGTCCTTCAATAAAACAGTTGCCTCTGCCACGTCTACCTCCGTGGATAGGAGTATGGAAACAAAACCATCAGATCCTGCGAAGGCAGGAGGGAAAGGACAGTATGGCTCTCAATACAACGATGTTTCCAAAAACAGGAGATTCAGCGTCGATGTGTATTCATCAACTCCCGATGTCGCCCAAGCCCCTACCCAACCTGGGGCGTTTTACAAAAGTTCCAGCCCAGAAGGCCCTCGTTCCCCGGTTTCTTCCCCGTATCACAGCGCAGCTCATTCGGAGTTCGGAACGCAGAGGACACCGTCCAAAGCCAGCTCACCGGCAGCCGGCCATCTGAGCGGCAGGTCAACGGCAGAGTTTTCCTCTCAGACCTCCACCACCCGAGACCTCTCCCCGACCAGGGTGAACGCGACCCCCTCCTCGCCGTCCTCGAACGCGGCTCAGGGAACTCAAACGTCCGTGAGGTCGCCCCGCCTGAATCGACAGGTATCGTCTCCCGACTCCGCCTTCATGGTCATCACTTTGGCATCGGACATCTCAGCCTCGCCTCGGCCCTTGACCGTCAGTTCTTCCACATCACCCCTCTCCTCGCCAACCCGGTTGAATCGACAACAGACCCTGCAGGATTGGGCTCAAACGGTCGTCACTTCCTCACAACAACAGATGCACCAGCAGTCGGTGTACACGATGACTGCGTCGCAGGTCGACAGACCGTCGATGACCAATTCGATGATTCAACCAGCGACGAGAGTTCAGATCTCAGCCACCGTCGTCACAACTACTACAGTGGTCAGCCGAGGAACTCTTCCCGTCGAGAGTAGAATGTCCTTGTCTTACCAGAACTCGACTGTAAGTTCAGCTCAAAGCTCAAAGGCGGGTGGTACAGTTGTGGATCTTCGAACGGCCTTGAAACCGGCTCCTATCATCATAACGGATCACGGCATGGATTTAACGTCACTGGCTTCGGAGAGCAGAAGGTACTCGCTGGATGGAGATCAGATTCCCAGTCGTCAGATGAGCACTGTGCAGCCGCTAATCATGAATCTGAACGTGCAGGAACACCCCAATGTCGTCGTCACCACAACTGTGGGTATAACGATAGCGTCCACCGTGGCAAAGATCCCAATGATCTACGGAGATCCGTTCCAGAGTCGCGTGGACTTTGGGCACGGGACAGGGTCCGCCATCTGCCTCACGCAAACCAAACCGCCCGAACCTGCACCTCAACCGCCAACCATAGCTGAGAGCAGAACCAATACTGACATGGGGTTGTTCATATCCAAACCGGATTTAAGTTGTCAGACGCAGCCTTGCTTTGCTCGGTATAACTTAGCTAATCAAACACCACCCGTGCGTAAAGTAGACATGGTGGTGGGTCAGAGTAACCTCTGTAATGCCGTTGTTGTCAATACCGTTTCTCGGTCCGCACATCAAGACAGCGGCCTCGTGGCCTCGCAAGTACGCAGCGATTTATCAGTAGAATCCAAGCCGCCCGCGCCTCCTCCAATCCTGACCGGAGTGAAAGCTCATCACACCATGGTACACCTAGACAACGTCGCGGCAGGCACAGTCACAAAGCTGGTGAAACAAGATCTTCCCCCTTCGAACGCCCTGGATTTGACTGGAGCGAAAGCGGAAAGGGCTGCGTGCTGCGACGTAGTGTATAAGTTTCCTTTTACTGGCAGTTGCACTGGGTCATATAATCCAGGTTCTCAGGTCCCTGAGAAAACAATGACCGAGCTACAGCAGGTTGAAAGGAACAATGTTCAGGGCTACTATGACAACAAAACGCATGAACCAATCGACAGTTACCAGTACAAAGAGCCTGTGGCCAGTTACAAAGATGGTCCCAGTTTTTACGATGAACGCAAGGCCTTTTCCCAGGTATTTTCCGGACGACTGCATTCCTCTCTGTCGGACACCAACCTGGTAGAAGCTGGTATGAATTATCATCCCATGAAGAACGATCCTTTCTACCACCCGCCTGGGGGAAACATGGCTGTCGACTTGTCTACAATGAAACACTCCTACGGTTTGTCTTTTGGTGACGGAAGGGACTGGGGGCTTGGGATGCAGTACGGATCCTTCACTGATCTGAGGCAAGCGTCGGACATCATGAGCCAACCCACACCGATAAGGAGGTACAGCTCCATGTCCAACATCCACTCCGATTACAGGTATTCAATGAGAGATGATCTGTCGAGCTTCCAGGAGGCCAGTTTGGCCCATTACAGTGCGACCACAGCCCGGGAGATCAGTCGGATGTGTGCGGCTCTGAATTCCATGGATCACTATGGGAACCGGTACTCAAATCGTCCCGATGCCCTGCCGTACGGCTCGGCCGGACCTAACCCTCACTGCGGTGGGCTCACGGGCAGCCACGCCATACCCAACCAGCAAGGTTTGGCCTCGGTGAAACCCGAGCTGATGTTCAACCCCAACTTCCCCGATCCCCGACGCCGCTCGGCGGCTCAAGGCCTCGGCCCCGTGTCGCAAGCGGTGCGTATGGGAGCCATTCGCCGCATATATCCTCAAACCGCGCCCGTGAGGGCCCCTGACGGCATGATTTACTCCACCATCAACACTCCCATTGCTTCCACCCTCCCTATCACCACCCAGCCGGCCTCCATCTTGCGGCCCATGTTGAGGGGCGTCTTCAGACCCTTCATGCCGGGCAACGTGACTCCCGTGCCGCTGTCGAACTTGACCAGGATTCCTCTGGTGACCCCGAGAATGCCAGTTACGGGCCAGAGCGTCTACCGGTTCCCTCCGCCCAGCCAGTTCACCGCCCCGGCCTCGGTGGGGGAGTCGCCCGTGTACCTGGGAAAGCCGGCAATAAGTATCCCCGGCTCAGCCGGTCTGGGGGGCAACGCAGGCGCCGGGGGGGGCGGCGCAATCCAGGCCGCGCAGAGACAAGATCAGAGCGGGATTCTGCATCCAAACGCCGTGACGCAGAAATACCTCGCGGAGGGGAGTCAGGCGAAGGCACAGGCACAGGTAGGAATTCTGCCGCAGCATCATCAACAACAACAACAACATCAACTACAGCAACAACAACAACATCAACTACAGCAACAACTACAACAACATCAACAACATCTACAGCAACAACAACATCAACAATTACAGCAACAACAACAACAACAACAGCATCTACAGCAGCTACAACAGCAGCTACAGCAACAACAACAACAACAGCTACAGCAACAACAACAACAACAACAACAGCTACAGCAACAACAACAGCTACAGCAACAGCAGCAACTGCATTTACAGCAGCAACACCCGCCACAATTGCAGCTGCACCCGCAGCCGGCGCAAATGCATCACCTGCAGACGCCGCAAGGGCAGCTACAGCAGCCGCAGCAGCCGCCGGCACAGGCGCAGCAAGCGCAGCAACCACCACACGCGCACAATCCCCCGCCGCCGCCCCCACCGATGCAGCCGCAGCCGTCGCAAGCGCAGCACCCACCGCCGCCCCCACCGCAGCAGCCGCAGCCGCAGCCAGTCCAACAGCCACCGCCACCACCCGCGCAGAACCCGCAACCCCCGCAAGTGCAGCCGCAGCCAGCCCAATTGCAGCAGCCGCAGCCGCCCCCGCAGCCGCAACCGCCCCCGCAACCGTCGCAACTGCAGCAGCAGCAACTGCAGTACCAGCAACAGCTGCAGCAGCAACTGCACCAGCTGCAACAGCAGCAGCAGCAGCTCCAGCAGCAGCAGGAGGCCCAGGCCAGCGCGGCCGGCCGGCTCCACGCGATGGGCGGCGGCGGCGGAGGCAGCCACAGGCACGAGGAGAAGGAGGAGGAACGTCAGCAGAAGCAGCAGCAGCAGCAGCACGACCACAGCCTGATCGTGGAGAGAGAGCGGGTGGAGCTGGAGAGACTCAGGCACCAGCGGCTGCAGGAGGAACTGGAGAGGCAGCGTCTGGAGCTGCAGAGGCACCGGGAGAACGAGCAGATCCTGGTCCAGCGCGAACTCCAGGAGCTGCAGACCATCAAGCACCAGGTGATGCACCAGCAGCAGGAGGAGAGGCAGGCGCAGCTGGCCCTGCAGCGGGAGCAGCTGGCGCAGCAGCGGCTGCAGCTGGAACAGATCCAACACCTGCAACAGCAGCTCCACCAGCAGCTGGAGGAACAGAAAGTCCGCAACAGCGGCGTCGGTGCCTGCGATGCCCCGGCCGGCCGGATCGCGCCCCAGACCATATCGGAAATGGCCGTCGAAATGCAAAGGACCATGGCTCAAAACGTCCAATACTGGCCCGTCGCCCAACCGCAGTACGCGGAGGCCCCGGCCTGCGCCCAGGAGCCGCCCCCCCCCCCCCCCGCCGCCGCCGCAGCCCCAGCCGCATTTCTCCCCGCGCCACCGACACCCCGGCGCGGATTTGCCGCAGCGCCCGTTCCCCAACTCGGCCTCGGAGATGTCGCTTCGAAACGAGGAGCACCTGGAGACCAGGGGCATCAGGAAGAGGAACTCGATGCCGAGGCTCCGGGACGCTTACAAGGAGGAGGAGGAGGAGGAGATGGAGGAGGCAGTGGCCAAGCGAGGCCAGTACGTGGTGAAGAAGATCGCCGACAGCTGCGTGCAGACCGACGACGAGGACGGCGAGGAGTGCTACTACGTGTCCCGCCGGCGCAGAACCAAGCGCAGCGTAGACTGCAGCGTCCAGACCGACGACGAGGACAACGGGGATTGGGAGCAGCCGGTGCGGCGGAGGCGCTCCAGGTACTCCAAGCATTCGGACTCCAGCACGGAGCACAAGCGCGAGCCGGTCAAGGCCACGTCCAGCATCGCCATCCAGACCACCAGCGATTGCTCGGTACAGACGGAACCGTACCAGCCGGGCCCCGTGTCGCCCGCCATCCACATCACCCCCGATCCCAGGGTGGAGATTATCAGGTACATCTCGGCCCCGGAGAAGACCCAGAAGGGAGAGAGCCTGGCCTGCCAGACCGAGCCCGAGACCCAATCGCAAGGAATCGTTGTCCCTCAGCTTTCTGTGCCGGCCGCCGTGAATCCCTACTCGACCAACGTACAGATCGTAACATCCGGCCCCCTGGATCAAACCACCGCCAGGCAACAGGGGATCATGATTGTCCCGAAGTTCGAGAAGAAGAAACCGGACCCTTTGGAAATCGGCTACCAGTCTCACCTTCCGCCCGAGCCCCTGCCTCAGATGAACCGCCAGCCTCCCAAATCGCCGCAGGTCCTGTACTCCCCGGTCTCGCCCCTCTCCCCGCACCGGCTCCTGGAGTCGTCCTTCACCTCCTACGAGAAGCTGAACAAGGCCCACGTGACCCCGCAGAAGCACTTCGCCACCGAGTCGCCCAAACGGCAACAGTCTCTGCCCCGGCCAATCAAGGTGATGCAACGCTCCATGTCCGACCCCAAGCCCATCAGCCCGACCTCGGACGACATCGGGAAGCAGAGATTCTTTATTCACCAACAGCCAACGCAGCACGGTAGTCAGGTATGAGAGAGCCAGGATTGAGGCGGTGAAGGAAATCTGTGGGTTTGGGTGGGTGGGGTGAGGTGGGGTGGGTGGGTGAGTGGGGTGGGTGGGTGGGGTGGGTGGGTGGGGTGGGGTGGGTGGGGTGACAAGAGAATTGTGAACCATCGCATCTGTGGAGCTGAGTGAGGGGCCATGTTGTTGAACATCAATTACTGAGCTCGACCTCGCCCTGGTTTGTATTTGTTGTTGAGAATAGAACCAAGGTTAACAAACGTGCGAAAAGCCGCAATCTTAACACCCACAACCGCCGGTAACAAAACTCCGCTGTTCAAGATGTTCTTTCCAAAAGTCTTTTAGACCTGGTTTCAGCTCCGGAGTATGGTGTTGATATCAGCTGTTAAATCATTCAGTTATCAATGAAATCCTCAGAATTCAGTTAGGGTTCCAGACTCCACTTGACTCTTCAGATCAAAGAATGAGCTGAACCTGTGTTTTCAGTCAGATATTTTACCTTCTGTTGGGCAAGATGGCAATCAGTCACTATTATACCTGTGTCTATACTGCGTTCATGGTTTGGGAAGGTAGATAGTTCCTCAAATTAATTGAGACATATACTTGTTCTTGTGAATCCTTTCACGAGACCTGACTTATCTTGGTTTTAACCATCAGAAAGGGGATATATTGAGTAGTCTCAGCCTCCAAAGGGGAGGTCAGAAGATCATTGACAATTCACCATGATATGCTTTGGAGATTTAAAAAAATATATATCATATATTATTATAGTTACATTACTGGAGTATATTGCTGGTTTCTATACCCCTTTTGAGTTGGTAATACCCTTGAAATCACACTGCATTGGAAAGCAGATGGAGGAGGAGTGAAAAAGAGGTGAGTAACTTTGACGAAAATGGTGGTCAGGAATCTGAATAAGATTTTATACAATATGTCCATGACTTGTGCCTTGCACTGGGCCTCATAAGCAACTGCATTATTGCTTGATAAACTTGCAGCAATTCCATCCCAATAGTCTGAATCATTCAGCACGGAGGGTGTTCACTCGTTAACCTAATGGAGAATTCCAGGTTATCAGTTTCTCATGTAATATTTATTGACGACAAAAAATGAGTCAAAATCAAACTGCCCCAGCCACCCTGCAGTGTGTATAATGGATGATAGATACATCAGAGACTGCAACCTCAGTCTCTAGTTTCATATTCCATTAATAAATGAAGCATCAGAATTTTTACTTTGCTCTTACTCTGGAGTCCGCAATTCTTTCCTGCTTGTTTTTTTTTCTCTCTCTCACCCTGTCTCTCTCTCTCGCGCTCTCTCTCTGTGATTGCTTGGCTGAAAAACCGTTAAGACAAGAGATTCTGATTATTTTCTTTGCGGTTGGATTTTGTTTTAGCGTGTGTGTGTGTTACTTGGAGAAGAATGTAGACGAGGTGAAAAAAAAGAGGAGAGAAGAGAAGACACTTTTAACATGAGAAGAAGAAAACAAAAATCTGTCAGTTTCCGAGCAGGGGAAATATAGGTGTAAATGTACACAGTTTCTAGAAGTACATACTGAAATCAGGTGGGATTCAGATGAGTGGAATTCTGTCATCTGAAAACGTTGGAAGCCTGAGCGAGGCGACTGAGATCTTTGTCTCGTGGGTTAGACTTGTCATACATGTTCGTGTTGAAGCAGGGTTTGTCGAGAAGTTGGTTGTCATCTCCTGCTTCGTTTCTATTCTTCCATATAAAGATTTCTGCCGCTTTAAGGAATTTTAATGATGAAACTCTTCACTGAATGACACGGTTTTCAGTAGTGAGTACGTAAGATGGCTGAATCCTTTGGACTTTGAACCCATTGTCTAGGCTGACACTCCAGTACATTGCTGCATTGTTAGAGATGTGATGTCCTTCAGGTGAGATAATGAGGGTCTCGTTTGCCAGTTCAGGGCATTGATATCTATCAATCAGTTTGTTTTCTTCAGTTACAAATGAATATGGTCCTAAAATTTTGTCTTGAGAGATCCTTTACACCGGGCCCTGCATTTAATAAAGATTTATTGACCCCCACCCCCACCCCACCCCTATCGAATTGTACGTCATGCGATTTGAAGTTTTAGCTACTGTATAAAAGATTGACTGAGCCGGTAAGATTTGGGGGAACATGAGATGAAACATAAGACACGGCAGAACAGCATGAGTTCGGAACAGAAGAGCATTTACCCAAAAGCCAACAAAATGGCGTTCCTTGATCAGCGTGGATCGTTCAACGCACCTGACTTTGGAATCTCCTTCCGTTGTGTTGTTGATGCTTGAGACTAGCCCGGTACCAAAACGTACACTTATACATAGCGCCCTCCAAGCGTCTCAGAGTGCAAAGTCTTTACAGGGTTCCATCACTCGGTGGACAGATCGAATGTATTGTTTCTCACTTACTGGATGATTCCAATGCACCTCAAGAGAATATCTCAATGCAACTGAACCCGCCGAGCAAAAACATAGAAACGTAAAACCTTTCTTTCTTCGCCTACTGCAATTTGTCCTTTAATTGTATAAGTTCAGGTCAACCGCTCAGTTACAATAACAACAACAACTTCGATTTATAAAGCGTCCTCCAAGCCGGACGGGGTCTCAGACGCTTCAAAGTTAGCCAATGAGTACAATGCACAGAGGCTTATCTTCGCAGCAGGGAAATGATCCTTCATATGAACGGATCCTTCGCAAGAAAGTGACCAGCCTGATGGCTGAGAGAAACTCCAAACTCAACTCCTTTCCATTGTGGAAGGAAATAAGTGCAAGGAAATAAGGCAATTGGATCTCAGCACGCTGGCACCAAGTCAGCAAACTCTCTTCATACAACAACACATCGATTGTCTCCTTCTGTTCATTTAACCACAGGAGAAGTCATGTTTTTTCGAGATGTCTCGAAGCGTTTCACAGAATGCACTGCGAAGTGGATTGACTGTGTACTTTGTGGGCAAAACGCTGCAGCCAATTGCGCATAGTACTTTCCCAACAAACCTTCGTGGGTTGAGTGATACCACACTTTTTTTTTAATGCTCATTGGGTATAACAATGCCAGGGCAGAGAATAATTTTTTTGCGTGTTTTGCAGCAGCGTCCCTGTTTATCACACTCCTAGGTTACCTGTGAGATAGCTAAGATGCAGAGTAAAACTTCTTAAACCCACCCAACCAGTGCATCTTAACTACAACCTCAGGAGATCGGAATTACAGCAGCACGTCAATATTTTCAACCCAGTAGTTTTCTTTGTGTGCTGATTGGCATCTGGACAATACAACTAGAAGGAACTGGATCATCATGAGGGCATATGCCGCGTGTATTGGACTCTATAAGTTGCTGAGAATGCATAAACACTGTGCGTAGTTATCCAGGAGTAGGTGGTTAGGATATTTGTGGTGGAGGTCAGGAGAAAACACATTCAGTCGTGGACTGAATTACAAATCTTCTCATATTCCAATAGTTGATTCAACGTCGTCATCTATGGATTTCAACTTGTTTACTCGAGAGATAGTGTTTCATTCAGCTGATAACACGAGGCAAGCGTTCCATAGGCTGCAAAATCTGTGTGATGTTTCACTGATAGTTTAAGGTAAAACTTGCAATTGTGATTGTACACAGGACAATTTGAGTCTCCATTGTTGTACAAGCTTGGCTCTGCAGTATGTTTAAAGCAATCATACGGCACAGCGTGTGTCAGTATTAAACAGGCCTAAACCTCTGAAGATTTGTGTTGATCCTGATATCAGTTTAAACAAGTAGTGAGAGACCTTTCAACAGAGAGGCTCCTCAGGTTTTCATTCCCCGGGGCGTGGCTGAAACTGGTGTGAAGCAAATTTCTTCAGCAGAATTCTAAGTAGATTGGCTTCAAAGATCTATTACTGGTGAAGAACAAACGAGGCAATCGGGTGTCCTCACACTCACACCAGGGTGAAAATGATACCAAACCGACAAGTGTAACACCAGCTGGAATCAGCGTCCACATTAAAGAACTGTAGAAAAATTGTCATTCGTAATAATAATAATAATCCTTGCATTTGATATGGAGCCTTATTCCCATCTTCAAGACGTTCTCAAAGCGCCTCACAACATAATGTAAAGTGAATCGAAAGTATAATTTGTGGGCAAAACACGGCAGCCAATTAGGCTCAACAGCATCCCCACAAAAACAGTCGTGGATTGAGTGAACCAATTTTTTTTTGAAAGGATTATTAACAGCCACCGGAAAAGCGATCCGCCAACAGCTCACAACCGGGTTCCTAGTTACTGCTAGGTGAATGGAAAAAACACAGACAATACAGGAGAATTCATCACACATCTATGTGTTTGTATTTTATCCAGAACATTTCTTGTTGTGATTTCCCAACTGATAGTTCAATGCTCTTACTGTTCTGCTTTGTTTTTGCCCCAGGTGATACAATGGCACTGTGAGAATTGTACTTGTTTTATGAGAAAGCAACACTACAATTTTGAGTGCCTTGAATCAGCAATAAGGTTGTTTAACTGGCGGATAGGACGCTGTATGAGTAACACATCTATATTCTTCTCTACCCACAAGCTTGTTTGTACCAGGCAACTTTTAAGGTAAAAGAAACAAAATGGTTGACGCAGGATGATTCCTACCTAACGTTGACTGCTACATGCTGTTTTTTTCAGGAGAAATCGTACCATAAAAAGAAAGGGTTAAAAAAATTTAAAGGGTCGGGGGAAACTGTGCATGCACAAACACGATGCATATATATATGCTTGCACAAACACCGTCGTTTGCCTCAATTTTTTTAATCCTTTCATTTTTGTTTGTGATCTCTTCCTGCCAGATCGCATGCAGCAGCCAAGGTAGGTATGGGGGAAGTGGTCGCCCACAGGAAGGGTTCCTGACTACCAGAGGACAGAAGCGATCGGGCCAGCATTTTTGAAGTGTGCGAGATTTGAGCGTGGAGCCATTTTCTGCTGAGGGCTCCAAATTGGTCCAAGTCTCAGACCAAGGACTGAGGTGGGTCCAATCAAACTACGAGTTTGGAATTTGGACGTGTTTAAGTTGACAAAATGGACGTCAGATTTTTATTTTATTTTTTGGAGGGTCGGGTGGGGTGGGGGTGGGGGGGGTGAAAAAAATCTTATTTTTTGTGGTCTTTTATTTTTTAATATATATATATATATCTAATATATATCTAGCGTTGGGAAATGGGACGTTTCCCGCTTTCAGGCAGCCATTTCCTGTATTTACACACTCTCAGGTTAGATATTATGCAGCCAGGCTCCTTCTACCCTGTTCCAACTAACGTGTCACACCCCAAACTTTATACCCACACCAGTGCTAGCTTTCGATGTCAGCCTGGCTCTGTTGGAGGTACTTCTGGGAGAGGAGCGGTTCTGGGTTCAAGCCACATGTTTAGGATTTTGAGCTCATAGTCTTCTTTGGGAGTGTTGCATCGTTAGAGATGCCATGTTTTAATAACTGATATACCGAGGCTCCCTTCTAGACATTTCCCTAAACACTATTTGAAAATAAGAAAGAAGTTTCTTTTGGTCTCTCCTGGCTAACCATCTTCTAGATAAATCAGTCATTCATTTCATGGCTTTTTTTGTGGGGACATTGCTGTGTGCAAATTGGCACCTACATAACATAACATAATATAAAAGCATGTAAAGTGTAACAGTCATTATACTTTACAGTAAATTCTGTGAAGCCCTTTAAGATATTTTGAAGTTGGAGACACTATATCAAATACAAAGATCATTATTATTTCCATCTCCAAAACTGTCCTTATAGTCTATCTTAGTGACTTATTCCATGTGGGACCCTTAGTGTTAAATATGCTTAATGATCCTTACAGCCAACAAAGACAGGAGCCTTATGTCCAATAAATCTGGTCTGGGTTTGAATCTAAATCCTAAAGATGAGAGGACATTCAGCCAGTACCAGTCTGAAGTTTAAAATATTCATTTGATATCATTTTTTATAACATAAAATATGCATGCATAAGCCCTGAATGGAGTCCAAACTTAAACCCATCCAAACTTGTTGAGATTTGGCCCACACCTTTAGGAATTTGGCATAATTAGGTTACATTCTAAATAACTTTCAGTATTTTGGTGTGACTGATCTGAAAGTTATGATTGCCAATTCCGATGCAGATTCAGAAGAATGATTCAATAACTTAATGTGCGCGAAGCTTTTTTGGGATAAGAAGTTTGTGGCGTTACCTACGGATAGTGCGATAAGCTAAAATGGTCGAAGTTAAATTTGGCTGAAACAAAACACTGTTGCAATGGATTACGTTGAACATTAAAAGCTGGAGAACAGGAGAAAGATGACCTCCTGTTTTCCCCTCTCACCTCATCTCATCTCTGACAGCTGCTGATTCATGTTGGGTGCAACTTCTACAGGAACCAGAGTCCCCTTGTCAAAGCTTCCCCCTCTTGACATTTGAGGCCTAGAGAGAGATGCTGAGGCCAGTTATTTTCCAGTCTCCAGCTGAGATGAAATAAATTCAGTAAAGACCAGTGGCTAGAATGTGGAACCTTCCGAGTTCCTATGCCTCAACACGCACCATTTACCTTCTGAATCACCAGGGGAACAGGGAATATTTTTTACACAGTGATTGGGAAATGTGTCCAAGGATTGTACTACTGTTTATTTGATGTCGACTGCGCTGTAACGTATCATGGCTTACTTACTTTAATTGTTTCTCGCTTTGTTTTTACATGCTTATTCCCCTCTCCCTCTCCCACCACCCCCACCCACCACTGTTGTTCTGGACGTTTCAATTCTTTGCACAGTAACACTCCATAACCAGCTGTGACAAGTGAACTTGCCAATGACCAATATATATTTCAGGAGAGAACAAGACCAATGATTGCTGCACCAACAACACTTTGTCTGCATCTCTGTCTCATTGCTGAGTTATGTTGCTGAAAAGTCTTTGTGTGTGTGTGTGTGTGTGTGTTTTGTGTGTCAGAGAAGCTCGGATAGATTTGGCTTTGGTGAGAGAGGGAGAAAAATCCAGGCCAAACTATACTAGCTAAAGAAAAGAAGCTTCCGAGTCTTAACAAAATAATGATTTAGGCAATTCTTAAGCGGCTCGTAACCTCGGCAAGGGGCTCTTTGTGGGGCTCTTCAGTTTATCCCTGGGGAATCTTTCCACAAATGACTGAAATATTGAAAATAACGATTGACAAAGAATCTGTGCGGAGTTTAGCGTTAGGGATCGCTGCAGTGTTAGTGATCCCTCCATCAGCATACTGTGCTGATCACGGGATTGCTTGCTGAACACACCAATGTATTTACCTGCATTGTGAAAATCTATAAAAACTCACGAGACAGATAATTTAAGTATTGATGATCAATGCACTGAATAGAGTAGGTGAGTTATTTGAATTTTCACGGAGCATGAGCAATCTGTGCCTTTTGTCGAAACTTAATTAAGTTCTGGTACAAATCCTTGTTCACTTGCTTTTAAGTAAATTGCTTACTGGGTACCTCCAAGCCAGGGTAAGAAAGGACTATTGCTTTTCATTATTAAAGCATTATTGAATAGTAATTGTTTTAAGTATAATAAAAGGCCTTGTTTCGATTTTTATTGTAAACCCCTTAATTTGTTAGTTAATCAGAAGTCGAAAAAAGAATTGTATTCATGTCTGTTTTCTTGGTCAGCCGTTTTCTTACATACAAGAGTATGCAAACCCAACATGCATCCCACCTACACATGGAAACGCACGGGATAAATAGCTGTATTCTGATGTATGAGAGGTAACGTTCAACGCCTAAACATTTCAGTGATTATTGTCATTTGAAATGTTATTGCAACACTGCCAGAAATGCTCTCTCATAAACAAGTGGCTCTGGCAAGAAGCTTGTTTATATGATTCCATTATCGATAAAACACCTACGGACAGCAGAATGTACTTTGCCTACTACTCAAGAGTCGTAAACCATACCTCTTATAATAATAATAAATAATAATAATTCTTTGATATTTTGCATTTGATATAGCGCTTTTTCACACCTTATCGACGTCTCAAAGCGCTTCACAGAATATACCGTAAAGTGAATTGACTGGATATTTGTGGGCGAAACGCGGCAGCCAATTGCGCACAGCAGCGTCCCCCACAAACAGTCGTCGATTGAAATAACCAATTTTTTTTTTATCAGTGTGTTGTTGTTTTTTGTTGAAGTGTTGCATTGCAGGGAATGAGCAAAAGTGCTCCGAGATGCCACTGAGTGTGAAGGGTGCTATATCAATGCAAATTGTTGTTATGTTTTATGCAGATCCTCCATTGATAAGCAAATCATAAACTACATGTCACAGAGAGAATGTACATTAGAGGTATTCTGTAAAAGTTTTAGTGACAATGACTGAGCCATAAACAGCAGTTTCCATGTCAACCAGCACTTTAGTGGTGGAACATACCAGAGATATTAAATAATTTATTTTGGTAAAGAAGTATTAAATGTGCAGAGTAAATCTTCAGAGTGACGTGAGTTGTATTTGGGATAATTGCAGCATTGGGAATCACTGAAGTAAATCAATAGAGCGTTACTGTCCCGGTCAGATAATGCTTCGGACGTTCGGAGTTTCACAGCGTGAGATTCGGGCACACAATTAACTATTAGAGAAAGAGATAGTGAAATCGAGTTCTGATTTGAATGTAGTAATGCGAGAGAGTGTGTGGGTGAAACGTTTAAACCTCTAGCACAATGTTCAGAGGAGCAATAACTATGATAGGAACCATAGAGATTTAAAAAATGTTGATGGGTTTTGAGACGCCTTGAAGACATGCTAAGGCGCCATATCAAATGCAAGAATTATTCTTAAAAGAGTTAAGGATTTTTTTTTAGGGAAAATAAATGTTTCAAACAAAATGGGGAACCCAAGCATTGGAAGCAGTGTTAGCAGTGAAGGAGCAATAAATAACATTAGGTGCAATCTCACGTTTAGACCATCGTATTCTGTGCTTGTTTTAGCTGAATAAGTAAGTTTGTTTGCTTGACACAATGTTTGTTGGGTTGGCTTCCAAAGACAATTCACACATGAGGGTGGGGGGTATAAAATAACTGGAAATATTGCTGTAACTTGCAATTCTGTGGAATAGGCTCCATAGGGAGATGGTTGAAGTAAGGAAAGGTTGATTCCTTGAAACACAGATTAGTTTTCTTGCAGAAAACAACATTATGGGATGTAGCACATGGGGAGTTATGGACATATGTGCCTGCAACCACCTGGAAGGCAAAATAGATAGTCCTTGGTCTTTAATAATCATCATCATAATAATAATAATCCTTGCATTTGATACAGCGCTTTTCAAGTCTTCTACACGTCTCAAAGTGCTTCACAAAATATACTGTAAAGTGAATGAATTGACTGTGAATTTGTGGGTGAAACGTGGCAGCCAATTGCGCACAGCAGTGTCCCCACAAACAGTCGTCGATTGAAATGACCAAAATTATTATTGTTTTTTCTCGAGGGGTAATTATCAGGCGTTTATGTGGAGTTAGGAAACTTGCCCAAGGTTTCATCCTGACCTATCGGGTCTCTTGTTTGCAAGGCCAGTGCTCTAACCACTGAGGATTTGTAGGATTGGATCAGGATTGTAGATTTTTTTTTTCGTCCAGCGTTTCTTGTGTTCTTAATTCATTAAGCGAATTAATGATATGGTTCGTTGAATTCATACAGAACGTCCGTCCCTTTTGCTTTTCAGATTGGAAGTTTACAGCAGAATAGTATGAAGAAAGTGAAGAGAACTCTGCCCAGTCCACCACCTGAAGACATCCATGGTTCTTTCCCCCCCCACCCTCCGTTGTTTGGTACCTCCCTACCTCGCAAGCGCGGTGGTTTACCCGATCAGTTGACCCGAGACAAGCTCCTCAAGGACATTAGTCACGAACTCGAGAAGGTGGAGCAGGAATCAAACAAGCTGCAAAAGAAACAGGCAGAGCTTGACGAGGAGGAGAAGGAAATTGACGCGAAACTCCGTTACATAGAGCGAGGGATCAATCGCAGAAAAGAGACCTTGGGGAAAGACTCAGATAAGCGAGAGGTGGGGTACGTACGGTACATGGGAGAAGATAGGGACTACATGTCAGATAGTGAGGTTAGTAACATCCGAATGGTCCAATATGACAGCAACAATCTTCTCGCCAGGCCACGTACGGCCCCGATTAATAAGTATTGTGAATATTCAGCCCCACAGTATCCCACCGCATCATCGTGCACCTCATTCCAATACCCTCCATCCCAAACCACTCCTCAGGTCCCAACTAACTACCAGCCGGGAGCTGGTTATCAGTCAACTCACTACCAGGTTCCCAACACTTACCAGGCGCAGAACAACTTCCAGATGCATCCCAACTTTCATTCGCAAACTGCTTATCAGCAGCACGGTTTCGCCCAGAGTACAAACTACCAGACCGACAACAGTTTACAGAACCCGGCTGGATTTCCGCCCGCAAACCAGTACCAAGCCCCCGCCTCCTATCCCAACCAGGCCAACTTTCCCAATCAAACCAACTTTCAGAATCAGCCCAATTTTCCCAACCAGGCCAACTTTCCCAGCCAGGCCAACTTTCCCAGCCAGGCCCCCTTTCAGACCCCACCTAATGCTCAGTACCAACAACCGGCGGATGTCCTGAAGGTTCACCAGAAACCGAGACAGACGTCGCTGGCGGACCTCGAACAAAAGATCCCCACCAACTACGAAGTGATCGGTAACCCGGCTGTGATCATTTCTCCAACCCCAGCTGAGATGACGTACACCACCACAGCCAGCGGTAACTATGACCAGTACAAGAACGCGGAGATGAGAGTGACCCAGAGCGGAAGCGCGGTGGAAAGCCCTTCGACGAGTTATTCATCCGACTCTCTGTACACAAACCTGGAGCACAGTGTTGCCCGCAATTACGTGATGATCGACGATATCAGCGAACTGACCAAAGAGAATTCCTCCACCGCAGACAGCCAGAAGACGGAACAGCCCGGCAACGGGAGGTACGCGAAGGACAAGAATGGCTTTACGGAAAGTGTGAACACCAGCAGGGCTCAGGCGTACAGCAAGGCTGAGGATGAGTCTGAGGAGGAGATGTATGACCAACAGGGATTAGACTACCGAGGGAAAAATGGTTACCAAAGAAATTTGGACAGTCATGGGAGAGGATCGAGTAGTGCGAGCGGATCCTCCTACTATTATGCGGAGAACAATCACAAATACTCCTCCCGCGCGGAGAAGCACGTCTCCTCCCCCGCCACGCAGAAGCACTCGTCCAAGCAGATGGCTCCCGCCGTCGTGTCCTCGAAGCGCAGCAAACACCGCAAACAAAACGTCGAGCAGAAGATCTCCAAGTTCTCGCCCATCGAGGAGGCCAGGGACGTGGAGTCCGACCTGGCCTCCTACCCCGTGACCACCGCCACTTCGGGCAACAACGTTATCCTGAGGGCCAAGAAGCTTCAGGACGAGATCACGTACGGCCTGAAGAAGAATATTTACGACCAGCAGAGGTACTCTGGCCACGGCGGCAGTAGAGCGCCGGTGGACGATTCGGACAGAATGTACAATAACGGGGGCAGATCGCGGTCGTCCTCCATGTACGGAATGGAACGATCGGGCCGGGAGCCGGCGAGTCCGAGAAGCAAATCCTACGACCGAGACGCCGCAGATCGATCGCAGAGGGGCTCCAAGCCGTCGGGGAGTCAGAGCCGTGGCCGGGCTCCGGTCAGGAGCCAAGCGTCTGAAGCGGAAAGCCCTCTGAGTCCCGTGGGGAAGCTGATGGGCGTGGCGAGAGGATCGGGAGCAAACCTCCCGTCAAGCGCCATAGACAGTAGATCTCAGTACGGCTCGAGCCACTCACTGCCTGATGTCCAGGACGCCAAAGAGGTATCTCACAGCTACGCCTACGAAGAGGAGGACGATTATATTGTGGACGATCTGCACTGCGCCGTGTCCGACAGCGAAGGTAATGAACCCCGGTGGTGACACGACCGGTTTGTAGGCCCTGATGGTTTGCAAAGCATGTGTGTATGTCGGGGAGGGGTTGGTGGCTGGGAGCGGTGGGGTGGTGGTTGGGAGAGGGAGGGAGGGAGGGAGGGAGGGAGGGAGGGTGGGGGAGTAAAAACACACAGTGCGGAAAAAAAAAATCACAAACACTTTCAACGGGAAAACACGCATCCTTCTCAACAGTGCAACTTCGTGCATGTGTGAAGCAGACTTGTCAATTGTTGCGAGGTTGAGAGTCTGGCTGATTGACTGGTTCATTTTGAATTGGCATGTGCCTTGATCCATTTATTTGTATGCATTACCTTTTTCCTTTTTTTCCTAAAACCTTTTCAGCATGACGCACAGGCGTGGCATTGCTTTCGTCCGTGTTGTGTCTGGTGATGTATCATATACATATATATATATCTATATATTTTTTTAAATCTTCTTTGTGTTAAGTTTATGCGCGTGTGTGTGCGCGCGCGTATGTACAGTATACACACGTTACCTACATTATCATCGTGGAGTTTCCCTGCATGCGATGGGTTTTTTTTTTTGCCCGCAATGTGGCCGTTTTGGCGTGGCCGAGGTCCGGTTACACCGCCCGGCTGTCCGGAGGGAAAGCAGCGTGACTGTGATCTTCTTTGGTTTTTTGAGCCTATCATTTAGGCCAGGAGGAGACAGACTGGTTTGAAAAGCCAAAGGAGTCCAGGTCGGAGCGTTCGCGGCATTACTCGAGCCAGTCGACGTCGCGCAAGGTAGGCCACAGGAGCCACCCGCGCCACGACTACGGCGATCCCCCGGAGGACTCGTGGCAGGCGTCGGAGCGCGGGCCGTCCCGGTACTCCGCCAGGGAGCAGCAGAAGCAGCCGGCGTACCAATACGGGGAACACGCCAGGCACGCCTCTCGCAACCAGCCCGAGGAGCCGTCGCGGAGGTCGTCGAGGCAGCACCCGAAGGACCAGCCTCGCCAGGAGTCCCGGCAGTACTCCCAGCAGCCGCCCCCGCAGAGGAGGAGCCACCCGCCCGAGCCCAAGGCCATCCGAGACCCGTACCCGAGCTCCTCGGAGTGGACCCAGCCCCGGTCGGCCTCCGATCGGCATTACCAGGACACCGAGCAGCAGCCGAGATCTCAGAGGCACGGGCAGCAGCCACAGCCACAGCCACAGCCGTCGCCAACTCAACAGCAGCAAGCAACGTCGAGGAAGTATTCAGAGCAACCGTCCCCTCAACAGCCGCCCAAACACCAGCAGGAACAGCGAGGGTCCCGGCCGAGCCAACCCCAACAACAACAACAACAACCACCACCAACACAACCACCGCAGCAGCAACAACAACAACAGCAACAGCAACGTTACCCGCCCGGCTCCTCCCAGCAACAAGCTCGGCAACTGGTCCCAGAACACCCGCCAGCCCAGGCCCAGCACCAGTCACGGCAGCCGCCGCCGGCACAGGCGCAGCGGCAACAGCAGCCACCGGCGCAGGGAGCCCGGCAGCCCCAGCCCCAGCCCCAGGCCCGCCAGCAACCGGCCAAACCCACCACCGCCGCGGTAAGCCACCGCTTCTTAATAATAATAATGATGATGCTAATCCTTTCCGATTGATGTTGCGCTTTTTCATATCTGTTCGACGTCTCAAAGCGCTTCGCAGACTATACTGTAAAGTGAATTGACTGTGTATGTTTGTGGGCGAAACGCGGCAGCCAATTGCGCGCAGCAGCATCCCCCCCCCCCCCCCCCCCCCCGTCCCCGTCCCCCCCCCCCCCACAAACAGCCGTGGATTGAAAATGACCGATCGTATTATTATTGTGTTTTTTGGGGGACGGATTATTATTATTAGGCGCATGTATAGAATAAGGAAACTTGCCCAAGGTTTCGCCCTGATCTGCCTGGATTCGCACACAGGTCTCATGCTTGAAAGGCGAGCGCTCTAACCACTGAGCTACAGGACTCCTGTTTCCCTCCCTCCGCCTGGCCCCTCTCATCCTCCGCCATCTTCAGGTGAAGACCTTCCTCTTTGACCATGTCTGCAGTCACCTCTCTCTCTCACCACCCATCACCCACCTACCCCCACTCCGCTCAATATCGTGCTCTGTCACGTTCAAGCGTTCTGGGACCCTACTTTGCGCGATTTACTGTGTAAATCAAAGTTGTTGTTGTTTGAAATGGGATGTGGAGTCCGGCTACTCACGCTGTCCTTATCTTCGAAGAGATAAAATGTCCTACAGCCATCTTAATGGCTGCCAAATTCTGAGACATTTGATTTCTCAATGACGATGATGATTTTGAAGACGTCAATGTGTTTTTTTTTTTTTTGTCTTCTCTTATCTTCCTTTATCAGCAGCCAAAGCCAGGGCAGATACCAGCCGAAAAGGTGGGTCAGGGGATTGCTCAAACACCAGCTCCAAAGCCAGACCAGGCCGTTCCTCAGACCCCCTTGGCGAAGACGGCTCCTCAAACCCCCGCCACGAAGCCCGGTCAGCCTCCAGCTGCTCCTCAGACACTCGCTGGAAAGCCAGTCCAACCAACGGCACAAACAACTGGCACTGCCAAACCTCCAGTAAGACAATCGGCCACCCCACAACCGGCTGCCAATGCTGCAGGTAATAATAATAATAATAATAATCCTTGCATTCGATATAGCGGTTTTGCATGTCTTCTAGACGCCTCAAAGCGCTTCGCAGAATATGCTGTAAAGTGACTTGACTGTATGTATGTTTGTGGGTGAAACACGGTAGCCAATTGCGCACAGCGGTGTCCCCCCCCCCCACAAACAGTCATGAATTGAAATGACCAATTTTATTGTTGTGGTTTTTTATGGAGGGATTATTATTAGGTGTGCGTGTGGAGTAAGGAAATTTGCCCGAGGTTTCGCCCTGACCTGACCTGATTCGAAACATAGGCTCACGCTCGTTAACACGAGTGCTTTAACCACTGAGCTACAGGAGCTCCGAGAATCTAGTTGCATTTCAAATATTATATCAATTTTACTTTCAATAGCTGTGAAACTTTAACTTGACATTTAAAATGTGCCTGCCCTGGGAGCTTTCTTGCTAGACCATTCAGTCACAAGGCAAAATCTGACTTTTGAAAGAAGGTTTAATGTTGAATAAAACACAGGTATATGTACTGTGAGATCATGTCTCGTGGGAATTTAGTTCAGACAGTTCCAAAATCATTTTACTTTCGACTCTTCCAACTTATAATAATAGTAATAATAATAATAATCCTCGTGTTTGGTTTGATGTAGCACCTCATAAAGTCTTCGAGACGTCTCAAAGCGCTTCACAGAACATAGTGTAACGTGTAAAGTCAATTAACTGTGTATTTTTCGGGGCGAAATGTGCAAAAAGAGGAATAAATTGTCCCATCCGATAAGACTCAAATTTAAATCCACGAGAGGTGACATTCCATGGGCAGCCCGCTATTCCGAAGAACTTTCCGTAAACATTTGATGCGTTTGGCACTGAATTTGGTCTTGCAAGAAAGCCTGCGATTATCTGGCAATGAATATCGTAAGAGAGTCTTTTCTCTTTCTGGGGGTAATAGGTTCGAAGCCAGCGGCGGAAAAGGAGGGAGAGATTGGGGCCTTTGTTTCCAAGATGTTGCCCGGTGGAGCTGCTGAACAGGCTGGCAAACTGACTGAAGGTAACAAAAAAATTGATTAATCTCTTTGAGACTGGGTCTTGGAAATATTCAACTTGACGCGTGCATTTTTAAGTGAGGTGTCTTTCTGTGCCTAGGTACAGTGAGTGCAGAGGTAATGGCCAGTGATTGTGCCTCCGTTACCACACTGGTTAGAATTTTAAGGACCCAGCCTCTAGGTTTTAATGGGTTGCTACTGTATGTCAAAATTTAGACATCGTTGGATTTTTGCATTGAGAAGGCAAGATCCTTTTTTGCGTTGAGTTGAGGAAATTCACTACTCAGAGGGTCACAGGGGATAATGACACAGTCGAAACACTGGAACATGTATAATTATTTTTCTGGAGCCGTGCCAGTTTAGCAAGCGATGTTCCCTTTTTCAATGGCGAGGTGATGTTTAGCTCGCGGGGTAACAAAGTGTGTTTCTTTTCCTTCTTTGTGCAGGCATCGCTTCCTTTGGCCGTAAATTAACTTCGTTTTGGTGATGCTGCTGGAAGGTTAGTGCTACCCGTGCTCTCATCTCCATCTGAAATTGGGTTTTGAAAGCTTTGAAGCGCAATTTATGTCATCTTTCTTTTGTAGCTTCCTCTCTCATTCTCTATCGCTCTCTCTCTCTCTCTTTCGATTGTCATATCGACTCCCTTCCCCTTAGTCAGGGATTGTGATTTCAGGCGAACCGATTGCCCTCCTCATAATAATAATAATAAATAATAATATTAATCGTTGCATTTGACGCAGCAGCTGATAGAATGGTGGAACAGGCTCGAGGGGCTGGATGGCCTGCTCCTGTTTCCACGTTACCGACTGCTGTAACTCTGCCACAATCTGAAGCCAGGGAGGGAGTTCCCAAGAGTTGAGTTAATGTGGACTGTTGACTAGCCAGGTTTGTCCATAGATTGTTACTGGGTTGGAGCTGTCAGCAACGATTGAAGCTGTTGTGTCCTCTGATTGGGTTGCAGGAATGTTGGTACAGGAGCAACGAGGCGTGAGACATATTGAAAAAACCTACGAAGAATCGGAAAACATTTTAACAAGAAACATGAGAGCGTGGGACTCTGTGTGTACTCGGTAAGCAGCTAATTTTTTTTCTTCCCTTCAGTCTTCACCCTCTTTTCTGTACTGACCGAGCTTTGACTTTCGTTGGGGTTTTAAGATTTCCACAGCGATAAACCCTGAGTGAAAGGACATTGTATAAATGCGTGTTGCATTGCTGTTGTTGTTGTAGAGGCCTGTAGCTCAGTGGTTAGAGCGCTCGCCTTACAAGCGAGAGACCTGGGTTCAATTCCAGGCAGGTCAGGGCGAAACCTTGGGCAAGTTTCCTTACTCCACACACACACACACACACAGGCCTGATAATAATCCCTCAAAAAAAAATTGGTCATTTCAATCCACAACTGTTTGTGGGGACGCTGCTGTGCACAATTGGCTGCCGTTTCGCCCACACACACATATGTATATATATATATACAGTCAATTCATTTTACAGTATATTCTGTGAAAAGCTTTGAGACGTCTAGAAGACGTGAAAAGCGCTGCATCAAATGCAAGGATTATTATTATTATTAATTCTGCTTTAAATGTGCCGGGCTAATTAAGAAAAGTAGGCTCACTGCAATATGGGTTTCTGGAGGGCTGTCAGATTTAACTACTAAATATTTAAATGGATTTCTTGTTATGGACATCAATTTTGAAATTTTTATCAGTATTAATTAGTGCATTTAATCTTTTGCCCATTTAGTCCTTCAGCTTTTCAAAGCAGCGATGGATTACGCTGTAGCCATTTTTATCATGAATACGTCAGACTTCTATATTGGAATGTGTGCGTCACCAAATGTCTCATCTCACTCTTAAACACATTATTGGCATACACTATACTGAGGACTTTTGTGGATTAAATATTGAAGGCAATAAATCCAAGTCAATGTGAATTTACAAAAAGTAGAATGTACAGGAATTCTCTGAGGTTGGATTACAGCTGGTGAATATCGGGGTCTAAATTACAGGATTAATAATAATAATCCTTGCATTTGATATACCGTCCGCCTCATTGTGTCATCGAGATGTCCCAAAGCACTTTACAGAACATACTATAAAGTGTAGTGACTGTATATTTTACGTGGCAGCCAATTGCACAATTAAAATGCACTTGTACTTTGTCTGATCTTGATTTTTGACTTGTGTGAAGTGAAGCCCATTTGACTTTTGTGTATAATGCACCGAAGTGCGGAACATACCCTAGGCTGTACCGCAATATTCAAAGTCATCTGTTGCCGAAACTGATTTAATCCTTTTAATATTAACAGCCACGGAGCGACGGAAACCTGGAGGAAAATGTGCCACAAAAGATTTACTTTTAGACTTTGCTGGTTCTGGCCTATATTGCCACAGAACGTACATCTACAAAAATCACAATAATTTGCATTTATATGGTGCCTTTCATGTCGGAAAGACAGAGAGTGGCTGAATAATCCTCAGGGACATAGGAACTAGAGTAGGCCATTCAGCCCCATCGAGTCTGTTCTGCCATTCTATAAGATCATGGCTGATCTGTGCCTCATATCTCTTGATATCCTGATGTTGCTGAAGGCTTAGAGAAACAGGAGGTGGATGTGATACATGCAACAGCTAGTATGCGTTTACTTAGTGTGTGTTAGGATGTCCCAGCGCATTCGGTCATCCTCCTGATGTGAAAGATAAGTATAAATTTGCTGTTGTATTTTGTTGTTACACCTCCGAAATCAGAGTTTACAACAGACAAATAGGCCATTCACTGAGCCTATGTCCTGACAACAAAAAACCCCCCACCACCGCAACAACAACAATACATTTAACAAGAACAAAAGACAAATTTACTTTTATACGACACTTTTCACTTTGGGAGAAAATTCTGGACAGTACAGGGAAAGATGACCAAAGGAACGGTCAAACAAAAAGGTCTCAAACATACTGTCTTCAAACAAATACTGATTATTTGATAATTCTGCGTCACCTGTGTATTTTTTGATTTAGTACAGCGGAGAGCATAACCGTGAATCCATACAAAGCTGCATATTTTAATCTGTCAGTCTATGCACAAGAGAATTGCAGCTCTGGTTTTGTGGAATTATTCACTTACGCCTTTTGGGAACATATATTAGCAACTCTTCTTTACTTAAAGGCTCAGCTCAAGACCCTGCGTGAGTGCTAATTAAATATTTTATAAAATGGAGCTAAGCCGTGTTGCTCAATCTTTTGTTTGAAAAAGTACCTAACCCTGAAAGCTAGCTCCTGCGATGATTGCACAGCGAGAGAGGGGAACTCGGGGTGTTAGTTAGTCAATTGGCGGATTGCTTTCCGGGGGTAATAATCTGTCTACAAAATAATAGCAATAATATTAATAATGTGGTCACTCAATCCACGACTGTTTGTGGGACACTGTCTATGCGCCATTGGCTGCCTGGTTTCACCCACAAATATACGGTTGATTCGCTTTGCAATATATTCTGTGAAGCGCTTTGAGACATCTCGTAGACGTGATGATAGTTGTATCAAATGCAAGGATCGCTATTATTCTTATTTCTATAGGCATGTTATTTTAGAAATCATTATGAAAAACTTGTCCAATTTGCCAGTTTTGCAGTCCCATGTATCGCTGTGAATAAATATTCACAATTTAAAATATATATCTATATATATATATATATTGGACAGTGGAGGGGGAAATATCAAAGAATGTGACCATGTTCCTGTCAGTTTTTTTTATAAATGGAGTTGCTTTTTTAGCTTTATTAAAACCCAAATGCTCCGGGTTCCTGGAAACATTTGAATGTTCATCTCAGCGAGACAATTACAACGAAATATTTTCTTAGTAACCACACAGTTCTTGGACTTGAGACCTTTTGTGAAATATATAATCCACATCCACATTGCATATTTCTAGCATTGTGGCAATTACGCGATTTTCTCCTGAGATACATTTGTTCCCTGTAGAATTCATCTGTCTTCTCTATTATAAACATAACAGCAACTTCCTCACAGTGTGAGAGAGACTGAGGTACAATGTTGGACTAGGTAGAGTGGAATGACCTTTACTGCACATCAAATTGTACAATGTAGGAGTGCTCTGCGCTGATGTTGGATATCTGAAATGGGGAAAAATTCTCTATGTCACCAACTCAGAAATAATAACTGTCCCTAAAATTGATGAGCACAAAAAATTCACTAAAGGCACATCCCCACCACCTCTTCCCTCCCCTCAAAATCTAAATTAATTCCTATGTCTGGATTTTACAAGATAGATTTGGATAGGGATGGTTCGATAATACCAAAAAATGCTGGTGTCTGAAATCTTCATGAATGCACATATGTTTTTGCCCCTTTCACATCCTTTTTTTCATCCATTTAACTGTTCCCTACCTCCCCTGTATTGATTTGTCTCATAATCTGCGCATACATAGAGCAGATTTGCAGCTAATAGTAATAAGATTTCTTGCTCGAATACTACAGTATATCCGCTGTAAGGGGGCAGATGTTTTACTCTGAGAGTGTAAACTTTGTTTTTTCAAATACAATCCGGAGTTGGATGAAATCAATGTGGTTCAAAGGGGGTTCATCAAAGCCAGCTTGAAGACAGCTTGAATCTGCCAAGCACCTGTGTTCACAACAGAGCCACGTTTGTCTGTGAGGAGAAGGTCGCAATCAGGAGTTGAGTTTTGTTATTCAATAGTTTTGCTTGATTACGGTTGTGAGTGGGGGGGGGGGGGGGGGGGGGGGCGGAAGTGATGGAGAAATGGTTTTGTCAGAAAGATTAGTGTCCAGATTCCCAATTTATTGGACATTGGTCATTTCCATCCACGACTGTTTGCGGGGAGGCCGCTGTGCGCAATTGGCTGCCGCGTTTCGCCCACAAATATACAGTCAATTCACTTTACAGTATATTCTGTGAAGCGCTTTGAGACGTCTAACAAGAAGTGAAAAGTGCTATATCAAATACAAGGATTCTTCTTCTTATTATTATTATCCTTAGAACATTGGATTCTAATGTGCGTTGCCCAGAAAAGATCTATACAATTCCTCCGACTTAGGCTCACTTTAAAATGGAATTTCTTCCATTCCATTTGCTCAACCAACTTGGTTTCTATAGGAATGTTTCACCACATATTGTATCAGATGCAATGATTCTCATTATTAGTATTACTATTTTCCCTCTGGAATGATTTCCAAGCACGCTTGCACACCTTGCTTCCCATCCACGCTGGATCATCTTGCTTTGTGTTCCGGGTCGGTGAAGTGGAATCAGCTTTTTTTTTCTGTTTAAAAAAAAAAACCCAATTATAATAATCCCGACGACGGTTCGGTTTTCAAGCAGAAGTCGACCGACCGGCGCTTTAAACGATGCATTTGCAGGGAAATCCATTATTAATGAGCTGTTAGTGCAGCGTTAACACGGCGCCTATTAATAGGCACATTGTGAGGCAGCGAGTTTTAATGCTGTGGAGGAGTTTAGGGAAACAGCAATCACAAGCAAAAACATCACCAACACCCCCAAGATTTACATACTGCAGTCAACTCAATATGTTGCATTGTGTAACATAATCTGTCTTGTTCAACGCAATACTTCAATAGGCAGTGTAAGTACAATGCGTTGCATTTTTACAGTGTCCTGGTTTCCAGCGCTAAGCTTGTAAGGTTTTATAGGATATTTACTCCGTGCGTTATCAAGGATAAGAAAGGCGCCACGTTTTGTGGCCTCGCTCGCCAATTGCGTGTCTCTCTGCTGGCATTCAGTAACGCACAATAAATCAGATGGAACCAAGCTGGCCACAGGATTGAGGGTAAGAACAATGTTGCTGATTATATAACCAGGCAACAATTCGCTCGATGTAAAGGTCATGTGTGAAATGAGTCTGAAGCGATCTGAACAAGGTTTCTAGTGGTCAACATGGATTGCCAGTACATAACGCTGGAAAATCATCAATTTACATTTATACAGGGAGTTTTGTATAGCGGAACATCCCAAATTGGTTGTGAAGTCCGAGGAGATGCTGGCAAGACACGGGCAGGAGAGCCTTAGATTTGTCAACTGAGTTAACGCTCGTACAAGACTTGAAGTCCCACAGGCATTTGTCTGTTAACAGCAGTGTTAATATGCACTCAAAAAAGGCTGGGTTTTGCTCAACACACATATTGAAGCCTTATTCTTTAAGGATAATAATGATATTAATCCTTGCATGTGATACAGCGCTTTTCACGTCTTCTAGACGTCTCAAAGGGCTTCACTCAATACACTGTAAAGTGTATTTACAGTATACTGTATATTTGTGGGCGAAACGGGGCAGCCAATTGCGCACAGCAGCGTCCGACACAAACAGTCGTGGATTGAAATGACCAATTTATCACTGCTTTTTTTTTTCAACGGATTACTATTAGGTGTATGTGGAGTAAGGGAACTTGCCCAAGCTTTCGCCCTGCCTGGAATGGAACCCGGGTTTCTCGCTTGCAAGGCGTGTGCTTTAACTGCTGAGCTACAGGACTCCACACACTGTATCTGGCTTTACTTAAGCGCTCAATGTAAAACTGGGTACCCGCAATGGAGCTCCAATAAGAGTTCCGTCTTCTTAATCCGAGACCAACATCCCAAACCTTTCCCTGACCTTCATGATCACATAGTCCTTTTGGTGATGCATCCGTGTTTTTATTCTCCACACAGACAAAAAAAGAGAGGGCAAAAGGATTCTAAACCTGCTCACCAAATGGAGAGACTGTCAGTATTGAATGCTGGCAGGAGGTATGTGCAAAGCAAACAGCAAATTCTACCATTGGATTGAACGCAGTAATAATCCTTGCAAATCGATACGGCGCCTTATCACCATGGGCGGGCCGCTTTTCCCGGCAATAATATATCCCTTTTTCCGGGAGTAATAACCCCTTCAAAAATATATTATCTTTTCAAAAAATAATAATTTGGTCACTTCAATCCGTGACTGTTTGTGGGGGGGGGGGGGACGCTACTGTACGCAAATTGGCTGGCGCGTTTCGCCCACAAAATATACAGTCAATTTACATTACAGTGTATTCTGTGAAGCGCTTTGAGACGTCTCGAAGACGTGATAAGGCTCTATATCAAATGCAAGGATTATTATTATTACCATCATCAAATTTTCGAGAAGTTTCAAAAGCACTTTGCAGAATATACTGTAAAGTGAATTGAGTGTATATTTTGTGGGCGAAACGCGGCAGCCAATTGCGCACAGCAGCGTGATATAGGGAGGAGAGCAAACGCTGGGTAACTCCCCTCCCCTTCTCCAACTCAAGGACATTGAAGGCATCATAGGGCATCCATCATTGAGGGGAGTTTGAGATCAAGTAACTCAGCCCGACCAGTGATCGAAGCTAACACGAAGTGGTCGACTAACTTTGCTCTGGCTCAGTAACCGTGAACGGTATATGTTACTTCGAAATCCCAAATGGAAATTTGAAGCGCGCTTCCATAAATAGTCTCCAGTCAAATGATTGCCACATAGACGGATGCTGCTGTCAACTCCGCAAATCATACATCGCAAGTGATTGCGCTTTCATTCCCAGACATAAACATGCGAGACTTCAGGTTCCTTTTTTTCCCCAATCAGCGGAGGATAGAAGAGTAATTGCCTTATTAAATTATGATTACTGAATCAGGCAGGGCTCGAGGGAAGGGGCTTGAAGAATTAAGCTTCTGTTTATACACTGTAGGCATCTCTCACTAATTTAAGTACCTTTTTATTTCTTACTTGCACATTGACAATCGCACACAAAAGATCTGTCCTTTTTTAGATTGCTTGCATCTCGCTCTGGCGTCTGTCTTCCTCATTACTGACGAGGCCCGAAGGGGATTGCTTGCATGTTCTAGCTGAAGAACTACGCTGTTGGCTGGCGGGAGGTTCTGCCATATTGTTTGGCGCTGGCAGATTTGCAGATCTGTTTGCGTTTCACCCGAGGGCGGGCGACTGGTTCGTTTGTGGGTGTTTGAAGGGTTCGGGGAATCGGCCTTCCAATTAGCAAGGGGCCAACTCTCAATGCGTCCAGACGCACAAACTAACACAAACGCGTACCGGGTTGGAGCTCTAGGCTGTCTGTCTTGAGTCGAGTAAAACAGAATTACTAGTGAGCCTAGCATCTGGATCCACTTTGTCAGTCGTGTGTAATCTTGAATTAGGTGACATTACTCAGCTCGATGTTGATAAATCCACGGTGAAATCACTGCAGCCTTCAATTACCGCTGTTTATTCCGATAATAATCACCGGTCCTGTTTGTTTTCACCAGACATTTTGTTTGGCTCATGAAAGTCCCAGTTCATTACAGTCTTTCTGCTGTGATGTACCACTGCGGGATATGTTGCACGTGGTACATTGCGGAGGCCTGCACAATGTCGAGGTGTGGAAACCATTTTAGCGAGTGAAGCTAATTTAGTACCTGTGCATCGATCTTTCTGTTTACTGTTTCGCCCTTGAGCTAGAAAGGTTAGCTTTATGGATCAATGGAGTGTTTCCTGAGAGGTAAGAGATGGGATTAGGTGATAGCAGCCTATTACATATAGTTAGGCCCGTTCATAGTGATACATGATGGGGCAGCAGAAACTAAATCAAAAATCTATATGAGATAGTAAGAGGAACCGGTTATTCCACAAAGATAGAAAATGATTGGAATCTTATGCCTCTTCGCACAGAAGACGGGCAGAGACCAGATTTCACATACTTGACATTTGTAATCGGAGTTCAAGGGGATGACTGTATGGCAAAATTGTTCACTCCCGATGTTTTAAACATTCTTGGTAATCTTCAGAGAAAAAGGATTTTAAAAATATCTATATAGATATATATATATATTACCCAACCAACCAGGTCATGTTTCCGCTTATTTTTTGTACAAATTAACCCTCCGCACAAGATGGCAAGATTGGTTTGGCTCATTTCTAATAACGTTTGCATCTCATTTTTCCAGGATCCTGATTTTACAGTCTGGCCGTCTGAACACCCAGCTGACTTTTTTGTCTCACAAAAGGGTGATAAACAAAACCATTTGCCTACATCTCCTACACGACACTCATCCAATTCTTTCCCAAGACCTTGATTCTTTCCTTTGTCGCACAATATGCAGGCTTGTCGAACACATCCATCCATAGCGCTACTTAATTCTTATTTCCGAATTTACCAACCTATTGTTGGGACCGCGGCCTCAACCATTCTGACCCTGCTCTGGAACTCCAGCCTCTCTGCCTCGCCCCTCCACAGCTCCCCCCACAACTTCAAATCCCTGTGTGAGAACTTAGCTTTTTTCCGTTCCATCCCCACCTTCACCTCCAGCTCCCAGACAGGAATGTGAAACAGCCTTGCGATACCACCTTGAGTCAAAAGGCGCTATAATAATAATAATAATAATAATACTTGCATTTGATATAGCACTTTTCACGTCTTCTAGACGCTTCTAGAAGCGCTTCACAGAATATACTGTATTTGTGGGAGAAACTCGGCAGCCACAACCCCACAAACAGTCGTGGATTGAAATGACCAATTCTATTATTGTTTGTTTTTTGGGAGGGTTTATTATTAGGCATGTGTGTGTGTGTGGTGTGTGTGTATGTGTGTGGAGTAAGGAAACTTGCCCAAGATTTCGCCCTGACCTGCCTGGATTTGAACACAGATCTCACGCTTGTAAGGCTCTAACCACCGAGCTACAGGAGCTCCACAAATACAACACCAACAAAATCACATTTGTTTAGCGCCTTTCGGGTCGGGAGGACATCCCAACACGTTGAATGCAAATAGTCATGGAAAGATTTCAATCAGTTTTGTCCTAGTTTCTAGCGCGTGTGAGTCTTAATCGGGTAAAGTTATACACGATTTGCAGTTGCATCGAACGTTCTCGTTTGGAACAGTTGCGGGGTCGAAAATCGGCCCCGTTTTCGGTGGTGAAACGGAGAGTTAAGTCCTCTGATCTCTCTGCCTGAGGTGGAAATGTTCCATCGGGTTTCAGAAGCGTTGGTGCTCTATTTCTCAGCATCGACCTCCTTACTCCTCGACAGGCAGCCTCTGAAAATCTTTAATAAGGAGCACTGATATGTCTCATTATCAGGTTAATATAAGGACAGTAGCCAGGAGAACTAGAGGCTGTTTACATCAAAGGGAGCGAGAGAGAGAGAGCGAAAGTGAAAAAAATAACTCATTCCATTTCTCAGCCAGCACCGTCATCCGTCACCTTGACAAGCACGAGATAAAAATGGGGAATGTTTCAAAGCAGATAATTAAAGAAATATCCAGGTACAGCAACTGTTAAACTAGTTCACAACCCACATAGAGATCTGAACGCCCCATTCACTCACAATCTCTCTCACTGCGCAGCAGGCCCTAGCCAAGAGTAACAATGAATAATTCTTATAATAATAATATTTCTCTTTCTCTCTCTCTCTCTAAAAACAATGTTTGGTTCCAAGGTGGAAGATAGTTCATATTGTTACAACAACACAATGACACTTGTATAGCGCCTTTCACGTCGGGAGGACAGTCATTCCAAGCTGGGGGTCAGGGACAGGGGGGAAAGGGGGGATTAGGAGCTGAAGGAGGAGGCCAGGGAGGGTGTGAGCTGGAGGGACTGCGGGATGGAGTTCCAGAGGTTGGGGGCAGAGGTTAAACACTCGCCCGCCAACGGTCGAGGGACATGGAGCAGAGCCTGCCGAGCAGAGGGGGGCGGGCAGGTTGCTAGCGAGTTAGAAGTTTACGGATGTGAGCTGGGGCGAGGTTGTGGAGTGCAGCCACTCTCGTGTTTGAGTGTTTTGCCGCTGTCCCCTGTTCTGGAGGTAGCTCTGTCAACCCAGTTTCCATGCAGACGGTTGTAAGGATGAGAGAAAGCACAGATCCAATAGACTCTGGAGCTAACTGGAGCAGGCTGCGCTTGTTTGAAATGTTCCTGCAATGTACATTCTGAAACTTTAGTTGACACTCAACTTACTTATTTCAAGTGGAAGAGACTTTAATATAAGCATATGGATTTGGGTCCATTCAATTGGTTTAAGTTGATGATTTATCATTTTACTTACTGTATAGTGTACATAAATCCTTCACTTCCTCTGCTCTCCAGTTCATTTTCCTCTTGGTCTGCGTCCCATTCCCTGCCTGTGAGAGTCAGTGATTTAGGATGGTTGATGGCAGAGGGGTTGGATTAGCTGAGATTCTACATTATCTCTGTGTAGAGACAGCACTTGCCTCTCTCAATAACTCCTCATATGGAGATAATGCGTTTGAATCCAGATCCTACCACTTTGCAGGATGGAAAGTCTGAGAATTAGGAAGCACCGTGAATCATTCTCTATTATGGATATTTTGCCTCCTCTATCGAGGATTTTGTTCAGTGTTTTCTTCACATAAGACAGTGAGGAGCGGAAAACACCCAAAGGAAAGAATCCCGTGATTTATCGAGTGATGGCATTCAAATATATTATAATGTACGTTGAGTTTTGCTGAGCTATTTAGGTCACGGAGTGCATCGCAGCTACGCTCAATCCTGTGCTTAACTTCACTTTTCACACGTGAAAATCCCAAGAGAATGCTCTCGATAGTGATCAGGAGGTAGGAAGGAACCCAAACTATTTTTTCTTGGCCGAGATCAATTAACTCAGCGAAGATGATGCCGCTATTGGCTCGTAATCACTCCTCTTTCTAGTTGATATAAACCAACGATGGTTACTAACTCCGGTAAACTGAGCGTGCATCGTTGCTTCCAAGAAGCTCTCTGAGCTGACCGAGCTGAGCTGAAAGCCACAAAGGGGTCTCTGTTTAATTGTTCCGCAAACGGGTTCATTAAGTACCTGGCAGCCTCTGAATGGTGCATTCTCCATCTGCTCTGGCCTCGTGTCAGGAAGCAGATTACGAACCCTCCCCCAAAAATACCTTTGGCTCCCAGCAGCCGTTAGGAATAATTTGGGGGGAGTTTTGATGGTTTAACATCGTTAGACTAATTCATGACCACCTCGCTGTGTTCCTCTGCCAAAACCTGCAGTGCCTATTGCTCTCAAGTTTCCTTCTCTTGATCACGCACTAAACATATCCTTGAGAACATAAGAATTAAGAGCAGGAGTAGGTCTTCTACTCTGCCTCTCGAACCTGCCCCGCCATTCAATAAGACCATGGCTGATCTTCTAATCTAACTCCACCTGCCCCCACCTTAGCCCCCCCATCTTCCTTTTATCCATAATAAATCTGGCAATCTCAGTCTTGAATATGTTTAAGGACTGACTGAGCATCTAAAGCCTTTTGGGGTTAAGAATTCCATAAATACCCAATTCATTTGGCAACTGTTTGAGGAATTTAAATGCATGTGTGTGCATTCCCGCAAGCTCAGATCGCCATCGACATTGCTTGACAATGCTCTCTCTCCCCTTTTTTTCTGTGAGTCTTGAAAGAAATACTCTTGCCCTCCTTCCAATTGCTTCCTGCGTTCCTCAAGATGCTGATTCCCACCCTCAAGAGATCGTTTTCCACGTGTGTTCTTGGCATCACAATGATCGGCGGATCATTCAGTCGCTGAAATAGACATCAGGGTCAGAGATCGTGACTGACTCGCTCCCACTCCTCCACGGTCCGTACTTTAGCTGCACAACCGGCCGAAGCCTCGATAATAATCCTCACACTTGATACGGCGCTTTTCTAGATGTCTCAAAGGGGCTTCACAGTATAATAATAATACACCGTACACTGTAAAGTGAACTGACTCTATTTAGTGGACAAAACGCAGCAGCCAATTGCGCACAGCGGTGTCCCTCAAACAGTCGTGGATTGAGTGACCAAATTATTATTATTTATTTGAAGGGATTTTTGATCAACAGGGACTGAGGTCAACTAGTCAGTCCATTGATTGACCGCGGATGTGTGCAATTATTAACATCCTCCGTGTAAAGATTGAATAGTTTAATGACAATTGGACTTCAGTGTTGAGAGCCACCTGTCAACACACAACCCAATCTGTTTAATAATAATACTAATCCTTGCATTTGATATAAATATGTGGGCGAAACGCGGCAGATAATTACGCACAGCAGAGTCCCCCACAAACAGTCGTGGATTGAAATGACCAATTTTATTATTGTGTTGTTTTTGGACGGATTATTATTCGGTGCGCGTGTGTGTGTGTGTGTGTGTGTGGAATAAGGAAATGCCCAAGGCTTCACCCTGATCTGCTTGGAATTCGAACACAGATCTCACACTTGTAAGGCGAGTGCCCTAACCACTGAGCTACAGGACTGTTTGAAGGCTTGGAATGAATAACCTCCCCATCTGTACCTAGACAAAGAATAGCTTCTGTCATTTTGACGGCTTTGCCAAGGTAAGGAGACGACAGGATCACTTTGCTTTCCAACTGCATAATAATCCAAGGATATAACCAAACGCTGCGTCCGAACCTCAGTGTGTTGAGAACACATGGACCACAGAGGAACCTATAGTCACAGAAAAGGAGTCTAAATCCAGAAGGAATTACAGCATAAATCAAATTATAACTTAAATACATAATAATAATAATCATTGCATTTGATATAGCGCTTTTCACATCTTCTAGAAGTCTCAAAGCGCTTCACAGAATATACTGTAGAGTGAATTGACTGTATATTTGTGGGCAAAACGCGGCAGCCAACTGCGCACAGCAGCGTCCCCCACAAACAGCCGTGGATTGAAATGACCAATTCATTATTGTTATTTTTGATGGATTATTATCAGGCATGTGTGGAGTAAGGAATCTTACCCAAGGTTTTGTTGTCCCGCCTGGAATTGAACCCAGGTCTCTCGCTTGTAAGACCAGTGCTCTAACCATTGAGCGACAAGACTCCACAAACCTTTAATACTTCTCCCCCCGCCCCCTCAAGACACTGGCGCTGATCTGTCTACCGTATAAACTGAGATGCAGTGAATTCAACCTTTCATAGGGACCCGAAGTGAGAACTAAAAAAAAAATGCTTCAAATCATTTTGTTGGCTTGGGAATCGTTCGGTATTTCATTCGTTCATTTTGTGTGTGAAGGAAAGGCTGTGAGGCTTTGATGAATCTGCCGATGCATGTACATCATGTAAGGAACACACTTCTCTTCCCCGAATGTCCTAGCAAAATGCCATAGCAACAATACGCGGCTGAACGCACAATAAAAAAGTAGCAGATCTCGTTGGGAGGGGAGGGAGGGAGGGAGGGAGGGAGGGAGGGAGGGAGGGAGGGAGGGAGGGAGGGAGGGAGGGAGGGAGGGAGGGAGGGAGGGAGGGAGGGAGGGAGGGAGGGAGGGAGGGAGGGAGGGAGGGAGGGAGGGAGGGAGGGAGGGAGGGAGGGAGGGATCCATCAGTAAAGTGTTATTCCTTACTCAACAGTATTGAGGGAGCTGAGTCCCTTTCAACCAATTGGTTCATCGATGTTGCTTATTATTATTGTTTGTGAGACGCTGCTGCGCGCACATGGCTACAGCGTTTCGCCCACGAAATACACGGTCAGTTCACTTTACAGTATATTCTGTGAAGCGCTTTGAGACGTCTCGAACTCTTGATAGGGCGCTGTATCAAATGCAACGGTTATTATTATTGGGCAAGGCTGACGTCCTATCTGTTAGAGAAGGTGCAGCAATTTTGGAAAAATCGCGCCAGACTTGTAACAAGAGTGATTAATACTTCATCAACTAAATCCTTGAAAAAAAGAACTAGGTCACATCCATTTACCATTTCCTGTAGCTCACTGGTTAGAGCGCTCACCTTACAAACGAGAGACCCGGGTACAATTCCAGGCAGGAAGAAGTCTTGGGCAAGTTTCCTTAACTCCACACGTTAGTTGGAGTGAATAATAATCTCTCCAAAAAAACACACACACGAATAATAAATTGGTCATTTCAATCCACGGCTGTTTGTGGGGACGCTGCTGTGCGCAATTGGCTGCCGCAAATATACAGTCCTCAGCTCATTTGCAGCGATCTGCTGTGCGAGAATTATTCTCGTACCACATGTACGGATTATTATTATTATTATTATTATCCGTCACCATAATCACAGAGCCTTTCTGCCCACATCGAATAAGTTAATAAAACTGATGTGGGGGATTTGCGGGTGAAACATGGGGGCCAATTGCGCACAGCAGGGTCCCCCACAAACAGTCGTGGATTGAAGTGACCAATTTTATTATTATGGTTTATTTGGGGCAGATTATTATTTTTATACTCCATAGGCGTATGGAGTATAAACTTGCCTGAGATTTCGCCCTGATCTGCCTGGATTTGAACACAGGTCTCACGCTTTTTAGAGCGCATGCTCTAACCACTGAGCTACCAGGAGCTCCACTTCACTTTACAGTCTATTCGGCAAAGCGCTTTGAGACGTCTCGAAGAAGTGATGTAGAGCTGTATCAAATTTAAGGATTATTAGTGTTGTCATCATTATTATGTATGACACAGTAGTGTACCAAGTCTGATTTAACCGCCAGCCCATAACAGGAACTTCCACGCCGTTTATAAGGCGTAATAACTTTGGAAGTGACCTTTATTTCAAGGATATAAGCTTCACTTGCACGGATCGAAAATTCTCTCTCCTCGAAGCAGAGGTGCGACTGCCTTACCTCAGTGCGAATCCGCCACCCGCTTCATTTTCTCACCCACGCGCTATTCACAACCGCCTTCTTTCTTTCAGATTCCTGTCAAACCCAGCTGCTCGCATCATTCGGAACTATTTATCTTCCCACTTGCTCTCGCAATCGTTCTGCCTCCCACCCGTCACTTCGCTTTGTCTCATCGGCACTCATCTGCTGTTGTTTCCTCTCCTCCCTTTAGTCCTCCTCCTGTGACACCGGCTTCCCGGCCTGAATCAGCTTCCCTTCGCTCCGGGTGTGAGGAGCGAGAATTAATTAAGAGCCTCCCAGTGTCCGCTGAAGCCCACGCGAACAGACATTTGCACTGAAGCCAAACCAGCGATATTCTGGCTAACGTTTTAAGTTTCAAAGAATTAACTTCACTAGTTCTTCCTTCAACGTCTCAGTCTCGGCCAAATCTGGGTCTCAGCCAAATCCTTTACCGTTTGCTCTAGCTGAGATCAGTTAGCGACACTCCATCAAAGATCAAACCCAGGCACCCCGCTGGTCTAACAGGGCTGATTGGCACGCCAGCCTTTCACACGTTGCATCAACAGAACAGCCGAGCAAACTTCTACAGGGAGGAAATAAGGGAGAATGGTGAATATTGGTGGCTTTCCTGTCTGAGCTTTGAGCGTCTCAGCCAAGCTGCACAACATTATCCAACTGCCCCATGTTAAAAAGACACAGTGTGAAGGATACTATCGCCCTCTCCCCTCAAATTGGCTGCTGGATTAGAGACAGGATTGCCCTCAGTTTCTGACACTATCACGGTTCATCCATTATTTTAATAATACTACTAATGATAATCCTTGCATTTGATTGAACACTGTTCACATCTTCTAGACGTCTCAAAGCGGCTTCACAGAATATATTGTAAAGTGTAGTGACTGTATATTTTGTGGGCGAAACGCAGCAGCCAAATGGGCACACCAGCGTCCCACAAACTTTTGTGGGTTGACTTATTGTTTTAGGAAGGGATTGTTACTCCCAACGGAGAAAAACAATCCTCCATTCAACTAACAACCAGGTACCTACTGACTGCAGGTAAACAGAGACGCGTGCGCATGTGTGAGTGAGAGAGAGAGAGGCAAATAAAAACAACAACACAGCAAAATAATTATTGACAATACAGTGCCTCCCGTGCTGGCAATCGATGAGAATTCCCCTGAAGTTTGTGAGTAAGATCTCGAGTAAAATCAACTGAAATGTACTAAAAAAAACCTATATACTGTATATACTGCTGTTTAACTCGCAGGCAGGAAGATCACATGTCTCCTGGGTGGGATGCATTTGTGTTAATTAGAGAAGAGCAAAAGAGAGAGAGAATAATTACCATTTACTGGCTTTAAATAATCCTCCCTTCCCCCTTCCCTTCGTCTCAAGGCCACCTATTTAGGCCACAATGCCTTTATTTCTATGTGTGTCGACTGCTGTCTGCTTGCCACTCTCCGGGTGTGAGAGCCTGGACAATAATTGCCCAGATGTCGCTGCGTTGAAGGCATCAAAATGGAGACTGACAGGGTCCTCGCCTAGTCTTTACACACCGCAGTTTAAAACGGGGCTCCGGCCTGCTCCACGTCCCCCGACTCACCCACCCCACCATTGGCGGGCGAGCCTTGAGCCATTCTGCCCCCAATCTCTGGAACTCTATCCCGCAGTCCCTCTGCCTGTATAAAAAAATAATAATTTGGTTCACTCAATCCATGACCAGTTGTGGGACGCTGCTGTGCGCAATTGGCTGCCGCGTTTTGCCAAAGGAAATACGCGGTCACTATACTTTCCGATATATTCTGTGAAGCGCTTTGAGACGTCTGAACGACGTGATAAGGTATCTACGTCAAACGCAATCATTATTATCATGTTTCATTAATATTATTATTATTAACCAACCAGCCTTCTCAATGTTATGGCCTTTGTCTGCACCTTCAGATTATCAAATCTGACTTACTGCGTTTGGAAAAAATTTTGGTGAAAGATTTATAACAGGGGAAGTTGCATATTCTCTAATTAAATGCAACACAATTTATGGTTGCAATAATGTCAGCCTTTACCTCAACTCCCGAGACAGCTTGTCACAAAATGACTGGATTCAAATGTCAACTCGTGAATAAAATACCGTGACTTATTCGGCTGGGAGTCAGATAAAGCCGGGTCGCAAAAAACAAACTCGTCACGTTTAACAATGGCTACGACACTGGGGCGGAAACTGGCAAAGACGCAGTATGTTGTCAGCTGGGTTTCATATGCTAGACTGACTTCCAGGCCCGAGAACTGGAGCTGGTGTTTATTAATAGATCAATAAATGAATGAATTGATACTGCCCCTACAATCTGTCAGCTTCCAAGGCAATTTCAGCAATAGATTTATTGTTATGTACTTGCGTCTCGGGCCTCAAAAGAATGCGCTTGACAGTATGTTCTGTGAAGCGCTTTGAGACGTCTGGAGGATATGATAAGGCCCCGGCTAAATCGAACGCATCAATTGTTAGTGTACGAAAATGTTAACTCTCTTATGGGAGTGTGTCCTCTCGACGTGAAAGGCGCTATATAAATGTAAGTTTTTGATTGATTGATTGATTGATTGATTATATTGTCAAATATAAATCACTGCTCAGTGTGCCTTCCTGACAATATAAAGTGCGCTGGTTTATCGGTCTGAAATGTGACCA
>CM068753.1:1450256-1479785 GCA_035084275.1 Hydrolagus colliei
TCATACAAATTCACCGCTGGTTAATATAATTGCAGGCGCCCCTGCTCTCCTCGCTGCTGCCTTTGCCATCACTAATTTAGTCGGGGAGGGAATGTGTTTTTTTTATTGAAAAAGAGAATTAAAAAAAATTAGAAACTGATTAAAACTGTCCAGGAGGTACATTACATCCTCCAGCTGCTTCCGCTCTTTGTAATTGCTGAACCCAACCATTGATGATACACGTTCTCTCTCTCTCGTCTTTCTCTCGTCTTTCTCTCTGTCTCTCCCGGTGTCTGTGCTGTTGTGTGATCTGCCTGGCGATCACCAGCTCGGGGCGAGGAGTGTGTGAGAGTGTTAAGACGATAATTGAGTCCTCACCGCAGCTGTATCCCACACACCCACACACACACACACACACCCACACACACCCCCACACACACACACACACACACACCCACACAAACACACACACACACCCACACACACACACACCCACACACACACACTCACACACTCACCAGGAAAGTGAAAATCTCGGCAGTGGGAAGCCGTTTGACACAAAGCAACACAGACAAATTGATCCAACGCACTCGTCCGCTACTGAAACCCAGGCCCTCGCCTTGTCCCTGACCGAAAATGCCTCTTCCTCCCCTTGTCAGCATCCGTTCAGCAAGCTACACCTTAGGGTTTGAAACGTTACCAATGCCATGGCACTGGTCAAATAGAGAAGGGAATTTTATTCCCAGCATTCTGGCCAACAAAGGCCCCACAAATGTGTGAAAAGAAATACCTTGGCTATTGGTAGGATATTATTATTTCTTCAGTGAATGTCGAAGGGAGTTTTCCTGGGCCGTGTGACCGAGTACTTTTTGCGTAGATTTAAGGCGAGAGAATTCGCACCGTTAACAATTTTCTAATTTCTCCGCCTTAGCCTGACAGGTGTTGTTTACTGCTAATTAAAAGGTCTTGTTTGGTTCCCTTTATATTTCCGAGCAGTTGTATTAATGAATTTCCTTCCATCTGCTCTATTATCCTGCAGGAAGAAAATCGGGTAATGTTTTTTTTTGGTCTGCACCAGCGTAATATAATAATAATCTTTACATTTTGATATAGCGCTTTTCACGTCTTCTAGACGTCTCAAAGCGCTTCACAGAATATACTGTAAAGTGAATTGATTGTATATCTGTGGGCAAAACGCGGCAGCCAATTGCGCACAGCAGCGTCCCCCACAAACATCCGTGGATTGAAATGACCAATTTTACTATTTTTTGGGGGGGGGGCGAATTATTATCAGGTGCATGTGTGTGTGTGTGTGTGTGCGCGTGCGTGGAGTAAGCAAACTTGCCCAAGCTTTCGCCCTGACCTGCCTGGATTCGAACACAAGTCTCATGCTGAAGACAAAACTTAGCCTTGATGGCAGTTCATTGTAGAATAAAGCACCCGGGATCAAATCCTCAGCCTTGCTATCAAATGTAAAAGCTCCCATTTGGAGTCCCGCAGCATATTGTTAACGGGTTCAATTCCCAGACGGGGCGAAACCCGAGGCAACTTTCCTTACTCCACATCCACGCCTCTGTTTACCGAGCAGTAAGTAGCAAGGAACCTGGTTGCTAGTTGCTTGGCGGATCGCTTTCCAGGGCTGATAATCTCTGCGAAAAGAAAGATAAATATGGTCACTCAATCCACGACTGTTTGTGCGCAATTGGCTGCCGCGTTTCGCTCACAAAACATACAGTCAATTCACTTTGCAGCACATTCTGTGAAGCGTCTCATCAACGTGATAAGGCGCGGCATCAAAATGCACAGATTGTTATTGCGGTGATGATTAATACTATTGTTTCTAAGCATTGACATCTGTCGCCCTGTTGAGCACAGAAACTCAAACTCCTCTTCAATATAAACTCATCCCGTTTTCTCCCCTCTCTAGGACTCTCCGGCCGGCAGGGATCATAAGGCAAAGTTTGTCCGCGTCTGTCTATGCAAAGTCAGGAGGAGAAAATGCCAACGAGTTGGTTGTTCGATCGGAGATTCACCAAGGCATTCCAGAACATGTAACGTCTGCGGTTTCGTTCTCAGGATACATTTAACAATCGGTAGATGGAAGAAATTCGGATGCGAATTTTTCTCCCCAAGTCTGGATGCCGCTTCGCTGGTTTTTAACGGGGGCCTCCAGCTTGTTGGCTATCTGTCTGAAGCACCACAGCGATGTGGTCACGTGAGAAGATGAAAGGGTTTGAGGACAGCTTGTGCCTGGATGGTGAACGATCGTCCGCAAACGATTGGGTCTCCAAAAAGAGTTGGCAGCCTTTGGAATTCCTTCTGCCTGGGTTTCCGTTGCGAGACCCTGGACTTGGAGTGAGTACAGAGTCCGATTTCTCTCATTCGAGCTTTCGATCTTCGTAGGTTTTTTCCGTATTCGCAGACCGAGTCCCTGGGGAGAGGGAGAGGGGAGGGGAGGGGAGGGGGGGGGGAGCGAACTGAACTACTTCTCTTAGGGCTGGGAGCAGACCGCTCCATATTTCCCAAGCATTCCACCATCTTGCGTTGAGTTTTGCAGTTGATTCTTGGAGCCAGAGTGAGCGAAGAGTAAGATTGTGATACTCAGCCTCTTAACCAGGACCCAGCACTGTTTAACGCTTACGTTAATATATTTTTTAAAACAACACACCCGAGGTTTATCACGCAGTCCCGGCCACGGGATTAGTGGTGACATCAGCTCGTTAGGACTGTCCCAGTGGCCAAAGGCACACCCGAGTCACACAGCCATTAGTCAATCCCCCCCCACCCACCTCCACCACTTGTTTTTCGGTTACGGTGAAGTGCGTGTCCCATATCTACGGTATGATGTAACGTGCTGGCCTGCGTTATTTCTCTCTCTCTCTCTCTCTCTCTCTCGAACCGCCTTAACCATTTCCGATTTTCTATTGTATACCTCAAATGTTTTTGCGTTTCGTAAACCGCCTGCGATTTATCCTCCCACCCAATCCCCGCCACCACCCCCCCCCCCCCCCCCCCTCTCTCTCCCCCCCCCCCCCCCCCCACACCCCACCTCCTCTCCCTCTCCCCTCTCGTTGCTTTACTTGATACTGGATATGCATTGGGTAGAAAAGGAGGGATGGTACTATAAGAAGCAATAGAGTACAACAGCCTGATAAGAGCACAACTTCAGAGGAGACAATTTGCCTCCACTCTGCATCTACGCTATCGTGCAATGCGTCATGGGCTTCCAGTCACCGTAATGGGATGAAGGAAAGCAATTTACCGTTTCAAATTTCCTATGCAACGATAAAACTGTGTTAATATTTAATACTGAATATTCATGTGTATGTAAAAATGGAGTAAAAATTCAGACAATGCTATAGGTCTGGGAGGGGGGGGGAGAGTCGTGTTTTGTAAGCGTAACTCGTTAACCGGCTTGACCTGTTAACAAGGCCTGCTGCCAAAAGGGAAGCCAATGTTAAAACAATGGGATACTAGTCTGTGTGTGTGTGTGTGTGTGTGTGTGTGTGTGTGCGTGCGTGCGTGTCTGCGCGCATGTGTGTGTGCTTGTCTTCTGTCTTCAGGTTTAGCGCATGACTTGCTGATTCAGTGCTTGCCTTCCATTTAGTTATGTATTGGAGTTGTTAAGTGTTCCTCGTGTTAAATTTACTGGATGCATTCGTTGTAGATGAGCCAGAAGGCGGGGAGGACAGGCAGCAGGCCTCAGGGGAACCTGACTTATCATCACAAACTTGCAATGAGATCTCTTCTACACCCAAAATGTAGATATTTCAGTATAAGATGAGATGTCCCGAAAGCCAGGGCCTAGGAATAGATCCTGTTCATCTTTAGAACAATCCACGGAACAGTATAACAGCTAAACAGCAGTGGGGGCTGTATTGTTCCTGGTTTATAATATATCTCCCCCCCCCACCCATCTCATTATAAACCGATCCGATATAACGTTCATTGTTAATAATTCCCTCCCGATTTAACAAAAATCCTTAAAAATATTCTTCTCTCTAATCAATCAACTAATTTGTGTACTCTGGGCATCTCCTTACCCGCTTTAGTTTTCCAGTTTCTTTTACAATTTACAGGCTTTTGAAAGGCCCTGATTACTGTTCCCTATTATTATCAGAACCTTAGTGTTATTATTACGACTACCAAACCATTGCCTTCTCCGATGATTTTAAAAAAAAATCCCTTTCTTTTCCCACTTGGGAATCTCACCCTGTTCGCACAAAGCTCCGTACGGCAATGGGTCACATATCCCCAAATTCCCATTCCCGGATCTAACTAAAACCCATTACGCTTGGCACAGGCCACAGCGCGTACATTGATATCCAAACCTTCCTCCCCCCACCCCCCCCAGCCCCCAACGCAATAAACCTCTAAAGTTTGGTTTGCCGATTGAAGTTGACTTCACTCACTTCTGGATTAATTATGGGAGCCACTAACGCCATTCCTGCTGCTGCCACCTGAACACACATCGGGGACCGTGTCTTCCCAGTTGTTTGGCTGGTTTCACTGGCTTCTGGCCTATCCGCAGCTTGTGCAAGTTTTGAATTGTCATGAGTTAGATATTTATGGGGCATCTTGTATGTTGTGACATTGACATGTATGTGTAAATGTACCGTATGCAAGTGCATGAATAATCCGTGTTGACTGACATACATGTTCTCAAGTAAGCAAGCATTCAGTGACACCTCAGAACTAAATAAACTTCATGATAGCATCTAGATATATTTAGGAAAACCGCGTCCACACTTCTAAACCGGGTTATACCATGGCAATAGCTGGCATTTCAGTTAAACAACAAATATAAAACAACTAAAATTTTACTTAAGAGCTGTTCAGATTTAACCAATGTATACTGTATAAAATAATTTGCAATTCTATAGAGAGACGGTGTATATTTTGCAAGTTATAAAGGAGATTTATTGGTTCAAGAGCAAAGTTTCAAGTCTTTTGGGGATAGTGCAATCGATCATTACTTTGTGGCATTTGTGAATGAAGAACATAGATATATAGTCTAGAACACAATAGGACCACAAGTTGGAAAATACAATACTTTTAGTCTGTGTTCAACTAACCAGTGCCCTTAATCACCTCAAATAACATCTTAAAATAGGCCTAACGATGACCAGGAAATCTGAATACACGCTTAACTCCCATTCCACCGACATATAAGGGGACATCTGATTAATTTATAGATTTACTGAACCAAGACAAAACCTCACGAAACAAAACCTCACAGCATATTCTATGCCTGAGAGACTCTCAGTACATCAACAACAAACACTACCCTGGTATAAGACAATAATTGACCCTTCGAAACGAGTTTAAAATTTTTTTGATCCCTATCGAAATTGAAATCATTTTTTTTAATAAAAACTTTCCAATGCAGCTGTAATGCTTTAATAATGAAGTATTCTCGGGGTGTAATTTCTCAAGAAGACCTCTTATATTAACGTTTTGAATGGCATGTCTATTTTGTTATGTGTCACACAGCATGATGATGAATGAAATGACTACTGGATCTCTCCACCAACCCTTCACTGCTATTTATACAGAGACAGAATATCCAGTATCCCATTAGAGCTACAATTTATCCGGGTTTAATTTCTGTTCAGGCTCATTTAAGAACCTTACTAAATATAAACTGGACTTCAGGCCAATCAATTACTCTAACAAATTCAACTGCCTCCAGGATAACAGCGGGTTTAAGGCGATAAGGCAACTTGTTAACTGTCTATTTTACTGGGCAGGAGTTGTGGGGAAAGCAGTCATGTTGTAAAAAAGAATTTTGATTCATTTGGGAGTCAAGGGGTTTGCAAAAAGGATCAAAGCGAACAAGTATTTGTAACTCTTGAGATCAGTATTGTGTCACCAAGATCCCAACCCCACATCTCCACCCCCCCCCCCCCCGCCGCCCCCCCCAACTCCAACCCCACCCACCGCGAAAACCCCCCCCATCATTTCAACCATTCTTTCATACATCTGGTAAAAACGTTGGCTTGTTTTCCGAGAATCTAACAAGGAATTATCGACGGAGGGAAAAAAAAACGTTTCAAGTTAGCTTTTTTTTAAATAAAAATTGTCGATCCGTTAACTCCCCCCCTACCCTCCACCCCCCCCCCCACCCCCCCACCCCCCCACGACATTATACTGTGTAATCAACTATTGCTGTTTCCATTTTTACACCTCTCCCACCCCTGCCTGCCCCCAGTTCAGACCTTCAGTTGAGAAGGCTTGATATGACCTCCTCACATCTCCTGAGATTTGTTGTGGGAAATTGAAGGTTTCAGTGGGTGGGGAAAGAGGAGATTGCGTGAGATCTCTTGGTAGGAAACGAGATGTTTCATCTCAGCTTCATTCTCCAGCCCTGTTCCTCAGCAGGACTAGGCCTCCTCACATGAACAGCCTTTCCTTGGTTGGAGTCTTCAACTCTTAACCAAGTTTGGACATTTTTTGTTTTTTAACGCAGTTGAGTGGACTGCTGATGATATTTCTCTCTCTTTCTCTTGTGTAAATAATTTGTACAGCGTTTCAAATCTGTCCGAATGTTCGAAACAGCCACTGGGTGTGGATCACACATACCAACAATCCTGCCAACTCTCGCTTGTTTTAAGACAGAAAGGGATTAAAAAAACACACAAAACACAGCATTATTTAAAACGGTTAATAATAAAGAGTATTGTGTTTTGTGGCTGGCACATATAGATCATCGAGAAATAATGTATTCAGTTGTTAACCGTGTAGACTTTTTACATGTTGTGTATGAAAAATGAAGTGATTTCCTAAAGTAAACCTGGCTTCAGTATACTTGGAAAAAGAGGAGTGAAAACACACACTGTTATATATATAAGTGCAATGAATTAACCCATGTATGAACATTGTAAATGTATGTTTGCTGCTGCACTGTATCCTGTGATGGTTGTAGTTCTCAGTATACCATGACGTTATGTAATGTGATTGTGTAAGGTGTCCAACCCAAATATTTCCATGGGAAAACAATAAAGACCTTGAAATAACAAACCCCAAGGCCATCAAAGTGTTTTGAGCAAAGGGAGAGTTGAGTAAACGTACAGTTTATGATTAAAAATCCCCATGAGGGATTTGGTGGGGAAATATACAGTAATTGTTTGTTTATATACCAAGGCATTTCCGTCACCTTGACAACTCTCTCCCCTGAAGTTCTCAGCGCCCTCCCGATGTGAAAGGCGCCATACCAATGTCGTGTTGTTGTTGTTGTTGAGGTTACAGGTGAGTCCAGGCATGAAATGAAGATGTACCCAGCGGAGAGTATTTCTCATGATCAGACAGAGCTTTATGTTGTTCAACAGACAGTTGAACAATGTCCTTTTCCAATTGAAATTAATGATTTCATTTAGCAGGTAATTTGAGCCTGTGCAAGGCAGCCTCTGACATTCATTATCTCTGCATTAATTTAACCAGAGCCCAGATCATCAGACAAGGTCACCTTGGGTCAGCCACATGGTAACTGAGAGGCTAGAAGATCATGATAATTGGTAATATAACTAGTGTCTTTCGTAGAGCCTTAGCAACATTTAAATGTCTCGTAGCACTTCTCCATCGCTGCATTGCGGTGTCAGGCTAGGGCTATGCATTTGTGAAACTATATTCGAGCCACTAATTCAATTTGAGGTCCTGAATTATGATGCAATAATCCTGGCATTTGATAAGAGCGCCTTAACACGTCTTTTGAGACGTCTCAACGCGCGCCACTTTTTGTATTGATTGGAAACGTCCACGGTCTTATTTGCAAGGTTATATCGCGAAGTGAAAAGATAGCTCCGAGTATCTAAATCTCCAAACAAGTGAGATGGACAACTGCAGCCTCTGATGCTAATTCTGATCAGTACCTTCTGACCATTTTTCCTCCGCTCCCTTTAAAGGAACACAGCACTTGCTTTAATCTCCCGTGCACAGGTATCTGCTCTAAAGTATGAATAGGTTCTAGATGTAGCTGCCGCGAGGAAAGGGTGTGTGACATTGTGACCTTTTATCTTTCCGTGTAGGAAATCTGCTTTTTTCCCCACTGTCTCTAAGTATCCATCTGTGTCGTCAAGACGTTACCGTTTGGGCCTGAGCTTTCACCTACCCACAGACTAATAAAAACTCAACACTAACATGTGTTAACAGTTATTATTTAAAAAAATGAATGATTTGGTCACTCAATGCATGACTGTTTGTGGGGATGCTGCTGTGCGCAATTGGCTGCCGCATTTCGCCCACAATAATATACAGTCGATTCACTTTACAGTTTACTCTGTGAAGAGTTGGAGATGTGGTAAGGCACTATATAAACCGCAAGGATTCTTTTATTATTATTAAGCTCAGTGAATGAAATAAAACACACAAACACACAGATGCATAATTTCTACTTTATTCGGTAGCCAGTCAATCAGTTATAATTTGAATCATATTATATTTGTACAAGCGAGGTTTTAAATTAAATATCAGCTGAGAATTCAAAAGACTTATTAGACTGAGTCCTTATTTAAGCCTTAAACATTTATACCAATGCGTTACCTCATTCTTACACCTGTTACCAAAATAAAGCTGCGTTTCAGTATATTAAAAAAAAGAAATCAGTGATATTCTGGGTCAAGTTTCTCCCTCCCTGTTTTTTATGCAGAATGGGAGGTCAGTACCATCAACCGATCTTGAAAAATACTTAATTAGATTTGAGGGTTGCACTGGGCGAGATCGATTTTGAACAGTGTGTAAAACTGCCACACGTAACGACAGAATTCACAAACAAATCTGTGCGTTCTAAACTGTGATGGGTCATTGCAAAGGTCAGTAAGACACAATTCCCAACGACTTTGGATTAGATTTGATTTTGGAAAGCGGGAAATTTGCCTGGAGAAATCTTTATTGGCAACGGACAAGACAGCAATTAGTCTGGATGGGTGGATGGCTGAGTGGGTGAGGGTATGGATGATGTCAATATAGATATCGTGGCACTTGGCAGATAAAATTTGCTGGCCAATATTGGCAGCCGCATTCAAGTAGTAAACGCAGGAATTTATTCCAGTCAAGTCAAGGAGTTCCAGTGGCGTGATGAGCCATAACAGCAAAACTGGAGAGGATTACTAAAGATTACCTGAATCTGGAGATTACAGCCTTGAATTCATTTCCTTTCACTCCTCGTTTGTTGGGTTAGAAAATTATGGGCAAATGGCTGTGCCATGGCAGGGGTCGCTTGTCATTTTGATAGCCAGTAAGGAAATGAAGGAATGAAATTTTTGGTAGCATCAGTGACCTGTTTAAAAAATACATATCCACAGGTCAACCCTACTTCTTCCCATCACCAGTTAAAAGACAGGAAGGAAAGGCACAATTTATGAGGCCCTCTTCGTTCTGTGATATTCGTGATGGGGCCAGTAGTCATCCCAGAGAGCAGAAAAATGGCAATGATTACAGCAGCATGAAGCAGGAGTGAAACATCTCTGCAAAAGGTGATTGCCTTGGTGCATGTTTCACACACGTTATGAAGAGGCACGACAGAGAAAGTCAGGGTCCACAACCCAACCGTGTTGTAACTAAACCCATTATTACAGCGAGGGGAGCATATCTCCTTCAGATCTTGGAAAATATACTGTTCGATCGGAAACAATTGCACGCCACGAATCAACAGGTGAATTATCAAGATATGTATATGATCACACTTATATATATGATTACACTTATATATATAATAGACAATCGGCTGGACAGTTACCAAGGCAGTCGTTTCCATTCGACATCGCTGTGCATTCCATTCACAAAATGCTCCCAAAACACAAAAGAGCAGTTGGCCACATCCCAATCACAAGATTCAGTTGCTATTGTCCTTCAAGCCTATATAGTGCACAGCTACGCTGTCTTATTCAATCACTTTGAACTTGTTTTTTTGCCCAGGTAGCAAGACATTAATTCCCCACTGGGGGAGGGAAAAAAAAGCTTCAACTAAAGAAGTGAAAAAGATTTCACCTGAGTCGGGAAACTTTTCACTGAATCAGCTGATCACACACACATATATATATATATATATATAATACACACTCGCTTAACACTGCTTTGGTCAACGTTGTTTTGTTATGTCACTGATATACAGGGGGAACATATATTCATTTAACATCGCAACGTTTGCTATTACGGTGTTCGCACGGGGGGAAACAAACTACTTTGCAATAGCGTAGATGCACACAGACGCTGAACATCCCATATTCTTGCGAGGATTCGTCTTAACGTTCTTTCACTTAAAAGTTGCACTTTTCCCAAAAGCAACTGCGACGTTAAGCGAGGACTAAGTATTATACATATCTATAAAGTGGCCACTCGCCCGACATAACATAGGGGTGACTGATAGTCATGGATCTGCAGTCCAGTGAATGCCACCATCAATCATAAGGAGAAAATGGAAAGCAAAGAGGATGTCGCTATTATCTGAGGCTGGAAAGTAAAAAGAATGGTGAAGTAGCCTTTACGAATTATGGTTCGACGAATTGCCGGTCGATAAAACTGTACACTATTATTGACTCTAAAAACAGTCGGCAGATTGGCGCTGCTGTTATAGAGAGAGAGAGAAAAAAAAAACAACGACTGGCAACAACCGAGACAGACAGTCGCCAGTCACTGATTACAGAGGAATTGGTCGAAGAAAGCGAATGCTGCCTTGAAACAAAGCTGATCATTAAAAGTCTTAAAGTCCGTCGAATGGACGAGCGATTCATGTAAAATTATAACAAAGTGATTCTGTCTGAAATTGAGCTGAGACTGTGGGCTACAAATGCATGATGTGGGCCATCTGGTTCTAGGTCAGTGATACCTGGGGACCCTTGGATACCTTAGCTGCGAGAGCATCCACTTTGCTTTCTGCTCTGACTCCACCCCTGACTGCTGCTTGTTCCGTATTTTCACAACAACAATTTGTCTTGAATCACACTGTGATGACTGGGGGTCGGTGGGGGGAGGGGTGGGGGGGGGGGTGGGGGGAGAGAGGGAGGGGGAGGGCAGGGTAGAGGGGGAATGAGAGAGAGAGAGTGTACGCAAAGGGAAGAAGGAGTTGAGATCAGAGACGGTTAACGAACCAGAGAGCGATATTCATGAATGAGTCGGCTTCAGCCTCCACTCTGTGAAGGGCATGGTTGTTATCAGGATAACACAATAACCTGTAAAATAACAAGGTTTAGCTCATTTCCTTGCAGTATAAAAATAACATTTAAACAGCGGCTTTCAGGTCGGGAGGACGTCCCAAGGCGCTCGACAGTCAGGGACTTAGACTTGAGCAGGTTGGGATAAGAGAGGGCGGAGGACAGGGAGGGTGGGTCGAAGGCATTGGTCGAAGAGGAGGGTCTTGAGACGGGCCTTGAAGGAGGCGAGGAGGGGGAGCGAGGCGAAGGGAATGCGGGATGGGGTTCGAGAGTGTGGTGGGGGCAGAGAGAGAGGCTGATGGACCGGTAGCCGAAGGTGGGGAGGGCGGGAGACATACGAGTAGGCCAGAGCCTGCTGAACGGAGGGAATGGGCACGTTGATAAGGACTTAGTGGGTCACAGAGGTAGAAAGGGGCAAGGCCTTGAAGGTGTTTAACTGCGGAGTTCATCATTTACTACTCTTCATACAGAGGAAGTGAAAATCAATGTCATTATTTATGCACTTTCCCAACTCAATTATTTTTTGAGAAAACTGATCTATTTGGGTGTGGCTTCTGATGGAAGAATTGAGACGTACTGTCGAAACAGGAGTGGAGGGAACTTTACTCCAAGTTTGACTGTACTGTAACTGACTTGGAAATCCCAGCAATGACACTGGGAGCTAACTAACAAAATAATAATAATAATAATCCTTGCATTTGATATAGCGCTTTTCATGTCTTCTAGATGTCTCAAAGCGCTTCACAGAATTTCCTGTAAAGAATACACCGTGAATTGACTGTATACATGTGGGCGAACTGCGGCAGCAATTGCGCACAGCAGTGTCCCACAAACAGTCGTGGGTTTAAATAATTTTTTTTATATACTGTAAATAAGGGATCATTATTAAGTGATTAGTTTCAACATTTTATTTTAAGATGGGACTTTGTTTTAAAAACAAAAGAATGAAAAACATGCAAAAGGGACATGGAGCACAGTGGCAGGTATTTTAGATTGTGCTTCGATCGGTAAACCAAATGGACTTATTGATACCCCTGCCATTCCATTTACTGCAGATCAAAAGTCACTATCTTTATTACCCACTTACACCTATGCTCCTGTTCTGTGCTTGCGCTGAGCAAACATACACACATACAAGAACAAACTATATAAATATCAGCTGATGGGAGACTTCTGGTAAAATTCAATCTCCCTATTCCCCGAGTATCGATAAATCACTCAACATTACTTGCCGTTTTATGATCCAATCAGAACCGCTCAGCTGAATGATTACCTGCCAGTAACGATTACCGAATGTCTAAACTGCACTCGAGGTATATATTGTCTGATCATCTGCAATTCGTAACTCGCAAGGGATCTTAATCGTGATATTTATGCAGTACGTTTATGGAATCAATGTAAATCACCCCCATCCTTACTCTTCCGTTCTGGTTAATTATAAAATACAATGCAAAATGACGTTTCACACAGCGCCTTTTGCGTTGGGAGGATTGTCCAAATCATGGATTTGGAGCCGAGCTGCGGAGGGGGGAGGGGAGGCGGAGGGAAGGGGGGGGTTGGGATCAGTGGGATGGGGGGGGTGGGGTGGGGTAGAGGGAGGACAGAGAGGGTGGCCTGAGGTGAGGCAGGGTTGATGATGAGGGTGTTGAGATGTGCCTTGAAGCAGGCAAAGGAAGTGGTGGGGGGGGGGCAAGGCCAAGGGAATGTGGGATAGACTTCCCAAGGGTGGGGGCAGAAAGGCGATAATGGTGGAGCGGAGCAGGCCGGGACTGGGCTGGGGAGGACATGGAGCAGAAATTCCTTCCATCTGCTCTATCCCAAACATACCTTACAACACCACCCCTGGCTTTCACTATTCGATAGAGCTCAAGACCCTGGGAAGAATGAACCCTCTTATCCTTCTCACCCAGCATGATTAAAATTGGCGTTTTTATCTGTGTGGGGGAAAAGAGAAATGGGGAAGGAACAAGTCAATTCTCACACTGAACCACCAACCGCACACAAGCAAGATTGTCTAGAATCATCCAACAAGGAATATCACGGATAAATTCCCTTATCCTGTTCCTGCCTGGATCACGTGGAAGGGCACTGAATGTGTTGGTTGATAGTAGGTCCTTTTAGATGTTAACATGGAGTCAGGGAGTGACAAAGGGTTGTGTCTGTGATGCAGACCCATCATTAACCATCTTCAATGGTCGCAAATCTGGCCAAAACATTCAGCATTTCAATCGTATTTTCGTTCACTAATTGTCAAAATAACAGGCAATAGCGAGGCCGAGTTGGAATGAAATGACCTAAGATTCGTTACTAAACAGTGTATTATTATTAATAATAAGCATTTGATATAGCGCTTTTCAAGTTTGCTGTATAGTGTATGCTGCAAAGTGAATTGTCTACGTTTGTGGGCAAAACACGGCAGCCAATTACGCACAGCAGCGTCCCCACAAACAGCCATGGATCGAAATTACCAAATTATTATTGGGATTTTCTCGAGGGATTATTGTCAGGCATGTGGAGCAAGGAAACTTGCCCGAGGTTTTGTCCTGCCTGGAATTGAACCCAGGTTTCTCGCTTGCAAGGTGATTGCTCTACCACTGAGCTACAGGACTCCACGTATTATTATTATTATTATTAAGTGTATGAAACAGAGGAACAATAAAAAAATTCTTACCTGAGAGACATATGAAATTGGTGATTTTTTCAACATTGCCTCCAACATAGAAGGGGTAGGAATCTGACCTGCTGTATAATTAAAGCCAGCTTCAATTGCACACCTATGGGGGGGGGTGTGGGGGGGAGAGGTTTAAAAAATAATATACAACTGTAGTGGTTTAATGATATTTCTAGTTACAGCTTGAGTACATAAACTAGCAGTAGAACTATTGAATTTAGTGTTTGCATTGACAAGAGTATATAATAATCCTTGCATTTTGATACAGCACTTTTCACATCTCGTAGACGTCTCAAAGCGCTTCACAGAATGTACTGTCAAGTGAAGTGACTGTATAATTCTGCGCGAAATGTGGCAGCCAATTGCACACAGCAGCGTCTCCACAAACCTTCGTGGATTGAAATGACCAATTTTATTATTTGTTGTGTTTTCTTGGGAGGGATTATTGTTAGGTGTGTGTGTGTGTGTGTGCGTGTGGAGTAAGGAAACTTGCCCAAGGTTTAATATTTAAATAGCTCCACATGATTTCTATTAAAGCTGTTGGTTGATTGCTCTCATAACTGGCTTTTAATATGAAAAACGATCCTTTCTGAATGGCGAAAAGGGATGTTTGGCGGCTTATAGTAAGTTCGGCCACAAAAATAAAAGTCTTCACCCACCAGTCTGGAATATCTGTGGTCGCCAACATGGAGACCAAGTTTATGGCTGGGTTCCGCATCGCACAGGCCTTGTAGAAATCAGGATAATGTCCCAACAAGTGGCCGGCAAGGAAACCTCCGTACGAGCCGCCAGTTATAAAGACTTTGGAAGCATCGGCCACTTTTCTTTTCAATACTTGCTCCACTGAGTACTGCAACCAAAGGGGAGTTTCCGTGGTGAGTATTTTCAATAGCAGAAAATATCAATAATAATTATAATAATCCCTGCATTTGATGTAGCGCCTCATCACATCTTCCGAGACCTCTCAAAAGGAATACGCAGAATACACTGTGACGTGAATTGACTGTATATTTTTATGGGCGAAACGCGAGCAGACAATTGCTCACACCAGTATGTGCCACACACCGACAAGTGGTAGATCAAACGACCAAATTATTATTCCTATGAAGGGATTATTACTCTGGGAAAACTGTGAGTTGTTTAGAAATGCCCAGTTTGTTACCTGCGTATCCTTCACATCTTGGTTTCCTATCGTGCCAAGCAGTGAGCGAATGCTGTCCTGCCCAAAGCCAGTAGAGCCTCTGTAGTTCACTGCAAGATAAAACCAGTCAGTCAAGAGTTACATGGTTAAATATATTCCACGCTGCAGATTCTCCTCACCCTCAGCAAAACAAGTTCATCACACGCAACTCAATCCTCTTAAATTATATTTTATGAATATAATAATAATAAAAATGACCAATTTTTATTAGTGTGGGTTTTTTTGGACAGATTAGTCGTGCGTGTGTGTATGTGTGTGTGTGTGGAGTAAGGAAACTCGCCCAAGGTTTCGCCCTGATCTGCCTGGTCCCAGGCTTGTAAGGCGAGTGCTCTAAGCACTGAGCTACAGGAGCTTCCTGAGTTACTTTCCCACCCCTCTGTCCCCGCTCCATGTTTGACCAAAAATGATCCCGTCTGAGATTAGGAAGAGGGTTTTGTTGTTGACCATTGAAAAGTAGCCATTGGCTGCGACAAGGTCTTGTCAATCACTTACCCAGCAACACAACAAATCCCAGCCGGCAGAGAGCGATGGGATAGAGAGTCCACTCTGCTGTGGAAACTGATTGTGGTCCACCTGCGTCCACAAAACAAGAGAGTTACCAGCACAATATAATAAAATAACAATAAATAACCCTTACCTTTGATAAGAGCACCTTTCAAATTGAGAGGCCGTCTCAAAGCTCTTTACGGGATTCACTGAAAAGTGTAATGATTTGTATTTTTGTAGACACTGTCACCCAGTTCTGCACCTTTTCCCCCCTTTTATCTCGAATGATTTATCACCCATCACCCCGGGCCGTGCTGTCGATAAACGCAACAAAGGCAGAGAGAGTATTCTGGTCACTTCTCTCACCCCATCCATCCTCTGCAAAGAGACATTCAATTCGTAAGCGTGATCTAAGGTTGAGATTAAGATTCCTCTCTCGTGGAAGCGGTAATGACTATATATTATAAAGCAATCTCTGTTTCGGATCAGTGGCATGCGAATATATATATATATATTGGGTCTTTTATGGGGGCAATGAAGCACTAAGATTCTGCAAGGGAGAGGAGACAAAGAATCCAATATAGTCATCCTGAGCAATAGAGTTAAATCTTTGTCTCCCAAGCCTGAATGCAGTGATTCTTATTCGGCATGGTTTATTTCTTGTGGAAAGGAATCTGTGAAACTGCAAATTAATAATACTAATAATAATAATAAATCCTTGCATTTGACACAGCGCTTTTCGCGTCTTCTAGACGTCTCAAAACTCTTCACAGAATATACTGTAAAGTGATTTGACTGTATATTTGTGGGCGAAACGAGGCAGACGGTTGTGCACAGCAGCGTCCCCGCAAAACAAATAGCTTTAAACACTGAGCTACAGGACTCCACGCAAGCAACACAAATAGTACGAGTGAAAATGTCTAACTGTCAGCCTTGCCGCTTGTCACAGGTTTGCGTTCATCGCCAAGAGAGCGTGCCTGTCAATCTTAACTCTAGGCCAGTGAGACAACGCAGGGTTCCACGACAATCTCGCGATTCCATCACTTCGCAAGACAAAAAGTGCGTCTCATTTTCCCATTCTCTCCGCACCGTCTCGTATGTGCAGCTCTCCCACCTCACCATTTTCACTCACCGTGCACAGAGACAACGAGCGGGGGGAGAGAGTCTTTGTTGCCCTTCTCTGGTGTTAACAGAATCGCTTCGAAATTGATGGCAGCTGGATAGAAAGCAAACAAAGTAAATTTATTTACAACCGAGACGAAGGGTTTATATCTATCTGTCGGACCAAAGAATTGCAAACCCAATAAACGTCAACATTGCAGCTCATCAACTAGTTCTGTAACTCTCTCACATATCAGCTATTTTGCTGTCAGCGTTGTCTCACCTCGCCAAATCTGACTTAATCCTTACTAATTTATAACCGTGTCTGTATTTCTTACCGTGAGACCCTTGGAGGGAGTATTAAGCTCTGGAGGCGCAATATAATTCTCTCCCCTGTTTTGCCAATGTGACTGAAATCAAAGGTGAAAGGAAACTTGGCCAATTTGTGCACCGACAGTTAAGATATTCACTGCCTATCTATCATTTCAGTCACAGCTCTGCTGGATGCCTGAATCTGCTATCGCTCTGTGATAAATCTGTCAGTTCCCCCCACTGGTCTACAATATGCACTGTTATGACTTGCAGAATTGAAAGCTTCCTGGTGTGAGAAACAGCATATTTGACCCTGTCATATCAGGAAGGCGAAAGAAAAGCTGCAAATCCCATAACAGCATGAGTCCTCCTCCTATACCAACGCAAACCTTCACAAGTCAAGATGTCAAAAGCGCAGAAAAAATAGCAACTGGAAATGGAAATGAAGGAATCAACACATCAACTGAAAGGGAACGAACGTGTGATCAACGGATGAAACGGCAACGCCACCGTGCACAAGTGCAAAGCCACAAGTTAACTGAAGGCTCGACTTACGGAATTTAGGATGTTCCTGTCCGCACGGAGGTGTGAAAGTGAGGATCTGCCACACTACGTCACGATAAGGTTCGGCTTCATCTAATGCTACCCAGGTTACTTCTTGTTCCTTTCCCGCGGCTGGAAGGATGCCCACTTTCTACAGCAAAGAAACACTTTCTAGCTTAGGCTCTCTGGATTGCATTTCACTTAGCGCAATTTGACAATAAATAATAATAATAATCCTTGCATTTGATACAGCGCTTTTCACATCTTATCGACGTCTCAAAGCGCTTCACAGGATGTACTGTAAAGTGAATTGACTGTATATCTTTGGGCGAAATACGGCAGCCAATTGCGCACAGCAGCGTCCCCGCAAACAGTCGGTGGATTGAAATGACCAATTTTTATTATTGTGTTTTTTTTTGGAGGGATTATTATTAGGCGTGTGGGGTAAGGAAACTTTCCCAAGGTTTCACCCTGACCTGCCTGGATTCGAACACAGGTCTCACAGAACCGACATGAACCACTGCCTCACCCCCCCCAGCTAGTCTACAGAGCTACTCGCTCACAGCCCATCACAAATACTAATGAGATGGCCTCGTTTAATATCGATCAAGGACGCAAGTGGACACAACTTCTGCTTGTGACGATCTTACCAGATGTGGGGGGCAGTTAGGTGATGAGCAACTGACTACCATTAGGTCTCGTTGGATGTTCAGCAGCGTCCAGCTCCCAATCTCAGAACCTGCAACAGAACATGGAACTAAGTTATTATCAAAGCCTTTTGTCAGCTCTGTCACTGTTTTCGTGAAAACAGTGACAGAGGGATTCAATGTCGATGGGATTCAAGCATTGACGTAAACTGTACGCAATCAATGTAATTAAGAACCTTTTTTTTTGGGGTGTGGGTGGGGGGGATCATTGAGTTGTCAGCACACATTACTTACTGCCGGTGAGCGACGTAATGGATCCTGTCGCTATATCTATCACAAAGAGATCCTGAGGAGAGAAAAGCAAAAGAGGATTCATTCAGTCAGAACTAGTTATCTGAATGGAGAGAGAGATAGAGAGAGAGAGAGATAGATAGATAGATCAATCGATCTTCTTTCTCACACAAAGAACCCAGCAAATGCGGTATCTCATCCCCAAGGAACCATTCATTTTCCACGTTCCCACCCTAGTATTTTCGCTGTTCCCACCTGACAGTTCAGTTACCTTTCTGCTTTTCTGTGGTGTGTCCAGGAGCAGACGCTGGCTGTTCATCGCCCAGCAGTTCTGAGCGAAACCCACAGAGTAAATGCCAGTAAATCCATCTGAAAACCCATCACAGACCAAGGCGATCAGGGCCAAGTGATCCAACTGCAGTCTACAATGTGACATCTTTTCCATCATCATAATTACTTCACTGCAAATCTCCTCTAACATTTTTTCAGACACACACACACAACTGCTGTTTATGTCAGTGTACATACCTTCATTCGCTCGATTGACTACATCCACCACAGTGGAGGTCACTTTTGTGTACCAGTCGTACTGTAAAAGAATGAAATATTCTTAAACGAACGAGGACACGAGAGATGAGGAGATCCTGCGGTTAGTAAACAACATCCGATAACAGATACCAGGGTGCGTTTTAATCCCTGGAAGATATATATTTTTTTAAACCCAGTCACAGACTGAAACACTCACCATGCGGACTTTATAGCACTGGCCATGGGGTCCATCAGCTTCACTTTCAAGGTAGACAATCCGACACTTGTCAGGACTGAGCCGGGGACACCAGACGCTGGTGGCTTGAGAGGTTAGCTCCTCTGTGGGTTAAAACAGAGAGAGAGAAAAAAAAAACAAGGCCTTGTCAAACGAAAATCCGAATGAGGTTAACGGGAGCCATTGCCTTACTGAATCTTTTCACAGACTGTCATGTAATGAAAACAGTCTCTTTTTTTTAAGTCAATCCTACAAGTGCAGCGAATCAATGGAATGGTATCACAAATCTAATTATCGCTGCTTTACTGTACTGACTCGAGAGGTCACTGAGCTGAAAGTGTTGTTCTGGCTGTTGTCCCTTCCTTAAACAAGAAAACACTGGGCCAAAATCTCGCTAAAGCTGCCGCCACACAGCAAGCCTAAATTCATCCAGTGAGTAACTGAGTAAAGTCTGAGCTGGTGTTTGATAGGGGTATCCAGAACAAGGGGGCCACAGTCGTAAAATTAGAGCTCGGCCAGACGTAGGAGTGAAATCCGAATGCAGTTTTTCACCCAAAGGGTAGCGGAAATCTGGAACTCCCTCTCTCCCCAAATCACTATCCTGTGACCGTCGCAGGCAGTTGCAAATGCGTGGGCGGCAACAAGCATCACCTCGGTCAATTTGCGCTCCCCAATACATTGTACTATTCAAGTCATTTGTACAGCACACGTTTTACTGTGAGTGCATGGGACTGGGAGGACTTCAGGCAGTCACTGACTCTTGCTCTCTGGTTCGACTGCTGTGAAAAACAAACTGCGTCTCAAAACAGCCAAACGGAACCGTAGGGGAGAACTTACCACAGTTACCGCTCGTCAGCTCCACGTAGTACAGATGAGACCTACATGAATCAAGGATACGATTAACTCAAAATTAAATACACAGTTCGCCTGCGCATTCTGTGTTATAAGAGGCGGTTTTTGTGGCTTAAGCATTTGAAGTCAGGAAAAGGAAATAGAAAAAGTCGAGGCAACAATATTTAATTAGTATAAACTCAGTTGATATGTTTTGTTCCTTACAAAACCCACTTTTTTTTTGAATCACTTAATCCACAAGGTATGACACTTAAGCTCTTTTCAGTCAACCTTCAGAATACAAAAACACATGGAACTCGATAAGGATCATCAGTCTCCAGTAGGATACATAAACAGGAATACAAATCATAGAAGATAACAAACAAATAAATGAATAAATAATTAGATAAGGGAATGGAACCACAAGTACCCAGGGCCAAACACAGTCTAAGAAGTTGTCAAAACACCAAATAAGAGATTTAGTCAGGACAATTTAGCAGAGGTTTAATCTCCAGATCTTATAATAATAATAATAATCCTTGAATCCTTATCATGTCTTCGAGACATCTCAAAGGGCTTCACAGAATATGCTGTAAGGTGAATTGATTGTACATTTTGTGGGCGAAACATTAGATCATTTTTTTAAATCTATTAAAATGAAAGATAAGTTTTTGGTGCAACAAGCTGCAGACACTGTAATGCGCTTATTATTATTGCACTCTTATTCTACTCACACTGATGAAGAGAAAAGTCTCTCATCTTGGCTATCTGCCACATTACCATTTAGTTATTATCAAGTTGGCTAACTCTATGTAATATGAGCTGGACAAATCAAGTAACTTACAAGATACTAAATTATTTCGATGTGTTGATGCATGGTGCATCTGTAGAAATATCTTTTTTGCCGAGATACATCAAATAACTCAATCCAACTGCAGTTTCGTTCCCAGGGCAGGATTATAAAGTCCAACTGAAATTAAAATTTAAGGTACAGATTGTAACTTTCCAAATTCCAGAATCAGATCCTAAAGTTTAGGAGTCCTGTAGCTCAGTGGTTAGAGCACCCCCAGCCTCGCAAGCAAAAGGACCTTGGTTCGAATTCCGCTCTGTTCACCTATCAGTAAGTAGGAACCCAGTTGTTAGTAAATTGACGGATCGCGTTTCTGAAGGTGATAACCCTTTCCAAACATTCTTTTTTAAAAAAAACAATTTGGTCATTCAATCCCCGATAGTTTGCAGATCTCCGCTGTGCACAATTGGCTGCCGTGTTTGGCCCACAAAATATACAGTCAATTCACTTGACGGTATGTTGGGTGAAGAGTTTTGAGACGTTTGGAACACGTGGTAAGGCACTATGTCAAATGCGTGGCTTATTATCAGTATTATATTATTTACGATTTGTGCTTAAAGGATTTCTCTTACTTCCTGTTGAAGCAGTAAACACGGCCCAGGCGCTGTCTCTCGTGATCCCAGCCGACAAACACAACGCCAGTGTCATTTGGAGCCCAAAATGCCTGAAACACAACAACAACAGCTAGCACCTTTCAAGTCAGTTTTTTTCCTGAGGGATTATTATTATCAGGCATGTGGAGTCAGGAAACTTGCCCATGGTTTCACCCTGCCTCAAATCGAACCCAGGTCTCTGGCTTGCAAGACGTGTGCTCTAACCACTCAGAAACAATGAACGAAATAAGGCAATAGTGATGATGATAATGCCAATAATAATGTTATAATCCCTTCAGAAACAAATAATAATAATAGTAACTCGGTCACACAATCCACGAATGTTTGTGGGACACTACTGTGCGCAATTGGCTGCCACATTTCACCCACAAAATACAGTCACTATACTTTACAGTGTATTCTGTGAAGCGCTTTGACACGTCTCGAAGACGTGATGCTATCAAATGCAAGGATTATTATTATTATAGTCCTTGCAGGGAAATGCCTGATTTACAACTGGAGCAGAAGATTAATTATGTAAAATTAATTTGTTAAGTGTTTGGAGGCAAAGTCGTTGTATACAATATATTATATTCTCAAAAATAAACTCTATTAGAGTCGGTGGTGGGTGGGGGGTGGGAAGGGAACATATATTAAACAATGCACGGACCTGCCCAGGTGATGTGTGTTCAGGTATCCCCTCCAATACAGAGATATTGTTACTCTCGATGTCCAGCACACACAGGACAGGAATGCTCTTGTTCACCAAGGTTTCTCCCCAATCCTCCCAATACACAAACTGATCTCCCTGTAAGATAAAAAGACAATGAAAATTGCTGTGTTGCTTCCCAGCTGAACTGATTGATACTTCATACCTCACTTTAATCTTTAATGACTCGTAACTTCTGGAGCACTGGGTTTGCACACAGCGTGCAAACTAACTTTCACCCACAAAATATACCTTCAATTCAAATGTATGGGTTATTATTATTAGTATTATTAATAATACCTATTTCTTTATATAATCAAAATATACCTCTCCATTGTTATTTTTCCCAAAGGAATCACATCCTATGTACAGTAAAAGCCCGTTTATCCACCACCCTCGGGACCTGGCCAATGCTGGTTAAAGCACGTGCCGGATATTCGGCCGAAAACACAAAAATATATATAATTTTTAATTTTAAAATAACACATTTTACCGGATAAATTCTGGTTAATCGAATGCGGACTCTTTTTTTGATGTGCCGGTTATACGGGAGGTACGGTTGATTGGGTGCCGGATAAACAAGTACTGTACCTGTACTGTACTACTCTGTAGGAGATATGCTTGCTCCTAATCTAGACTCTCTTTTTAGGCTTTTAATGCTGAATGACTCTTTGAAGAGTCTGTTCTCTCGATCAAAATCGAAGCAGTCAGATACATTAAAGCAGCTTGTGCTTGTTAGCTGCTTTATAATGATAGAATGAGCGTCTGACTGAGAATGTTATAGAAGATTATAAAGATTAACGAATACAAAAATATTCTTCCAAAGGATGGATTTCCAGTCTTAATTACAATCTTGGGGACATTATCTTTGAACAGATCCATCAGGACTGTGTATCTATCATAAATAATGGATTCAGGCACCAGTAGATCAGTCCACACAATCACTGCAAAATCCCCTTGATATGTCCATCTCTCAAATTAAGGATTTTAAATACTTTTAGTCGACAGAAACTTGTCCAGTTACATTCCGCTAAGTTTTACGAGTCTTCAGTGAATGATCTTTCACGGGTCAGCAAGACAATTCAGAGATTTACTTCTAATTATTCATCTCCTTCATGAGGATGCTACACAATAATCCTCGCATCATACAAATTATACTCTTATGGCTTCCAAAAGGACTCAGTTGAAGGATGAAAGAGGATTCATGATTGCCCATCAAAGGAAAAAAAAAAATCCCCCCAAAAAGGCATCTCTCTAAAGCTAAATGAAAAAAAAATCAACTGGCCACTGCTCTGATTAACGTCCCAAATGCCACCACTGTTATACACCATAAAGCTGCCATCTTCTCCGAGGACTTAATGATTTGATTCTTCATCCTGTTATCAGTACTGAATCTCAATAAGCAGCAGCGAATTGCACTAACTTTATCTTCTCCCTCCTCTCCCGTCTCCTGTTCTGAACTCTAACCTCTACCCAGTCGAGCAAACCCCAGATGATTTTACACGAGAATAACGTGAAAACTCCAGGACGCTGCCCTGCTGGGGGGGAGGGGGAGGGCGCTATACAAACGCAAGTAGTCATTGAACTGTACTTTCAACGGCTTCTCCCTTCTCTCCTGTTTGGCGCAGTCTTCGTCCTCTTCGCTCACGCTCAACTCGGATTTGCTCTGGAAGAACGACTCAGATTTTGGCCTTTTCTTTTCAGCGATGTAGAGAATGTGAGACTCGGAGTGAGACCACACAAGGCAGCCAAACTGATCTGGGTGGGGAGGGCAAAAGGCAAGAGATGGGTGGGTGGGGGGGACCACATTAAAAGAAAATTACAACACTGTATGGAGACTATGAACGAAGCGACAACTTGCAATTATAGAACGCCCTTCACGCGAGGTAGCGACCAAGAGACAGTGGCGGAGTCCGAGGAAGACTCCAAAGCACATCTGAAAATATCTCCCAATTAGACAATCTGTCAACTTAACAGCACAAATCGGTGCAGCATTGATATTTCACCACTGGATGTCACCATCATATTTAATAAGAAACTACATTTTACGAATCAACAGTGCAAACGTTTTGAGGCAGGTAGGCTTTTCATGCTTAATTCTCTCAAATAGAAGTAGGGAGTCCTGTAGCTCAGTGGTTAGAGCACTCGCCTTGCAAACGAGAGTGTTCGAATCCATGCAGGGCAAAATCTTGGGCAGGTTTCCTTACTCCACACTCCTAATAATCCCTCAAAAAAAAACGATAAATTGGTCTTTTCAATCCACAATTATTTGTGGGGACGCTGCTGTGCGCAATTGGCTGCCACGTTTCACCCACAAATATACAGTGAATTCACTTTACAGTATATTCTATGAAGCGCTTTGAGACGCCTGAAAGAATTTGTATTATTATTATTAAATAAGAGCAAAATGCTTTTTCTTCTCCCAGTTCCATAATGCTTCCAGTGGTATGTTAGGTTTGGCTACATAGGAGTTTGATGGTTTCCTGTGTTTGTTTTTTCTGCAAAAGGAATAAAAGGGTAAACCTCCCATCTTTGCCTCAATTAAATATCCAAACTATCTCGGCTGTTTTTCCTGTTGACTCAGAAGCCAACCACTGACTTTTTGCAACTTAACATGTTTGGTCTCATACCATCCTCGTACACCTTGCCATGTTTGTCGAGGTTAGTCACGTTTATGCTCTTCTCTTTGGAGTTTCTGTTCCAGATCTATATAAATAAGAACAGCCAGTCAACGCAGTGCATTGTCACATGCAGCAAATAAACAACAAGATTTTCTCGTCTCAATAAGAATAATTAATTGCAGGGGCTACTTAAACCGTATTTTAGAGTTCTACGCATGACCAACTAAATGGGTATTCAATTTCAAATATTAAATAGCCAGCCATTCAAACCACTTTTTATTAACATTAAACAAAATGTCTCTTAGATATACTTGGGCTACCCGAAAGATCACTTTTCACCCACTGTCTTCAAACTGCGGTGGAGACACTATTAAAACCACCGCAAGAGGGAGGGAGGTAGTTCCAGAGTTGAGCTTTATAACAACGCAATATTCAGCTGCAGTAAGGTGGGTACCTCCAGAAACTGCTTTTCCTCTCCCTTCTTGTTGACGTGCGGCCGCAGAACTGCCCTCAATAAACCAGACGGCGACTCGCTGCTCAACAACCTATGGATCAAAATTCAGAACCAAAGTAATATCCCTCTTACTGTAAACAGAGTACTGCAAACATACTAATTAAATCCCTGTTATAACATGCATGTGATAGATTTTACTGGAAGCATTTCTACTTCACTGCGGTAAAAAAAAAAATCCTTGGTTGTTGAGGTAAAATGGATGTATGATAATGTTGTCCCTGTATCAATTACAAGATACTGTATATACTTATAGCTCATTGAATACTTTGAGGAATCCAGTGGCACAAGGATTTGCTTAAAAATTAGTTTTATTTCATAAGCAATCTAATTATTAACCAGTCAGTGTCAATGACCACAGCTATTATTTGCGTCTCAGCAATAGAAAAAATAATCCTCGCATTTGATTATAGCACCTTATCGGGTCTCAAAGTTGGGACGTCTCAAAGCGCTTCACAGAATCTACTGTGAAGTGGAGTGCCTGTGCACAGCAGTGCTCCGGTTGACAGCTGGGAACATCTAGGAGGGGCCTGGGAATGGAACACTCTCCGAGATTGGAGTCAAATGATGATAATAATCATAAGAAGAACATTTTGAGACGTCTCAAGGCGCTTCAATGGGTTGAGAAGCTAATTGCAACATAACTGTTGTGTCACTTACTCGCGCTGTAGCTCAGTGCAGTTTCCTGAAGGGCCGGTGTACACAATGGAGTTTTCATCGTAGAACATGAGGTACTGACGACAGAATCTCACCTGCTCGAATCGCTCGAGGTCCCTCTGCGCCCATTCTAGAGCAACAACAACAACAACAACATGACACTTGTATAGACAGAGCCTTTCACGTCAGGAGGGCGTCCCAAGGCGCTGGACAGTCATTGTTTCAGACCCGAGCTGGGGCCCGGTGACGGGGAGGGTGGAGGAAAAGGGGGGATTTGGGGTGACCTGTCGAAGAGGAGGGTCTTGAGGCGGGATTTGAAGGAGTCCAGAGAGGGGGCGAGGAGATTGGAGTTCCAGAGGTTAGGGGCAGAGTGGCTGAAGGCTTGCCCACTAAGGTGGGGTGGGTCGGGGGACGTGGAAGGCTTTGAGCGGAACGAAAACCAAACAGAAAGGTGTTTATTTATCTTTCCTTTTCACATTCACACGCTGAAATGAATAGATTATTCTGGGCATGGCTTTCAATAAATGTACATGATCTTTTCTACTCCATTTGATGTCAACGACAAGGATTTATCTCGAGGGGACAGGTTTGTCTGGTGAGCGTGGCAGGAACTTTGTAAATCGTGACACTAGTCAGCAGAGAGAGAGAGTAAAAAAACACACAATTTCATGGTGGCTGTGAAATGAAACGCTCGAAAAAGAATCCGCAGATTTCCACCACCGATTGAGAACTTAAAAACATAACAACTACCCACAACAGAAGTAGGACATGCCTCCAATTAAAATCGCATTAACCTTTACGATGCAGTAAAAGTCTGTATGAAAAAGACCCCGAAGCAGTCGTCGCTAAATTTAATGAGATTATCAAACGTTACTCCCTACTCCGCTCAGAATTCCAATTTTTCCTACTTGCTCTTTACACAGTCACCCTCAAGACAGTACCTGTGTTGATATTGCAGTATTTCCCACCGTACTGGGATATGACCTCGGGACCAATGCATGCCTTTCTCAGGGTTGGGATGCTGCTCAGCTCTCTGTAGATCCCGGTAATATCCTCGCTATTAGTCACCATCTCCAAGGGAGAAAACAGAATCTCCTTTATTCATTGGACAAAGTACCGTTTGTCCTCAAGCCACCCATCCATCATTCATCAGAAATGCATTCAGACGACATAAGCTTCCCCTTTAACTCTTCAGGAGACGGCCTGGCCTGGCCTGGCCCGTCTCTCGATCGCACCATTTCGGCATAAAAGCATTCATTACCGATGTCACCGTGTGAGTTTTTAAATAAGGAAGTAACAATCAAAAATATTTGGTCACTCAATCCATTTGTGAGCTTGTGGGATACATTTCAATCCACGACTGTGTGTGGGACACTGCTGTGCGCAATTGGCTGCCGCGATTCACCCACAAATATATACAGTCAATTCACTTTACAGTATATTCTGTGAAGCGCTTTGGGACATTGATAAGATGTGGAAAGCGCTGTATCAAATGCAAGGATTATTATTATTATTATACTGCTCTGCCATGCGACACAACAGTTCATCCACTTTGTGGTACATTCTAACAAGTGCTTTAGGACGCCTTGCAAAAGCGATTGCTGTATTATTATGTGCGCAATTGGCTGCCGCACTTCGCCCGCGTATCTTAGTCAATTCACCTTGCGGTACAGTATATTCTGTGATGTGCTTTGAGACGTGTGTGTGTGTGTGTGTAAAAAAAAAGTTATGAAAAGCACTAGATCAAATGCAAGGATTATTTATCAGTATTACTACAGTGATCAAATGTTTTGAACTCGTGGCAATTTGTTTCGCGTTCACACTCAAAAGGCGTTAACCGCATAGTTAAAAAACGCCTGAGCCCCAAACGCACTACTTGGCAATTGTAATTTGTACCAATGTGTGTCGTCGCTACCTCTCTGGGTGAGATGACTAAATAATATTGATTAAATAATCGATCAGGCTATTGATTCTTCAATCCCACCACTACCAATTTTCATCCCATGTCTCCCAATGGGTGGGTGGGAAGGGAGGCAGTTTCAAATGCAGTACTGTACATCTTTTTACGGCTAAAAATGGGATGTTGGCAGTGATTAAAGTCAGGGTTCGTAATAAACAAATAATAATAATCGGCATCTTTGCATCGCAAACGCCTTATGGAGTCTTCTGGACTGAGTCTCAAAAGCGCTTCGCAGAATATCACTGTGAAGGGGAATCGACTGTGTGTGTTTGTGGGAGAGCGAAGCGCGGCAGACAAACACTGTGGGAATCAATTTAAACAGAAGCATTTTAAATAAAACCAGATGCTAACTAGGCCTGAGGCCTGGGGGTGAGGTAGCTTCACCTCAGGGGGAGAGAGTGAGAGAGTGGGGAGGGGGGGGGAGGGGGAGAGAGTGAGAGAGTGGGGAGGGGGGGGGAGGGGGAGAGAGTGAGAGAGTGGGGAGGGGGAGAGAGAGAGTGGGGGGGGGGGGGAGTGAGAGAGTGGGGGGGGGGGAGTGGGGGAGTGAGAGAGTGGGGAGGGGGGGGAGGGGGAGAGAGTGAGAGAGTGGGAGGGGGGGGAAGAGAGTGAGAGAGTGGGGAGGGGGGGGAGAGAGGGGGGGGGGGAGTGAGAGAGTGTGGTGGGGGAGAGAGTGGGGGGGGGAGTGAGAGAGTGTGGTGGGGGAGAGAGTGGGGGGGGGAGTGAGAGAGTGGGGGGGGGGAGTGAGTGAGAGTGGGGGGGGGGGAGTGAGAGAGTGGGGCGGGGGAGTGAGAGAGTGGGGGGGGGGGGGAGTGAGAGAGTGGGGCGGGGGAGTGAGAGAGTGGGGGGGGGGAGTGAGAGAGTGGGGGGGGGGGAGTGAGAGAGTGGGGGGGGGAGTGAGAGAGTGGGGGGGGGGGGGAAGTGAGAGAGTGGGGGTGTGTGGGGTGTGAGAGGGTGGGGGGGGGAGTGAGAGGGTGGGGGGGGGGGAGTGAGAGGGTGGGGGGGGGGGAGTGAGAGAGTGGGGGGGGGGGAGTGAGAGAGTGGGGTGTGTGGGGTGTGAGAGGGTGGGGGGGGTGTGAGAGGGTGGGGGGGGGAGTGAGAGAGTGGGGAGGGGGGAGTGAGAGAGTGGGGGGGGGGGGGGAGTGAGAGGGTGTGGGGGGTGTGAGAGGGGTGGGGGGGGGGGAGTGAGAGAGTGGGGAGGGGGGGTGGTGTGAGAGAGTGGGGAGGGGGGGGGGGGGGTTGGGTGAGAGAGTAGGGGGGGGGGGGTTAGTCGAGGGAGGGGAAGGTATAAGGCTCCCCCCTCCACTCTCCCTCTCTCCCCCCCCTCCCTGTAGTCGGGAAGTGAGCTGAGAGAGAGCGGGGACCAGAGCCCAAAGGTCAGGCCGCGGCGCCATTTTCCCCTCAGTCAGTGTCTCTGACTTACCTGAGAGGCCAGCGCCGCCATGGTTACCATTCCCCCCCCCTCGGACTCAACCATTCATAGCCTCCCCATGCCCACGCACACACTGGGTGGGGGGGGGGTGGAGGCTGATAATAAACACACACAACCACTACTCTCTCGCCTTACCCCCCCCCCTTTCTGTACAGTCCTCCCACTATTTCTAACGTCTCTCCATCACTCTGTTTTATTATATAATGTTTAGATGTATTTCTTCACCA
>CM068753.1:1479985-1574736 GCA_035084275.1 Hydrolagus colliei
TAGAATATTCTGTAAAGTGAATTGACTGTGTATTTGTGACCGTATAGTAATAAACCACATACAATTAATTATGTATTGTACAGTACATCCCTCGTGAAAGAGTAATGTAGATTGGTTGCTGTATTCTTAGGAAACCCTCACATGAGAAGATGCAAAATGCCCTGGTTGCTCTTGTTGTGTGGAGGTTTCAGAAACCGTACGTAGCTATTATCTCCAGCTACTTGCTTTCATTTTGAGTAAATTGACTCTTAAGATAATAAATCAACCACTGGATGTTAAGCGAACATAATCTTTAATGCTGGAATGTGCAATGTTCCATTAAGGTTCGGAGATGTTTGGATGTCGGACCTTATTGTCCTTGTCCTAAGTCCACCTCCTTGACCACCTTAGAGTTGATGACTTTGTTCCAGTCGAGCGTTGTGCGTGTAAATGGAAGATGACGTCGAAGTCCCTTGAGCAGAACATCTAACCTCTGGTAGTTGCCCATCAAGTCTGCCTGCGGGCAGATAATAAGAATTTAAGAAACTTTGGATGATAAGGTCCATCTAGTTCATCTTCCACCTTCCTGGCGATCGCATACACAGAATCAACTGTATTATTCTGAAATGTTCAGTTTCTCATTTCGCCCACGTATTATACAGTCAGTTCACTTTGCAATGTATTCTGTGAAGCGCTGGAAGATGTCTGGAAGACGTGAAAAGAGTTACGTCAAATGCAAGGATTATTATTATGATGAGGATGATTAGTTTCTGGAATCGACTCAAATGAAACACTGTTAGCCCACGAGGAACGATCTACCTGAAATGCATTGTCAGCAATTTCGACAAGTTTCACAAAATTGGTGGCTGTTTCCAATTCATTCTGTTGGGAGAAAGATAAATTATAGATGTAAAATTCAACTGAATTGCACCCCATCTGAGTTATACAGATAGTACTGTATATAATCTTGAAGGATCTAAAGTGCTTCCCTATGTCTGTTTTTCTTACCGTCAGAGATAGCTTCTCCTTCACTTCAAAGCTGCTTATCAAGTTAATGCTACCCTCTTCAAAGTAGTGAGCCTGAGCAAAGAAAATGTAGGATTTATTAATACTGTATATCATTTCAGTAGAAGACACGACATCATGTTTTCAAATCGCTCTCTCTACTCTCGACGTGATGTAGGTTAAAAACTTATTCTTAGTAATATCATAATAATAATCCTTACATTTGATATCACGTCTTCTAGACGTCTCAAAGCGTTTCACTGTGTAAAGTGAATTGACTGTATGTTTGTGGGCGAAACGCGACAGCCAATTGCGCACAAACAGTCGGGGATTAAAATGATCCAATTTTATTATTGTGGGTTTTTTGTGGGACGGATTATTATTAGGCGATTATTCTGAATAGAATAATAATGCGTATTCTGCATGGAACTCGGACTACTAGAAAAAATTGTTCTTTGAAAAATTCCCGGGCCAGAAACTTTGAGGATCACAACATGGGTTCAAGTCCTATTCGAGACTTGAAAATCCTTCAAAGTGCTTTGAGATGCCCTCGTGAAGCAAAAGGCGTTATATTAAACGCGAGATTATTTTTAATATTTTTACGCTCTCTGTGACCTCCCACTCTCCCCGGGTCCCACTCTCTAGATCGCTGTTCCTTCCGCCGTATTTCCCATAACAGCATAGACTTCCTGTTTGGCGATTTAGCTCTCACTTACGTGCACTTTAATTGTGCCCGTCACTTCAGTGCAAGGTGGGGAGAGGACAAATTTCCATTCAGACTTCCACAGGCCATTCCTGAAAAGCAAATAAAGGGCAAAAAACAAACGATTATTTATTCCTGTTTTCATATCATTCGCAAAGGCCTCCTCACGTTTAACAAAAAACGTGTAATGTGCGGAGACGTGGAAAGCGCACCTATTCCAATTATTATAATAATAATCCTTGCGTTTGATACAGCGCCTTTTCACATTTTATCGACGTCTCAAAACGCTTCACAGAATATACTGTAAAGTGAATTGACTATATATTTGTGGGTGAAAAACACAGCAGCCGATTGCGCACAGCAGCATCCCCCACAAACAGTCGTGGATTTAAATGATCAATTTTTATTATTGTTTTGAGGGATTATTATTAGGCGTGTGTGTGTGAGTGTGTGTGTGTGTGTGTGTGTGGAGTAAGGAAACTTGCTCAAGTTTTCACCCTGACCAGCCCGGATTCGAACGCTTGTAAGGTGAGCGCTCTAACCACTCAGCTACAGGAGCTCCACTTAGTTTAGATGTGCGGTGAGCGCAAAATTGGGGTGGATCGTCATTTTCCCTCTTAAGGGTTAAACAATTTGACTCCACGTGAATCATTATGTCTGGATGAAGCACAGGAGGATTCCCGGTGCCTTTCAAACCAAACGTTAAGAGGAGTCAGGTCTTCAAGAGGGCTGGAGGAAGGAGGAAAAGGAATATATTTTCCGGCAAAGATAAAATAAATTGGATTCAACCGGCTGCTGCCTGTATTACACGAGTGCCTGGCATAAAACGCCGATAAATTTCATGCTACTTGTCTAGATTTAAAAAGCTTTACTGATTAGTGGTGTGGGTCATCAGGATTGACATCTTTGCAACTCCCGTGTCGTATTAATGACAACCGAAGTTAATCAACCATGAACAATCTCTTGGGTTAATGAAGACCTATGCTGACTTTGAGAAGCTTAACCTCCTCCAAACTAATTTAATCCCATCTTTTAACCTATTTGCCTTTCCCTCTCAAACAGAGCATATTAGCAAAAAACGCGAAAGCACTGTACTGCAGATGCTGGGAATCTGAAACGCAAACAGGAATGGCCAGGAACGCTCAGCAGGTCTAGGCAGCATCTATGGAGAGAGGCAAAGTGAGCCGACGTTTTGGGTCCGCGACCCTTCGTCAGAACCGACGTAACGTTGACTGTCCGAAAGAATTGCCGTGAAACGTTTTGTTTCAGAACGTTTTGGCTCCCGCCGCGAGGGTGAAAATCTGAGCCAATTCGCCAGGCATCAAACCCAGACTGAGGTCTGCCCACTGGGGTAGGCAACAGGACCAGCGTTCGTGTCAGACAGCCCACGTACACGTAGCTCAGAGGAATCGAGCGCGATATAACCGTGCATTGACTTACCAGAAGTCGTTTGGCTGATATTTATGGCATTCGATGCAGGCGACGATGGCTTTTCCCGCGTTTAACGTTTTGCCGTATACCTGTCGGAGAGAACGATCGGTGGTCGGGTTGCATGTAACTGGCGCAGGCGTGAGGCGCTGGCGAGGGGGTAATGCAAATTCCCCAGCGGGGATAAAACCGACGGCGGGAATAAAATACGCTGTGTCTTGTGACTCGCCCCGCTGTCACCATTCGTAATTCACGATCGCACGCGGTGGGGGGGGATCGGTGTCAACCACGAGAGAAGCACAAAGCCAAGCTTAGGAATAATCATAATATTAATAATAATAATATGGTCACATCGCAGCTATTTTAAAAACATTGATGGATACTCAAAGCTCTGACTGTCCAGGGCAATGTGACGTTCCCCTTGACGTGAAAGGCACAATGGAAGTATATATTATATTTTACAACTGGGGTATAAAACACTAGACCGTTTCATCTTTCTTTCCGTTCAATTTTTAATAACGCATCAATGAAACTGTTTCCCCCCCAAACCCCCACCTCTCACAATCTCTCCTGTCTTGTTACAAGAGCGACAGGGGGGAGGACGGGGAGAATAATAAATTCATTGAAAGACAATTCGAAAGAGAGGGAGGGACGGGACGGGGAGAAGGTGGATATTGATGTTACCAGCTAAGCAATCAGAGGGAAGAGTGCCTACCAAATGTGTCCGGGCAGAATGGGTAAGAGCAAAGTCAAAAGGCCCCTTTGGGAAATCTCACGTTTTTGTGAAGCGAATTGCGTCTGTGAGTACGTCCACGTTGCAAAGGAAAAAAGCCGCAATCCGTCATGTAATAAACAAACTGGTCGTTTCAACCCACGAGTGTTTGTGGAGGGGGGGGGGGGGGGGGAAACAGGGGACACACACGCACGCCGCTGTGCGCAATCGGCTGCCCGCGTTTCGCCCACAAATATACGTGCGGTCACTTCACTTTACAGTCTATTCCGCGAAGCGCTTTGAGACACGGTCTCGAAGACGTGAAAAGCGAGGATTGTTGTTGTGGCGCCCGATAGTGCTGATCCAGCAATCTTCCTGCCCCCGGGAACGAGCTGGAGATAGTGTTTAGATGTTACTCACAGCGCAAACCCCGTAGGGGTAGCGGTCCTTCACGTAAGCAGCCAGTGTGCTCTCCACCGAACTCCTCCACGGCTCCACCTTAGTCTGCGCTGCGTAGGTCTGGACATCGGATGACTCTTTGCTCATGTGATTGACCTTAAAGGAAATCTTACGGGACGGATCGAGGAAGTATCCCTTTCCCAGATCACCGTGTTCGGTTAGCAAGACCTGAGGAAAAGGGGTGGGTGGGGTGGGGTGGGGTGGGGTGGGGTGGGGTGGGGTGGGGTGGGGTGGGGTGGGGTGGGGTGGGGTGGGTGGGGTGGGGTGGGGTGGGGTGGGGTGGGTGGGGTGGGGTGGGGTGGGGTGGGGTGGGGTGGGGGAGAGGGGTGTCGAATTAGCGTCGTTGTTAAGTGAAACGCATAAGTCGTTTGCGTTGCGGACTGCCTTCCAGTGTGCGTAACGTTTAAATACTTCTCAAGTAATGCACTCTCATTTGGTAACGTAGCATTGGGTAGCGTATTGAACGTGCGATTTGTTTTGTTTATGTGACCTACAACACAACAATAATCATAACGCAGGTTGATATATATATTATATATATATATACAGGCATGTAATGATACATCACACAGCGCATTACAAAACGTAATTGATAAGAAATTAAGCAGATGTTATTATACAGGCAAACATGCAGCTAATCTGCGGCAGCAAAATTGCATTAACAACAATAAACTAAGACCGGCCAATTAACTTGAATTATGTGACCAATTTGGATTAAGAGGCGAAAACAAGCCCAGATAACTGAGAAGAAAGACTCTGTTTGTTCAAAACGGCAGTAGCCGATTACACGCCTCTCAATAACGGTGGTATGTGTTGGGGGTAAGCGTTTGAAAAGACTGGAGGAGACAAAGAATTAAACGTAGAATAAAAACGCAGCTGAAACTGAACTGAAATTGGTTTCTCTGTCGTGTATGTCTCCCTCCCCGTTCAGTCTCACTGCGACACATGTCAGATCTGGCCAGAAAATCTGCTTCAAGCCCCCTCCTCGGATAGTTTGATCCAATAAAGATTGTATTTTTGGAGCTGTACAGTACATCTGTGTGTGTGTGTGTGTGTGTGTGCGTGTGCGTGTGTTGGGAAGAGAGGTGGGCGAGGGGTGAGCCTAAAAGAGGAAGATTAACACACAACTCAGCACTTTCCTAACATTTCGCCCAAGAAACGTTTTCACCTGGTGGCTGTACACCTACGTTTTGGTTCTTTACTTCCACGGGAATAAACTGATCCAAGTTGTACTGCGCTGCAGTTCTGTAAAACAACATTTATCACAGCCAGCTGATCCAATCCTGCGCGTTTGGGAATGCATTTATACCTGCGATTACCCCACACAACAACCAACAACAGCAACTTGCAATCAGACGCGTGAGAAACATTTTGTTTCGCCTACAAAATGAGCAGTCAATTCCCTTGACGGTATATCCTGCGAAGCGCTTTGAGACGCCTCGAAGACACGATAAAGCGCTGCCGCAAATGCGAGGATTATTACTAACTATTATCCAGTGGGCCTCCTTCAAGTAAGGAAGGAGGAGGGTGTGTTTGATGGGATAGTTTTCATGCCGTCAGTGAAAAGGAATGGGTTTGACCGAGGGAAATGTCACAAATTGTGTTCTTAAGCGTTTCATTTTTTTTTCTTTTTTTTTCATAGCGTTCATTCGAGCAGGCAAGGGATTTTCAAATTACAAAAGGGGTGTTGGGAGATTTTATTTTGATTGCTACTCACTTTAGGATGTGGTCACGCAGCAGGGAATCTTTTTTCAGCAAAGTCCGTACATCTGTAACAAGCAAGAGAAAGGAAACTGAATCTACAGCTGAGGATGTGTGTGCCTGTCAGGTCAGGGCGAAACCTCGGGCAAGTTTCCTTACTCCGCACACCTGATAATAATCCATCAAAAAAAAAAAAGAAATTGGTCATTTCAATCCACAACTGTTTGTGGGGGACGCTGCTGTGCGCAATTGGCTGCCGCATTTCGCCCACAAATATACAGTCAACTCACTTTACGTATACTGTATTCTGTGAAGCGCTTTGAGACGTCTAGAAGATGTGAAAAGCGCTATATCAAATAGAATTATTATTATTATTACACATGGAAATCCCAGTGATAGATTATTGGGATGGAATACACACTATCTTTCTCTCTCTCACTCTCTCTTCCTGGAGAGACACATCCTGCTTACCTAACTACGGAAAGTATTAGACAAAGGTTGGCGAGAGCCAAGGCTTTGGGAAGTCTCTTTATGAGAACACCGGCTGCCAAATTAATTCTGATTTGAAAAAAAAGAAATTGCAATACTCCACCATCTTAAATTCAAAGACGCTTCTAAGGCTAAATTAGACTAAAGCCCCCGTTATCTCAACCCATCTCGTTGACGGTCGATTGGTGGATCGCATTTCATCATCATCTTCATCCTTGCATTTGATATAGCACTTTTCACATCTTATCAACGTCTCAAAGCGCTTCACAGAATATATTGTAAAGTGAATTGACTGTATATTTGTGAGCGAAACGCGGCAGCCAATTGCGAACAGCAGCGTCCCCCACACAAACAGTCTTGGATTGAAATGACCAATTTTATTGTTCTGTCTTTTTTTGGAGGGATTATTATTAGGCGCGCGCGTGTGTGGAGTAAGGAAACTTGCCAAAGGTTTCGACCTGACCTGCCTGGATTTGAACAAGGTTTCATGCTTATAAGGCGATTGCTCTAACCACTGAGCTGCAGGACTCCAGGGACGATATATTCCTTCAAAAGAAAATAATATGAATGATTTGGTCATTTGAATCCACGGCTGTATGTGGGACGCTGCTGTGCGCAATTGGCTGCCGCGTTTCGATGCATCTCGTACAAAATGCTCACCTTTAAAGACTTCAATGAACTCCCCTGGTGGGGCCTGCAACAGTAAACGCCGAAATATCTGAACCTGGAAAAGAACGAACCCAAATTAATTCCCCCGCAACGTCACAGAGAGACAAAACCCAAATACCAGTCGCACAAGCCACATCATGTCGCTTTGGCAACAGTCATATCATGCACTCAGTGTATATTATTTGGACAGAGTCTCTTCAATAAGCATATTTATCAGACTTTAACCTAGTTGTCTAGAAACATAGCACTTTGAGATGTCTCGAAGACACGACAAGGTGCTATATTAAATCAAGGGTTATTATTACTACTGTACATCGGACTGTTACTACACTGCCACAAATAATCTTGGGTTTCTTGACATAAAATCTCATATTATTGTGTTCAAGTCACCATGTTCCAATGATAATAATAATAAGAATTCTTGCGCTTGATACAGCGCTTTTCACGTCTTCTAAACGTCCCAAAGTGCCTCACAGAATATACTGTAAAGTAAGGAAACTTGCCCAAAGTTACTACACCCTGCTTGGAATTGAACCCAGGTCTCTCACATGACTTTCTCTCTCTCGGGTGACATCTCCCAATACAACCCAAGAAAGTACAGTACAGAGCTTGGTACACAACTGCGTTCCTCCCCAATCATCAACCCATTTGGCCTCCAATGACCAGCAAGAAATAGATTGTAAAAAGCGAGAGAGAGAGAGAGAGAAAAAAATACAAGCTCACTTTCTCCTCATCTGAAATTCCTGACTTAGTTGCCATCTCTTCACAGGTAAGCCTTTGACGTTGAGGTCCGAAGAAATTCAAACTGTCTGGGGTTCTGGGGTGTCAGTGAGGCAGGCGTTCTGGAGCCATTCCAGATTCCATTCCAGACACCAGTCACAGTTACCCAGAAATACACTTGGGAGCTCCTGTAGCTCAGTGGGTTAGAGCGCTCGCCTTACAAGCGTGAGACCTGTGTTCGAATCCAGGCAAGGTCAGGGCGGAACCTTGGACAAGTTTCCTTACTACACACACATATGCCTAATAATAATCTGTTTTAAAAAACCCAGTAATAATGCGTCCACACCCAAAAAAATTAATAAAATTGGTTATTTCAATCCACGACTATTTGTGGGGACGCTGCTGTGCGCAATTGGCTGCTGCGTTTCACCCACAAATATACAGTGAATTCACTTTGCAGTATATTCTGTGAAGTGTTTTGAGACGACGATAAGATGTGAAAAGCCACTGTATCAAATTCAAGGATTATTATCGCTTGTTTCCTAGAGTCCCCTACCATACAACCAATCCATCAGGCAACCAGGTGCTGTATCCAATGTAAGTATTATTATTAGAACTGAATACATTTTTTAAGATTTCAACTGAAGGAATGATGTACTACCTCTAGGGGGCAGCACCCACCCACTCCTGTGGGCCAGTGTCCCAATGTCCCAATGTGTTTCTCAATCACGTGAACTTTGAACATTGTCAATCTACCTTTTTTTCCACCTTTTTCAAAGCAGATGTGTAAGCTTGATGCCCGTTAGAAGTCACAGCAGCAGTGTCGTAATAAAACAATCACGATAAGAATCCTTGCATTCGGGATGGCGGCTTATCGCGTTCTCCGAGACGTCTCAAAGCGCTTCACAGAAACACACCGTAAAGCGAATCGACTATGTACTTTGTGAGGCAAGACATCCAACGAGACAAGAGAATTGATTCTATCGGTGCATCCAGTCATGGCAGGAGGGACATGCAGTATAAATAGCTGAAACGGCTGCCCAGCAACCCATGTGGTTTCAGCCAGTTACAGGAGAGGGGAAGTGGAGGTGAAATAGTTCAGTGTAAAGCACTGACCTCCTTATTCTGTTCACATCATTAGCTTCTAGCTCCGCAGCTTGAGTTTTTTTTAACCAAAAAAAATTATTTGAACTGAACAGCCGTATGAATAATCTACATAATTGGATCCAACAAGGATGTGCTAGATTTTGTGAAATAATTTTTTATAGTCCTGTATCTGCAAGGAATTTCCTTGGTGACAGGTGAAATGTCTGATCAAAACTGGGCAGATCAGAGTTTTGTTGTTGTTGTTGTAATCGGGGGTGGTGGGGGGGGGGGGGGGGGGGGTGCTATTAACCAGTATAAACAATAAATATAGGTCAATCAAATGAAATATCCTTCTGTTTGAGTTTCTCTTTGAAGAGTTTTTCTTCTTTAAAGCTTTGATGTGTTTCGTTTCGTCGGGTCGATTGAAATTGGTTGAGAGCATTAACCTTAGAAGCAAAAACCTTACCAGCAGATGTGTTAGTAGCAATGCTCTTGCCCTTTGCTCTTCAATTGAAAAGCATGGTTCTGATCTTTGGGATGCCCAGCTGAGCTGTACATTGCAGACTGATCTTCCTGTTAGCTCACTCGGAACGTGTATAAGCAATTCAAAACCTTGGTTAACAAATGAACACAATCCCAGCGAAACTCCAATTTCGCCCGCAAAGTACGTACACAGTCCAATCACTTCGCAGTCTACCGTGTGAAGCACTTCAAGACTTGACAAAGCCGCTATATCAAATGCAAGCATTATTATTAAACGTCAGTTTGGGAGAAGAAAAGATAGGGAAGGGAGACAAAGAAGCAAATCAAATTTCACCTTTTCTTTTTGGAGTCTTGTAGCTCAGTGGTTAGAGTACTCGCCTTGCAAGTGAGAGACTTGGGTTCGATTTCAGGCAGGGTGAAACCTTGGGCAAGTCCCTTCACCACACACCTAATAATAATTCCTCAAAAAAAAGGGTAATTTTTCAATCTACGCCTATTTGAGGGGACGCTGTTGTGCGCAATTGGCTGCCGCGTTTCACCCACAAAATATGCATCTCACGGTATATTCTGTAAAGCGCTTTGAGACGTCTAGGAGATGTGAAAAGCGCTATATCAAATGCAAGGATTATTATTATTTTTATCTTCTCTTTTTGTTGTCTTTCTCTTCCTCTAACACCCTCCCACCACCTCCAGAGGTTGGGGGCAGAGAGGCTGAAGGAAGACTAATGGTGGAGTCGGGCAAAGCGGGCCGGAGCCTGCCCGCCCGCTCAGTGAACACATACTGTGACAAAAATTCTGCTTAATGTGGTGCCTCACAACTCTACGCTCCTTGTATTTGGGAAAGCTGCCAACTTCCATCAATGGTCTGGTCTTTTGGTTTGTTTACAGCAACCTTCACATACTCATAATACACTAATGCTGATTTATTCAAATATGTATTCCATGATACACCCAAAAAACAGAGAGAGGGTGGGTGGGGAGGGGGGCAGTCAACAATATGAATTTGGCATTGTGTGTCCAAAGCCGTCGGTCGACACAAAGTTTTATTTGCCCAAAGGGGGGGAAAAAAAATAACATCGCGATTGGTTTACAAGCCCGTGATGACCCAACGACATCAATTGGGTTGAAATGCACTGTGTTGCAGTCCGCTGGGGTCTCTGACATGGGCAGAAATCCATTGTGTCAGCGCTTGAGAGTAATCCAAACAGAAACTCGGCTCCACATCAACACGCCACCCAAGCATTGCGAAATGTGAATCGTCGTTCGTTATAGAATATTTGGAGTTGGAACTCCTATTGCATATCGTCCCCAGGCACCCTAGTTCTTTCTGGAGAGCAATAGGGTTGGATTTGTAAGCAGCCAAGGCTTGTGGAGCCCGGTAGTGGACATTGCTTGGAGTTTGGAGAGTTTGGCAGTGCGAACACTGTCTGATAGCGCCTTGGGACGTCCTCCCGACATGCAAAGTGTTCTATAAATGTAATTTTGTTGTTGTTGTTGTTGATACATTTCCCAATACCAGTCCAGCTAGGACAACCATTCCCATTCGGACTTAGATTTGCACCTTTTTCCCCCTCCCCCAGGCTCGGCCCCGGGATCCATTATTGGGAAGCGCTCTGAGGCGTGGAGGGAGGGCACTGTATAAATCCAAGTTGTTGTTGCAGTGTTAACAGGGACTGAGCGGGAAGAATCCCTACTACCAGTGACTCGTCTGCCTATCTAAGTCCTGTTGATGTACCAAGCTGGCTGGAGTCATCTCAGCCCCAAAGGAAACTCTACTTTATTCCCTCCAAAGGAATGTAGAGGTTTGAAATGCGATATAATAATAATAATAATAATCCTTGAATTTATATAGCACTTTTCACATCTTATCAACGTCCCAAAGCGCTTCACAGAATGTACTGTAAAGTTAATTGACTGTCTATTTATGGACGAAACGTGGCAGCCAATTATGCAACAGTCATGGGTTGAAATGATCAATTTGGATTATTATTTGTTCTTTGACGGATTATTATCAGGCATGTGTGTGTGTGGAATAAGGAAACTTGCCCAAGGTTTCGCCCTGATCTGCCTGGATTTGAACATGGGTCTCATGTTTGTAAGGCGAGTGCTCTAACCACTGAGCTACAGGAACTCCACATTAGCTCCACATAGGGTCAAGGTGACAATAGGTAAGTGGGCTCAAGTTCAGATTTTTCTATGGCAATATGAAAGACAACCTTCTTCCACATCCAAGGGAAGCCTTTTAAATAGAAAACGCATCCCTTAGAGTAGACGTTTCATCCCATGTCATTTCATATGCAGCATTCCACAAACCAACCAATGGCAAATCTTTTCTTTGTAAATAAACAGAGATGGTTAGGGGGCCACGGCATGCTGACTCGGAGAAAGTCTAATTGTTTTCAAACCGCGTTGTAAATACTGTATCCAATGTTCTTTGTTGTACTACTCGATTGATATGCCATTCTCACCATGAAACTCTAGTTTGCCTACTTTGCTGTTTAGTCCAACATCGATAGGATCAATTGTTCTGTGCCAAAACAGGGGAAGGGATAAATAATAAATCGAAATCAATCGTGTCAATCAGCATTAAATAGAAACGCTTAATCTTCTTGCTGTCTTTGTTTATAGGGGATTGATCTCTTGCAAACTGATTGCAAGAGGGTTTTCATTGGTTTTCATCATGAGTTCGTGTCATCCGGGCAAAAGAGGTCGGAAATCTTGAAGTTCATTGAAGTTAATCCAGAGCATCATTTCAAATTGTTCGCTCTGGTTCCCATCCTATTGGCTCAGATCATTGTAATCGCTCGAAATGACACCGCTGTGCGCAATTGGCTGCCGCGTTTCGCCCACAAATATACAGTCAATTCACTTTACAGGATATTCTGTGAAGCGGTTTGAGTTTCCCCAGCAATTTCTGTCTGTGTTTCAGATTTCCAGCACTTGCGGTATTTTGCGTTTTTGTTCTAGGACTGATGTCATTGTCATTGGGTACAAAAAAAACGAGTGATGCTGATGTTTTAACTTATTATTAAGTTATTAATATTAGTATTATTATGTTGTGCGTGTCTTTTTCTATTGATTTGACATGTAAGATAGCTTGAGATACAAACAAGAGGTCGTGCAGCCCGTCAATCCTTGTGAGATCCCATTTCCAAGTCTTTACCGCAAAACTTAATACATCTTACATCTTAAATTGTGCATCTCTTTTTAATTATCCCAGTTGATTTTGCCTGCTAGGTCTTTCTGGGACAAGCCTGGCAGTCCAATGTCTCTGAAATATAAAGAGAACACGAATCACTGAGATAATTCTTCGACTAGATTTGGAAGGGAATATACCGAGACTATACCGTGTAAATGTATACATCTTGTCAACAACAAATGGGACCTGGTGTATTAAAGTCCAGAAAGTTCATTCAGCTGTCGCAAAATGTACAACGGAATGTGTCTGTCTGCTCCCCTTAGATGGAGTAAACCCACCTGGGCCTCACATCGCTCTATTTCTCTCGAATTTCGAAGGGTACAGAACATTGACAAATCGTTGATTTGCGACCGAGAAGTTTGAAGCGGACTTCTCGACAGTCCTCGGAAGAAAATGAGTGGAAAACGCCAAACGTTGAGACTGAATTCGGTCGTAACTCGATTCTGAAACGACTACTAGTGTGCACCATTACTGTACAAACAGAGTAGGGCTACACCCCCAGGTAGGATTGCTGCCCACAATGAAACCTATGTGTTTGGAGCAAGAGCGAGCCAACTGTGGGGAAGCCTGAATTAAAAGGCAGGAAAAATCTCAGACTCTGGTTACAGAACCAAAGCAATAAGCTTTGTAGTCCGACCCACCCTTCGAAAATAACGTCTGGAACTCAGTGGTACTGGCTTACTTGAATGTTCCCCCGACTGTTGTTTTAAACCCAGCATCCAGGAACCGTAAAATCATGAGAATCATAGAATTTCAAGGCACAGAAGGAGGCCATTAGTGCCATCGTGCCTGTGGCGGATTTTTGAAAGAGCTACCAACTAGACTCACTGCTTCTCCCCCGCCCCCCCACCCTCCTCCCCACCTCCCACCCACCCCACCCAACCACCCCACCCAACCACCACCAACCAACCACCCACCCACCCCCCCAGAGTCCTGCAAATCTTTCCTTTTTTATGTACTTATCTAATTCCCTTTTGAAAGCTGTTGTCAAACCTGCTTCCACCACGCTTTCGGGCAACGCGTTCTGTGACTGAACAGCTCTCTGGATGAAAAAAAAAGCAGATAGGATCATAGAATTATACAGCACGGAACGGGGCAATTCGGCCCATCGTGTTGTGCTGGCTATTTGAAAGATCTGTCCAAATTAATCCCTCTCCTCCCACTCTCTCCCCATAGCCTTGCAAATCTGTCCTCCCCAAATATCTATCCACTTCTCTCTTGAAGGTTGTTAGCATGTTGCAGGCGTTAAGAGCATGACAGCAATTTAATACTGGAAAAAACTGAGCCGTTACTGTAAAAGTGGATTCTGCTGTTGGAAAATGCTACAGGTACTTACACTCACATAATAATAATTCATAATAATCCTGGCATTTTGATATCACGCTTTTTTCACGTCTTCTAGACGTCTCAAAGCGCTTCACAGAATATACTGTAAAGTGAATTCACTGTATATTTGTGGGTGAAATGCGGCAGCCAATTGCGCACAGCAGCGTCCTCCACAAACAGCCGTGGATTGAAATGACCGATTTTTTTTAGGTATTATTATTAGGTGTATATATGGAGTAAGGAAACTTGCCCAAGGTTTCACCTTGACCTGCCTGGATTCAAAGCACAGGTCTCTAGTAAGGCGAGCGCTCTAACCGCTGAGCTACGGGAGTCCACATAACGCCTTTCACATTTTGGAGGACGTCCCAAGGCGCTTAAAGTAAACAGGTCATCGACTCGTTGAGATAAACCTATTGATCAAGGGAGAAGTTAACCCAAACGGACAACTTCCCTTTTCTTGATTTGGCAAAGTTAATGATCCTTGGAGTACAAGGTGGAGAAACACTTATAATTATATTGCCCCCAACCACAGAGCGCTCGTTCGCAGTCACTTAAGTCACTATTTTTTTTAGTGGCAAAGAGAAGCAGGGAACCCCGGTTTAGAGAAGGAGACGGGGGTGAATACCAGAGACATCTTGCAAAGCAATCACTCTGGTTGTGGGTCCTGGGAACACATTCGCTATTGTAGCTCCTATTCACAACTCGCTTTCAAAGCAGCGACACCCTCCCACACACTGTCTCATCCCTCTCCGCGTGACACTTCCCACTTAATCTTGTTTAATGGGAGTAGGATTTCCCCTTTCTTTTCCGCACGGTGTCGTTTTTAAGTTACCCAGATCGGCTCTTTCGTTAGACTGAAGATTGAGGAGAGAGGAAGGCGGCAGTGGTGGTGGTGGTGGTGGTGGGTGGGGTGGGGGGGGGGAGGGGGCAAGGGAGAGAGAGCCAAGCATGACTGTAATGCAGACTGGGTTGGAATTTGGAAGTCACCTATTACTGAGGCAAAGGGCTTAACGCAATTGTTAACCCAGCCGAGTGTCGGTTGACTGCACTTACATGTCATAAGAATGAGTTTCTACATAGAAACCCACTCGCAGACTGTGCTGAGCGAAGAGATCAACTTTCCGCCTTGCACATTCATCAGTCTCCGAGACTTCACTCTAAGCCAGTGGAAAAAAATGTTCCTCAAGCTCGGAGAGAAGCACGTACCATGATTTTTCATTTCAAAAATGCCACAAAATGTTTGGAGTTTCTTCTAATAATAATAATAATAATGCTAATAATGATAATAATAGTAATTCTTGCATTTGATGTAATCCCTTATCACATCATTGAGACGTTCTCAAAGCATTCGACATAATGTATTGCAAAGTGAATTGACTGTGTCTTTTGTGGGCGAAGCGCGGTGGACAATTGCGCACAGCAGCGTCCTCGCAAACAGTCGTGGATGGGGGTGACTCATTTTTTTAGTTGCTGGAAAGGACCAGGGGAAAAACAAACTGCAGGTTCGGACATCAGAATTTCCTAAAAGAGCGTGCGTGGGTTTTGTTTTGTATCCCACACTCCACAAACGTTGTGTTTTCAGGCGTTGCCCCCCCCAAAAAAATATGCTGACGAGCTTGAAAAAGAAATCTTTAATAATAATAATCCTTGCATTCGATGTAGCGCTTTTCACATCTTATCGACGTCTCAAAGCGCTTCACAGAATATACTGTAAAGTGAATTGACTGCATATTTGTGGGCGAAACGCGGCAGCCGATTGCGCACAGCAGCGTCCCCCACACAAACAGTCGTGGATTGAAAATGACCAATTTTTTATCGTTGTGTGTTTTTTGGGAGGGATTATTATTAGGCGTGAGTGTGTGTGTGGAGTAAAAAAACTTGCCCAAGGTTTCGCCCTGACCTGCCTGGATGCGAACACAGGCCTCACGCTTGTAAGGCGAGCGCTCTGACCACCGAGCTACTGTGACCAGTCGGGACAGAGATTTCCGTCTGTACATATTCCCGGAGTGCACCTCGGCCTTATTGAGAAAACTGACGTCCTCTCGGCTGTAAGGAAAAGCACTAGAGATTCAGATGACTAAAACAGTGCCTTAAACAAATAAAACCTCCACATGGAAATCATTAGGCATCGGGATTTTACAGGCAGGGCATATGTCTGCGGAATTTGCGTCTGCTTCAAAGCGGAATTGCACACGTTAGTGATCAACTGGAACGACGACAACAGCCACATAAATACATCTGCCATCATCATCATAATAATAATAATAATAATAATAATCCTCGCATTTGAGATCGCGCCTGAACACGTCTTCGAGACGTCTCAAAGCGCTTCGCAGGTTAGACTGGAAAGTGGAGTGACTCCATATATTGTGGGAGAAATGCGGCAGCCAATTGTCCCACAAAGAGCAGTGGATTGAGTGACCAAATTATTTGCACTGTTTATTTTACAGTATATTTTGAAATAATACAGTATATTGTGTTCCTACTTACCCTAGGTAAACAGAGGCGTGTGTGTGTGTAGAGTCAGGAAACTTGCCTGATGTTTCACCCCACCCAGGAATTGAACCCGGGTCCTCTCGCTTGCTCTAACCACTGTTGATTCCGTGTGTCTTTCCAGACATTGGCCAACCTTTGATATCTTGTTCAACTGGTACTTCACTTGTTAACCCAGAGAGAGTCAGTGAGCCATTTGACCAATAGCCAGGTGACCATTGTACTTTCACCTGACCTCTCCACACATGCATATAATAATAATATATAATAAACCTTGCATCTGATATAGAGCTTTTTCACATCTTCTAGACGTCTGAAAACACTTCACAGAATATACTGTAATGTGAATTGACTGTATATTTGTGGGGGGAGGGAACACGGCAGCCAATTGCGTACAACAGCGTCCCCCCACACAAACAGTTGTGGATTGCAATGACCAATTTTATTATCGTGTTTTTTTTGGAGGAAGGATTATTATTAGGCGTGTGTGTGTGTGTGTGTCTGTGTGTCTGTGTGTGTCTGTGTGTGTAGAGTAAGGAAACTTGCCCTGTGTGTTTCGCCCTGACCTGCCTGGATTCGAACACGGGTCTCACGCTTGTAAGGCGGGCACGCTCTAACGCACTGAGCTACAGGAGCATCACGTGTACACGCGCGAAGAGGTTTTCTGTGTCGCGATCGGGAATGGAAAAGAGCATCCAGGCCAACTTTGGCACCTTTGTTGACTGAGCTCAGCTAATTCAGCGCAGACGAGAATCGAAGCAGTGACATTCCTGCTCTGAATAGTTTAATACTATAAACCGTGCCTGAGAGCAAACCACGTCTGCTTTTTTTCCAATGCTACACAAAGTGTTGGCTTGGTTATGCGTCAGATTTATTTTCCCACTGATATGCTTTCACAGACAAGTGCCCTTGGCTTGAATCGCGCTTGCCTTCCTCTTCATATTGTTGCAAGAAAGACTAAACATGGCTCTGGACTGTCGATGAGCAAGACACATTGCTTTTGTCAGGGCTCTGACTGCAGACCTCACAGGATGATAAAGCTGTAAAGATGCCATTGCCTCTTAGTGCTGTTATCAGCACTGTACTCAGAATGCCATCACTGAAGTTCAGCTCCATATCGCCCACATAAATACACAGTCGATTCACTTTACAGTATATTCCGCGAAGCGCTTTGAGACGTCTCGAAGACGTGATCAGGGGTCATATCAAATGTAAGGATGATTATTCTGATTCTTACTGTTGTTATTATTATTGCCATTTTCAAAGACTGGGATCAGATCAGTTTCAGGAACTCACTGTTTCGGGAGATGCTGAAGAAATAATAGGAATAATACTAAGAATGATTCTTGGAAGTGATAGAAAACAAAACGCAGAATTCAGTCGTGAATTAGAATTCATTTGGCGCTGCATGTTTCACGCTGGAGGAATTGTGCCAAAAACACTTTGCAGGATGATTTTAATTTGAATAATAATAATAATCCTTGCACTTGATATGGCACTTTTCACATCTTCTAGCTGTCTCAAAGCGCTTCACAGAATATACTGAATATACAATTTTATTATTGTGTTTTTTTTCGGAGGGATTATTATTAGTCGTGTGTGTGTGTTGGTGTGGGTGTGTGGGTGTGTGGGTGTGGGTGTGTGGGTGTGGGTGTGTGGGTGTGGATGTGGGTGTGTGGGTGTGGGTGTGTGTGTGAGTGTGTGGGTGTGTGTGTGTGGGTGTGTGGATGTGTGTGTGTGGGTGTGTGGGTGTGTGTGTGTGTGTGGGTGTGGATGTGGGTGTGTGGGTGTGTGGGTGTGGGTGTGTGGGTGTGTGTGTGGATGTGTGTGTGTGTGTGTGTGGAGTAAGGAAACTTGCCCAAATTTTTTAATTGTAAAGTGTAGTGACCGTGCCCACTGTGGGTGAACGCGGCAGTCAATTTCGTAGAGACACAATTTCGGTCTTACAAAAACACAGATCTTTTCCCTCTCACAGGCTCTCCCGGGAAATTTCCACACTGTCGGCCAGATCGCTCGAGTGTATGAAAAACCTTAATCTGGAGCCAATCTCAAACCAGATGCCGATAGACATGAGACCGAAGCCCGACAACGCCCACAATTCATCATGGTTTTGGTTAGCCGGGTGTCGGACACACTCGAAAACCCATTATCATTTCTCAATGGGTCACTCAACCAGCGACCGTTTGTGGGACGCCGCTGTGAGCCATTGGCTGCCGCGCTTCGCCCACAAATTACACGCTGCGCTTCACAGTGCATCCTCTCAGCCGTCTCGAAGACGTGACCGCGGAGCGAGCGACCGAATCCGTACGATTCTATTGATTCGACTGCTTTTTTTTTCTTTCGAGGGATTTTCTTTTTACCGTCGGAAAAGCGATCCGCCAATCGCCTAACGAACGGGTTCATGGGTAAAACAGAGACAAGTGGAGTAAGGAAATACTGAGTTTCCTCTCCACGCTATAGCAGAACATTACTGGTGATCTGCACAGGTCACCGTGACACTCGCCTTCTCACGTTGAAAATAAATATATCTTCACATTTTTGGACTACTGAGTAGCAGCAAACCTCAGTGGGTTTCTGGGTTCTCCGAACATAACTAGCCATGAGAATAGGGCAGGTCGGGATGTGCTGTCAATACTCTCCTTTCACTCTTATTGGCAACAGAATTAAGCTGCGCGAGCTTGGCTTGCTGAAATCTGTCTTGGCTGGTGACAGAACGCTCAATTCTCTGCCTCCGACAAATGGTGTAAAACACCAGGGACAAACTGACCTGTCGAGGCCATTCAGAAGCTAAATTATTGTTGTTATTATTATTGTAAATTTAGCCGCCCGTCTCAAGAAAGAGCTATATACCCACCAAGCAATATTTATTTTGTTCGTCTGAGAATAGAAAGATTCAACAGGTGCCAGGGTTCAATCCCTGTTCCGTGCTGTGTAAGATATAATAATAATAATGCTTGCATTCGATGCAGCGCCTTATCACGTCTTCGAGACGTCTCAAAGCGCTTCAAAGCGGAATATACTGTAGAGTGGATTGACTGTGTATTTAGTGGGAGAATTTGAGATGGGCCGGCAATCAGAGTGCTATAGTTGTCCTCAATCCTGGGGGTATTTAACTTGCTCAGTGTATAATCACCCTGGTTATTTCAGCTCATCAAAAGGCAGTCAGTATCTATCTCAATGGCAGGCATGTTCTCTCAGCGTCCATTTCGCCCGCAAAATATAAAGTCAACTCACTTGATACAAAACGGACATTCAATTCACTTGCCAATATTCTGCGAAGCGCGTTGAGCTGTCTCGCAGATGTGATAAGCCGCTCTATCAAGTGTAAAGATATTATTATTATTTATAGCTGATTTCCATTCGCATTTCATGGTGATGTTAATGTAGAACTCAACCTCAGTTCTCATCACTGGATGACTGTTAAGCGTGTCAGCGTGTCTGATTGTACCTGACGTTTTATAACAGCCGAGTTAAACTAACTTTTCCTGGAACAAAACATGGATTATCAGAGATTAATCATCTGTATCGACTCCCAACAGAGTGAGGCTGGACGCAGAAAGTCTGCTTCAAGGTTATCTTTCTTCCCCACAGTTAACTCACTCTATGATTGATGATTGAGGGGCTTTGAAGGAGTACAGAGCTGCCGTTCTCTAGCTAGGAGGCATGCTGTACACACAAACACTGCCTGAAGCCCTGCTGGAGTTAGCAGACCGGGCTGGTGAGTGTATAGAAGCTTGTTATTTTTGGTGACGCGGTGTTTAATAGTCTGACTTGGAGCCCCTGTGTTAAAAATACATGTCTGGAGAAGACAAGAGAGTTAATTGCATTCACAGCCGGCAAGCTGCGTTAGGGACAGGGACTATAAACTAAACCTTCTGTCAAGAAGAGTTTAACTGATTCAAGCACAATTCAGACCGACAAGAAAGCAGAACGGCCCTCTGAGGGATAGGCAGAGTTTTGGTTCGAGGCGAAGGCTTGGTTCCTCAAGATATTCAATATGAATAATAGTATTAATAATTCTTATTGTTTGCACATCTTCTTTTCCAAATTAGCGAGAGAGCGATACGTTTGGGAGCGAACTTGAAACTGCTCGATGGAGTTTCGAACGCTCGGCTTGGAGGTCAGGTTTTCCGCAAGGATCCGCCGAGGTACGATAATAACACAACGAACAATCCAAAGGGTTATGATTGATGTCGGCCGTGATTGACGCTGGTTATCTCGTCAGTGACACTAGCCTCACTAACACTCCATAACTCACGTCTGCTCGCACGTTAAGTGAAATAACATTGTCCTGCGAGATACGCTGTCTCCCTGATACAGAATCCCTCTGCCCAGCAAATCCATGTGTCGACCTGACTGTATAATACTTTAACGCTGAAATTCCAATCCAGTTTAATTCATTAAAGGCTCCCAAACTGTGTGGATATTGTAGATCCGTTTCGCAGAATGTAATTTTTTTGGGCAGCCATCTCCCACTCCCTCCTGTGATTTGATTGAGGTGTTTAAGACGATAAAGGAATTTGATGGGGTTGATATGCAGAGAAGCTATTTCCCCTGGTGGGATGGTGGTGGTGGAGGTGGGGTGGGGGTGGTGGTGTCCAAAAACAAGTCTTAAAATGAGTACCAGGCCATTTAAGAGTGAAATCAGAAAGCGTTTTTTTTCACTCAAAGGATTGGCAGAAATCTGGAACTCTATCCCCCAAAAGGTCATGGAGGCTGGATCCATCCACACCTTCGAGAGTGAGGTTGACAGATGTTTAGCAGGTCAGGGGATTAAGGGATTCGGGGCGAAAGTGGAAAATCGGACTTGAAAGGATTAGAAGTTGAGGTGCAGATGGTCTAATTAAATGGCGGAACAGGCTCGAAGGCCCGAATGGCCTCCTCCTGTCCCTATCTTCCTGTGTTCTCCTCGCCTGTAGACCCTCACTCTTCTGTGTTGGAGAGCGTTCCACAGACACTGATCATCCTCCATTACCTCAAGCACAACACCGGACAACTATTAAAACATGTGTCTGATCCATCACGTTCTACTTGAAGCTTCGTAAAAACTGAGTCAACCTCTTCTTGAAATTCAACAGAGCTTATTTCGCCCACAAAATACACACTTTGCGGTATAACCTGCGAAGCTCTTTGCGACGTCGCGAAGAGACGACAAGGCCCTGTATCAAACGCAAGCCTTATTATTGTAGATTAGCGGAGATTAACCTCGCCATTCCACACAATGTGCTTAATTAAACACCTGAAACCAGCCCCCCAACAACATTTTGTGGATTTGCGATCTGCCGACCATTGAGGTATAATTTAGGAACGGGGAACAGAGGCTTTGGAGGCCAAAACTAGCCTCACTAGGCCACCCACATGTACTGTATAACAGAAGTCAATTGATAGCGGAGGAACAGCAGTAGGAACCTTGTGCTTTTTCCCCCTTTCCTCCCTAGTGTAGGGGACCCAAGACCCAACGTAAGCATCCGGGCTCGGCTACAGTGTCTCATTTCCTAGTTAGAGAATTCTGCAAAAAAAAAAGGGAATTAATCTCCAGGTGAAACTTAAAACAGGCAGTTAACCTCCACAAAAAGCTTCTTTCCTGGGACTGACAATTTCTATCAGCGGCCGACACCCCGCCTTCCTCTTCCGCTCAGCCCAGTGAAAAATAATAAATAATAATTGGCGTCACCAAATAAAACCAAAGGAAAATAAATGATCGACTCGGCTTTTGGTGAAAGGCTGTTCGAACCGAGAACGTTTTTTTATACCCGGATAAACATGGGCTCTCTGTATTATTCGCACAGGAGGGAAAGTTTAAACTTCCACTCGAGCTACACACTGCCGGGCACTGCGAGTCACCGCTACGCGTCCTGCTCTATGTTAACACAGAGTTCGTAGATCAACTCGGCAGAAGAAAAATATACTATTATCCATCAAGGCAAATGAGAGCATCCCGACACACACACAAATCCTCAACGACGGGACAAGGGGCGATTGCAAACGCGAGGATTATTATTGCGAAAGAAGAATGCACTCGAGCAATGTTTAATAAAATAAATGAAGCTTTTTGTTAAACGAGGGCGTGTCACCATGGCATTTCATTCGGTGAATGGCACATCCATTGCAGAACGGTTTGCTGCAAATAATAATAATACAGCGATATTAATCATAACAATGCTTGCATTCGATACAGCTCCCTATCAGGACTTCAAGACGTCTCAAAAGCGCTTCACGGAATATACCGTAAAGTGAATTGACTTGTACATTTTGCGAGAGAAAGGAATGTCAGGCAGTGTAACACGGACTTTGTTTCCACTTTACAGTATAATGGATTTCAGCGGAAAGACCAATTCCCACTTGAATTGGATCTGCAACCTGTGTATTAGAATGCGAGTGAGTGCTATGACCATTCAACAGCTGGATAAAGGACAACAGAATCGAGAGATCTGCTGCCTACTTTCCCACACCAGCAATGGCAGATTGTACAGTAATGTGATACAGTCTTACTAATTCTCCCCTATACTTGGCAGCCAGTTTTGTTAGACTGATCTAAATCACATTTTCTTGTTTTTTCTCAGGCAAATATTTGGACTTTCTTGGTTAACGTATGTCTCCCCAAAACAATTCCAGTGATGTCATTACTGACGGTAACTCACTGTTTCATTATCAAATGTTTACTTGAATTAATAGTGACATCATCCTCCACTTCTCAGAAGTAGAATCCCTTCGAAAACACATAGGAACCATGAAATAATTTGGCCACTCGAGCCATTGTGGGTCACTGCCATGCGCAATTAATGGCGGCCGCCTTTCGCCCACAAAATATGCGGTCAGTTCACTTTAGAGTATATTCCGTGAAGCGCTTTGAAACGTCTCGAGGATGTGATAAGGCACTATATCAAATGCAAGGATTATTTTAAGGATTATTAAGGATCAGGGATTGTTCTTTGGTGTTTTACAACCAAGAGGACTTGGTCATAAATTTGGGTATCAGTTCCAAGGTCTCTGTCAAGCTCTCTGGCTCTCTCGGTCTCTCTCTCTCTCTCTTTCTCTCTCTCAGTTGCTCTGAAGTTTGCATAATGTTCGGCGGGGTAAATCAGGAATTAACTTATGCTGTATTCACCACACTCATGTTTTGCCATCTAACCCAACGCACACAAAAAAATACATTAAGAGTATGTCAGCCTCATCGTACAAAAACAGCCTGGATCTTACAGTAAACCGAGAATAAAGGCTTGACTATGGATGTTAAAATATAGAGTAGTATAATCTCTCACATCTGTTTAAGCTTAACGCATCCATATAAAGTTCACTGCATCATCCTGTGGCACAGAGCACCTACCCTTACTCCACCCAAACGGCCATTGTTCATGTGCAAGTGGGAGCTGGTTTGCATTGGTGTGGAAGTCCTCACATGACCCCCTCTCTACCCCTATCTGGAGTCCTGTAGCTCAGTGGATAGAGCACTCACCTTACAAACGGGAGACGTGTGATTCGAATCCAGGCAGATCAGGGCGAAACCGTGGGCAAGTTTCTTTACTCCACACCGATGCCTAATAATAATCCGTCCAAAAATAACCCACAATAAAAATGACTAATTTCAATCCACGACTGTTTGTGGGGGACGCTGCTGTGCGCAATTGGCTGCAGCGTTTCGCCCACAAATATGCAGTCAATTCATTTCACTGTATATTCTTGTCAAGCTCTTTGAGACGTCTAGAAGATGTGAAAAGCGCTATATCAAAATGCAAGCATTATTAATATTATTATCTGCAAACTTTGCTGCAGGAAAGTGGGACCCCCCCCTGTCTTATTTAAGATTTAGAGTCCTTTAGCTCAGTGCTTAGAGAACTCTGTAAAATAGGGACCTGGGTTAGATTTCCGGTCGTGGCAAAACCTTAGTCAAGTTTCCTTACTTAAAGCACTTTGATCTTCACGCTTATCCCTCACTAGAGGGGAGCGATGCCTGTCTTGGTGGCTCGGGGAAGCCAGAGGAATAGCCGAGATGATATTGGCATTACTCACAAAGACGTTTATGAGTTAGGCTAGGCTTTCCTCCCAGAGGCAGGGAAGGAGGTTGAATCGGATGCAAGGGGATTAGCTCCAGGAGAGGAAATCAAATCAACAATAAAATAATCGGAAGAAAGAATAAAGCAGGAAAGAGATTATTTGAGCCGCTGTTGTTAAATAGCGTGAAGCACAATGTAAATTGTTTTCAGGGACAGACTCAGACCTTAAGGAATATCATTGCTGCCACTTCCTGTTTTTCAGGAATAAACATTTGTACAATAGATAATTGCCCACAGGACTTGAGGGATGGAAATTGGGTCTGTTTTGAAGTGGTCAATTTAAGGACAATCAAAGTTTGAGACTTAATCCAGATTGATACTTTTGCCTTTGGAGGAGCTGATGAACAGAGCATTCATTCCGGCTGCAAATCATACTATTATTAATAATAACCTTTGCATTTTATATAGCGCTTTTCACAACGTCTCAAGGCGGTTCACAGAACACACTGAGTGTCGTGTTTTTTTTGCGCGGGTGGAAATATCCTGTGTTAAAGCCTCTCGTTGGGATTTGAGCTCTCGGAGTCTAGGTCTCCCTGACTATCCAGCGCATTGGGACGTCCTCCCGACGAGAAGATGCCTTGTACAAAAGTAGTTTGCTCTTGTTGCACCAGCGCGGTTCGAACCTAGTGACGCGATGCCAATGAGATTTTCAACCATCATGTAGAATACCCAGCTCCTCAGCCGAGGCCGTAAAGCTTTCAATGACATCCTGAGGCTGTACTGACATTGGACTGTGTACATAATGTATACAGTATATACATTAAAATGTATATACTGTAGTATGCATCCCAGTTATTTACTCCAGCGATCACACACAGAGTTATACACCAGCATTCTTGATCAAGTTTATTTTTCAGAAATCGCTAGGTTGTCGTAAAGAACGCTCTCGACCAAGTCTGCTCCTCGCGGCTTTGTCTAAACAAGGCATGAAGGCCCCTCAAAGCACAACTGTGTTTACGTTCCTGCCGGAGAAAGTGTTTACAGTGTGCACCACATTGATTATGACTGCGGATTTTCAAAGAGTCCACGCCATCTGATGGGAACAGATTTGTGTGTGTGTGTGTGTGTGTGGGGAGTTGTGGTGGAGGTGCTGGGGTATACCACAATAGCCCATTATCGTTTCCCGTTTACTGAGAGACTAGGTTTCATCTGTTCTCCCATCCCTAGCTCCCTGCCTCCCTGCCTCCCTCCCTCCCAGTGTGGGAACCTGTGAGATGACAAACAAAACATTATAGCAGTGAAAGCAGTGGGAAGTAATCCTGAGACGAAAAGGATTGTTGGAATGACATTGGAAAAAGAATCTACTATAACAATAATAGTACTAATAATAATCCTTGTATTTTATTTTGCGCTTTATGGAGTCTTCGAGACGTCTCAAAGTGAATTGACTGCACGTTTCTGTGGGCGAAACGCGGCAGCCAGTTACGCACGGCAGCGTCCCCCACAAACAGTCGTGGAGTAGGCAACCCAATTACTGTATCATGATTTATTCATTAATTTTGTAGGGATTGTTGTTAGCCCAGGAAAGCGATCATCCGCCAATCCACTAGCAACTGGGTTCCTACCGACGGCAATGTTTTTTTGCAGAAGTCAAGTACTGTACCAAACTTTCAGTGTTAACGATCTGACTTTGAGATGAATCACATGGCAACACATCACATGATGTGGCCCCATGAAGATAACACGCAGCGTTCAGTTTGTCTGCCTCTCCGATCAAGAGAAATAATATTTTTCAGTCCCGCACCCTAAGCACAAGGTGTTTGTCTGTCTGTCTGTCTGTCTGAAACAACAGAAAAGCAGCCAAGTCTCTCGGTATCTCTCCCCTGTCTTTCTCGTCAGTTTCCTCCTTTATGCCAAGCAATTTTTTTCTCTCTCCCTGCGTCAACTCTTAACCAATGATACACCTCAAAACTTGTGTGTGGCTTCCCACATCTGTGACGGATTTTCAAGCGTCTGTCTAGATTTCTAGAAGACATGATAAGGGCAATGCCAAATGCAAAGATTATTGTGAGCAACACGGCTTTATGAACGGAAAATTGTGTCTAATAAATCTTAGCTTTTTTAAGATGTAAAACGAAATAACGGGGAAATCAGTGAATATAGTTCAGAAGGCATTCGACAAGGTGCCACATAAAAGGCTGTTACATGAGATAAGGGCTCATGGAATTAAAGGTAATATATTAGCGTGGATCAAAGAGTGGTTAACAGGCAGAAAACAGAGTAGGTGTTCATTACAATAGGGTTAGAATACAAGAGTAGGGAAGTCTTGCTGCGACTGTATGGGTGAGACCGCACCTGGAATATCGTGTGAAGTTTTGGTCAATAAGATATACTCGCCTTAGAGGGGGCGCAGCGTAGATTCATGAGGTTGGTTACTGGGATGAGGGTTTGACCTTCGAGGAGAGATTGAGTAAACTAGGGCTTTATTCTCTAGAATATAGAAGAATTACAGGTGATCTTATAGAAACCTATGCAGAATTAGAATTAGAAGATCAACCAAGATCTTACTAAATGGTGCGGCAGGCTTGAGGGGCCAGATGCTATAAGGCGCTATATAAGTGCAATTTTATTGTTGTTGTTGTTTTTTGTGGGAGGAACGCAGCAGCCAATTGCGCACAGCAGAGTCCCCGCAAACGGTTGTGGAATGCAATGACCTATTTTTATTATTGTGGGTTTTTTTTGACAGATTATTATCATGTGTGTGTGTGTGTGTGTGTGTGTGTGTGTGTGTGTGTGTGTGTGTGTGTGGATTTGAATCCAGGTCTCGCACACCTGTAAGCGAGTGCTCTCACCACTGAGCTAAAGGAGCTCCAAATATAGCGCCTTATCGCGTCTTCGAAGCATCTCAAAGCTCTTCACGGAATAGACTGTGAAGTGATTTGACTGTGTATTTTTGTGGGCAAAACGTGATGTCTTTGTGACTGTACCGGCTGTCTTTGCAACACACTAATCTTGGCTGACACGCGAAGAATAGCGAGGCGTGTGAGGGCTTTTAACATGTCTTAATTGCATCCCAACGCATTAACTCCACACACTGAGGGCAGGCACTCGTAGCAGAAAATGCGAGAGAGAATCACCCAGTCAGCACTCACTGTTTCGTTCTCTGTTATTCGCACTGAGGTAAGCTTCCAATTCCAGGCCTCTGAGTGACACGCAGTTTATTTTAAACTGTTGGGAGACAGAGAGACAAAGTTAGACAAAGACAGGGGTGGCTTTGCAACAGCTTCCTTTTCATGTCTCGAGGAAAAAATAGTACAAATTGAAGCAGTACTGTATTGTAGCCAGGAATTTTTTAAAATATTTTTTCGGAGGAGGTTGTAAATTTAGTCTGGAGATTTGCGGATGGTGGCAGAGCCGTGTATAACTCTCCTGGACAATTTAAACTCTTCTGAACCCAACCTGTCCTACCTCAATCGGCTAGACTGGCCAAGGTCTAGTTTGTGCCCTCTTTCGACGTTGATGTGTCGTTCGTAATTATATCGAGGAAGAGGTTTATTTTATAAAGGAATTTGTTTTTTAAAAAAACGGTCAAAATACAAAATTGGAATCAAAAGGCAAAACACTGCAGATGGTGGAAACCTGAACGAAGAACCAGAAGTCGCTGGGAATACACTCAGCAGGTCAGGCAGCATCTATGGAGAGGCGTTAACTCACGTTTCTCTCTCCGTAAATGCTGCCGGATTTGCTGGCAGTGTTCCCAGCGACTTCTGTTTTTATTACATGGTAATGTCTGTGAAAGGATGTAGACTTTCCTTAGTTTGGGCAAAATCAATCCAAAAGATAATGCCATTTATAACACAACCTCACACATACAGTTTGCAACTGTCGATTTACATTCCGAGTGAGTGCAACCTGACTGTTCAGCGCCTTGGGCCTTGGTTCTCCCGATGTGAAGGGGGCTCTATAAATGTAATTTTGTTGTTGTTTTTTTTTCTAGTTACTTGCATAGAATTGTGTCGACTGAACCTCATGGAAACATGTCATTTGGCCCAACTAGTCCATCCCAATGCTTAGACACCAGATGAAGTTCCCCCTCATCCCCTCTCCTATACCTCTACCTCTCTATTGCCTGTCCCCTCATGTAAGCTTCGAGTCTCCTCTTAAATACGTTAATATACTTTCTGATTCCACAGCTTCTGACAGTCTCACTAGCTCCTTTTAAATTGTCTGCTGACTACATTTCGCTTGAGGCTCAACAACAAGTGGAAGCAGCCTTTAATCACCACATCAAATCCTCAGTCAAGATCCCTCTCCACTGGTAGGCAACCATCTTCGAAGTGCACAGTTCCAACTGTTAAACCTTTTTGGAACAAAGTTGGAAGTACAGTACTGTAATGTCTCTCCGTCAGCTAAATTGGGTTTAGATGAGAAATCCCACATTTACTCCAAATGCTATTCAGGAGGATGGATGTCTATTTAAAGAAGCTGAGGGCAAAAGCCACAGATATATAAGCTTGTGTCAGCTTTGCAGTACAAGTTGAGCCTAAATATTGGGTGGGGAACTTTGGACTGAAATCTATATTTGAAGCCACAGTAATAGAAGTAGAGTTTTTGATCTTGGCCAGTTTACACATGATGTCATTCTGTCGCACGAGTATAAATAAAGCGTCCACAAGAAGACCTATGTTACAAGCAAGCTCGCACTCCAGTGAAGAGCCCATCAGTAGGGACGCCCTGCCCTATATTGCTCAGCCCACAAAATTCAATCCTTGATAATAATAATAATAACAATAATAATAACCCTTTCATTTGATAGAGCACCATATCCAATCTTCGAGACGTCTCAAAGTGATTCACTCAATCCAATGTAAAGTGAATGGACTATATTTTTGTGGGCGCAACGCGGCAGCCAATTGCATACAGCGGTGTCCCACAAACAGTCATGACTCGGTGACCAAATTATTATTATTAAAAAAAATTTGGAAGGAATTATTACCTCCAGAAAAGCCATCCGCCAACTGACTAACAATCGGGTTCCTACTTACTGCTGGGTAAACAGAGCAGAGGCATGTGTGTGTGTGCGTGTGTGTGGAGTCAAGAAACTTACTCAACGTTTCGCCCTGACTGCCCAGGATTCAAACCCAGGTCCTTCTCTCTTGCAAGGCGAGTGCTCCAACCACTTCGCTACAGGACTCCATGTGTGTGTGTGTGATGTGTGTACGCATTGCATCCTAGGACCTCTCAGACTTGTCTGTTTTCGTTCCTCTAGAGATACAGCTCTGTGTTTGCGCGCTGCCTACCTTACAAACTGCACAGTTATCAGAGCAAAGGACTGACCAGAGGCAAGCACTTGAAAGGAGTTTGCATATTACTCAAAAAATGAGCTACTATTCTTAGTCTTTGCAGGACAGTTTGAATAAATCTGGTCAGCTCCTAATACAGACAAGCTGAAATACCAGCGTATTAATATGGCTGTGGCGTTCTTAGCCAATCGCAACGTCGAAATCTGCAATAGCGTAATAGCTTTCAAATTAGTTATTGTTTCAGGCCCGAACACTTCATTCGTTGTAAACAGTTTTACCCCAATCTCAGACAAATTGTTTCCACATTAGTGCGGCTGCCCGGCCTCGATTAACACCCTCCCATGTTAAGTTCGCAGTTATTGCATACTGTCGTCAGCTGAACAGCTAGGGAGTATTTCAAGAATGTGGCAGTCTTTGAAGTACTGAACGCACCGTGAATTTGGAAATGAGACTCACACACACACACACTCACATACCAGTGAGGTCATTGCTGGTCTGGTCAATGTCGGATCTCACCGGGAACATTTTTCCCATCGGTGATTTATGTTACGTCAGTGATTTGTCCCAATGTCGGCCTCCCCTCTACACTAGGTTAGCCAGAGAGTCAAATCCACTCTAAACCACCGTCTTCAATGTGACAAACCTCCCAGTTAACAGCACGCCTTGCCTTCCGCCCACCAAATACCCTTGACGCTGGAGTCTGTAAAGAGAGGGGTGGGGGTGGGGGTGGGGGTGGGGGTGGGGGTGGGGGGGTCTTGAAGAGGTGATGAGGCGCTACATCGATCGCGAAGGTTATCAGTGTTATTATTATTGATATTCTTCCGATAGTTAACGGTTGACTCCAAGGCCATCGGGTGTCAACGCACGTGCAAGTGTCGAGCAGTGCCCGTTCCTGACCGGGGGCTGCAACTAAACCAGGAGGAACGTATAACCCAGGCATAAGCGCAACCATTCCTGCTTGAGTGGAATCAGATGTGAAGGATGGCTGCCGTCTGTCAGGGTCGGAACAATCTGGCACTAATTTCCACCACATCACAAACAGCGTTTGGACGCTTGCCCCCAAACATCAACCCAGGAACACTGCCATGCCATTCCCAGGGGTCGTTCAATAATGTTTCAAGCATTCGGGGCAAATATGGGAGGGCTTTCCTTCCGTTCTCTCTCCATTTGTTTTTTGGTTTTTTTCACCTTCTTTGCCGAGTCCCCACCACCCCACCCCACCCCCACCCAACCCCACCACTCTCCTCTCCTCCCTCGCGTTAATTTTGTTATTATTATCAAGCCACTCTCCTCAGTCGGAAGTCCGAGAGGTGATAGAATGGGCTTGACTCGGAGGCCTCTCTGTAAAGCACTGAGATATTTCCGAGCTCTTTGGTGGGGGAGAGAAATCATTTGGGAGCAATTTCCTGTTGCTGAATCTCGCAAGTGGGTATCTTTCCTTCCCTCCCCCACCTCTCCCCCACCCACCTACCCCCCCACCCCTTCGCTTGTTCTGTCTGTGTTTGACTTTACTCTCTTTTAACGATCTCCCTTTGTTTAGTCTCTTTCTCTCTCTTGCTCTCGTTCACCTTTTCCAGTGGTCCAATTCTGTCGGAATTTGCTTCGCTGTGCCAATTTATCTTAACACGTCTATCTATCTCTCGGATGTGTTTATCCCGTGTCGATCTCTTTCTCGCAGATGTGTTTCTTCTTCCTCGCCTCCCACAATGTGCCTCATTCAAGCCTTGCCACCCCTTAAAAAAACTGCCAAGAATCTTACTGGTGTGTGGAGAAGGCTAAGTTTAATATTCTGGCGTTATCCTGGTTAATACCAATTTATTGTGCGCCATCATTCAAGGGCAGAATCCCCTCGTATCTATTTTATTGCCCAATTTTTATTAATAATGAATGAATTAACACAGATATTGAAACGCTTGTATATTATCGGCGTCAATAGAGACTGTAGGTGTTTTCGAGCTGGGTCGGTCTGACGCTTTAAAGAACGAGCATTTAATCTCGTGAGGACCGTGGAGCGAAATCCGAACTTTCACTCGTCTCCGTTTTATCAACTCAATTCCCTGCCTCGTTTCGCCCACAAAAAAAACGCCCAGTCAATTCACTCGATGGTATATGCCGTGAAGTGCTTTGAGACCTCCTCGAAGACGTGACAATGCAATCAAACGCAAGGGTGACCGAGCTCATGTTATTATATTGTTTGGATCATGGATCCTGTCGATGGATTCGAAACTGCCGACTGCTGAAAGACAACGGTTGACATTTTGAAATGCTGTAGTTGTTGTCAGCAGCTCGAATAGTGAACATAGTGAATAGTGAACGTGCGGAGTTTACGCGCGGAGAGATGTACAGTATTTTTCTTGACTGGCTTCAGACTGATTTATTTGCAGCCCGATCGAGATGTCGAACGTGTTGCCACAGGCAGTGTTTCCATGGCCCACATATTAAACTGTGTGTGTGTGTGTGTGTGTCTGTGTGTGTATTTTTTTTCCGCTGATTTGCCTTCAGGTTTCAGACAGAGAAGATCTAAAACTCTGCACTGGCGAGCGCAGTTTATTTTCAGCAGCTCAGTGTGTGTGACACTATTTGCCGCAGTGTATATGAGGTGTGACTGCATGTGAAGCGTGTTATGAAAGCCAATGCATCGCCGCCTGTGTACACTACAATAAGTTTGCTAAGGAAAATCTGAATTTAAAAGTCAAATGAGGACACCTTCCGAACTAACCCTTGAGTCTAGTTTTAATAATTCTTGCGTTTGATTCAGCACCTTATCAAGCCTTCGAGATGTCTCAAAGCGCTTCGCAGAATATACTGTATAGTGTACAGAATATATAACAATAATAATTCTTGCATTTGATATAACGCTTTTCACGTTTTCTAGACGTCTCAAAGCGCTTCACAGAGTATATATATACAGTACTGTATAGCGAATTGACTATATATTTTGTGAGCGAAACTTATGGAACAAAGGCATATCTGCAATGTAATCTTCCTTTGGTTCCCCGCTTCGCCTAAATATAATGTTGTGCCTGATTTAGATGGGGTTTCGTCCAAAGTTTCTTGAATTAATTTAGCCATCAAAGCAGCCAATTCTGTTTTGCTGAACATTCCTGCCTTTCTGTGGTTTATCCTCGGATATTTGGTAACTGTTTTCAGCTGAACACGGCAGATTGCCTGCTCATGTGCAGGATGTGAAGTGTTTCCATAGAAATATTCGAGAAAGATTTGAGTAAAGATACCTTTGTGGTTTTTGTTGACTATGGTGGAGGGGGTGGGGCTGGTGGGTGAGGTGTGGGTGAGGTGGGAGGTTTGGAAAGAAAGAGTTTCCACTCTTCACATTCTTGATCTGTGTTAGTTTGGAACACTCGCTAGCTTAACACAGTCCCAAATTCCTTCTGTGTTTCGGCAAAGACCCTAAACCCTTTAACAAGAGATTTCAACACTAGCCCGCACCTGTGCAGCACCTTCATTTCCTTTATTGACAGACACTAATAATAATAATAATCTTTGCATTTGAAATAGCGCTTTTCACGTCTATATCACTTGCAGTATGTTTGCTTTCAGCGCCTTGGGACATCCTCCCGACATGTAATTTTGTTGTGGTATTAGTTGTTCTAGTCGTCTCAAAGCGCTTTACAAACTATACTGTAAAGTGAATTGACTGTATATTAGTGGACGAAACGCGGCAGCCGATTGCACACAGCAGCGGCCCAAACAAACAGTCGTGGATTGAAATGAACAATGAAAAACATTTTTTTGGGGGGGGATTGTTAGGTGTGTGGAGTAAAGAAACTTGCACGAGGTTTCGCCCAGCCTGGAATTGAACCCAGATCTAAGGCGAGTGCAGCTACAGGACTTCCAATGAACCCTCTATGAGTGAATTGGCCAATTTATACCTATATACAGGTATTTGTACCTCAGAATCATATCATTTAGTCTAGTGGACTAAATGAACTAATAATTTGGTGACTCAGTCAACAAATGTTTGAGGGGACTCTGCCGTGTGCGATTGGCTGCCGCGTTTCGTCCACAAATATGCAGTCAATTCACTTTACAGTATACTCTGCGAAGCGTTTCGAGGCGTCTCGAAGGCACGATAAGGCACTGTATCAAATGCAAAAATTCTAAAATATTATAATTATTATTAAAAACTGCCAGCAGGCAATAAAGGTGCAATCGCGTGAGCAAATTACTGGTTCAGCTCCACTTTAGTGGGAAGAAAAATCAAATCGCTTTCAAATATACAGTTACTCTGGCAGAATAGACAGCATGATATCACAACACAGAAGTGTGAAACTTGATGCCGATGTCTTTCAGTAACAGAGCTATTCAAAATCTTGCATGTTTCAGACATTACTTGGCAGTAACTGCTGCCCATGGGATCTTCCATCTGTGCAACAAATTGGCGTTAAAGACGCTCGCAAAAGCCTCAGATTCAATCAGCCCATCGATTTCGGCCTTTCCCAGAACCGTTCTATTTTGTGTTCTTTGAAGAGAACAGTCAACTTATAGTCAAGTGTCTGATCATTCCTGGAAATTGCGCTTCGTTCACTCGCTCGCTCGCTCGCTCACTCACTCACTCACTCACTCGCTCGCTCGCTCGCTCGCTCGCTCGCTCGGTATTGGATTACTGCCCTGAACGGCTGAAGTTCTCAAATACATGCAGTGGTACAGACAGAAAGGTTCTGAGTTCAATCCCCCATCTGCCTTGAATTTCTGATTTTAATCTTAACTGGATTCAGTTCTCGAGTATTCCCGCCCAGCGATATCGAGAGCAAGTCTGCGGTTTTAACTTGTTCGACTCCAGCGGTTACCCCCAAGGCACGCTCTGGGGTCCCCCCCCTCCCCCCCCCACTTTCCCACTCCCCCCACCACTTCCCCCCCCCCACAAGCCTTGGCTCTTGCCAACCTGTGCCTGATACTTTCTGGAATTCGGTTAGTATGATGCATCCCTTTAGTGAGAAGGAGAGAGATATAGATAGAGAGTGTGAGAATGTACGTGATCCATTCCAACAATCTATCTCTTGGATTTCCATGTGTAGGTAGGAAGGCATAGAAACCTCAGTTTGGTTTGGAGACTGTTAATGAAGCACGGTAATGGCTTTCCGCGTGTGTCAGACACTTAGGCGAACATAAAACAGAACACAAAATACTACAGATGCTGGGAATCTGAAACAAAAACAGAAGTTGCTGAGGAAACTCAGCAGGTCAGGCAGCATCCATGAAGAAAGGAAAAGGAGTCAACGTTTCGGGTCTACATCCCTTCATAGAACTGGGGCTTGTTTGGGGCTGCCACATGATCTACTAAACAAGCCCCAGTTCTGACGAAGGGTTGTAGACCTGAAACGTTGACTCCTTTTCCTCTCTCCATGGATGCTGCCTGACCTGCTGAGTTTCCCGAGCAACTTCTGTTTTTGTTTCACTTAGGCGAACAGGTTGGGAGAAGGAACGTTGTGAATGAAACAAATGCAACCATTTTATTTCAAAGCTGGGATGCAGGACACATTGCTGTTTATTAATAAACACAGGTTTCGTCAACTCGGTCCACAAACGAAATACTGTATATACATATCAAAGTTAAAAAAAAACACAACAACAAATTTACAGCAAAAATACAAATAAAATTAAATAAAACCAAAAGTAAAAGCATTTTATGCCTTCAGATCCCATCTCTCCGCCCCCCACATCCGTTTTGACATTACCTTACAGAAATGCTGTCCACATAATTGGGTTTAATATTATACAATGTGATTTCCAATGGGATTCCGTCAATAAGGAAAACCGAGGTATGGCAGATTGGCTAATGGTAACTCTGCTCCCACATGATCTACTTTTGTAATAATAATATATCATACTATTGTTATTGCTTTAGTAGTGGAGTACTTGTACCTGCAAAGTGACATGATGTCAACCCAATTACTGGGAGTGCTTACTTGTTTCCCTTTTATTGAGGAATCTAGGACCCCAAATTCTACCCAGTCTTAGCCTGTCAGACTACTTTGCCTTAAACTATAACATAACGCGCTGCAGAATTGTACAAAAATTCTTGAATTCAACCTTAATTTGGAAGCTGGTTTTTTTCCCCCACCCGAGTTGAAACTGGCTTTCACATTAAACAAGATTGGATTTGAGAATTTTCCAAATTTCCCTTTGGTCTTCAAATCTCAAGACAAAACGCTTTTTTACAGGTTAAAAGCTAAGTGGAATTTGATGGCACTGATTGCAAATCAACGCATTATCTGTCTAAGCTGTTAAATATTTTTTGCATTTACACTTCAGTAAATGATGTCATAGAATAATATGAAGATGCTCAACGGAATAGGCGAAATAATCTAACTCCTCTCGCTCTCTAACCTTTAAGTTCTGATAATGGGTTCGTAACTTGGTTACAAAAGTCCGGCACTCAAAAGGAGCCATAAATTGAACAAAAAAAAATAATAATTCTCAAGGGCAGCTTTTCATTTCCGAGATTATTCAGCAATCAAAATCTTCACTGTTAAATATCTGTGCGCATTTAAATTTTTCTTAAACAAAGCACAAAAGGAAATAATATACTGTATTAATAATCCTTGCATTTGATATAGTGCCTTATCACGTCTTTGAGACGTCACGAAGCGCTTCACGGAATAAACTGCAAAGCGAATTGACTGTGTAGCTGGTGGGCGATCGGAAGGTAGTGAGGATAATGTGTGCCATTTTTCCTGGTAAAATATTTGTTTTGCGCTCGTGAGGAATCGTTAGGTTTTCTGAAGGCCGTTGTGAAACGGCAGTGTAATAATAATCCCTGCATTCGAAAAAAAAGCCCTTTATCATATCTTTCCGACGTCTCAAAGCGCTTCACGGAAACCAAACACCCTGCAAAGTGAATGGACCGTATATTTTGCTTGTGCTCTTTTGAGATTAAGTGCTTGCGGGCATTTGATCCGACGGATAGGCAAACCTTTCAATACCGATTTGCAGTATCAAAACCTCCCAAGTCAAGCCTGACCCTCTCACTGACAATAACACGCCACAATCCAACCCTCAGACACACACTCAAGTGCGGCATTCCTTCCTATTCTGCAGTCTACGGTTAGGATGCAGGTTTCCTCTTTATGTCAACAAAACCTCTTAACCCGCCTCCCCATTTTGCTGTTTCTGCGACCAAACACAATTATGTTTAAATCTTAAGAGAAGAACAATAGCAATGGCATGTTAGTGGAGTTGTAGAGCCATTTACTCAAACTCATTGGGAGGACAGTACCACACACACACACATTGTCAATTGGGACTTTGTGACAACTTGGATGTTCCTCCCACTCTCGGCTGAATAGAATGTTATTTCGGACAGCTGGGTGCCTGACTGATCGTCATGCTAACTAAACCGAATTCCATATATAAATGCAAATTTCCCCTTGTTTGGCATGGTGACTGCTCTCTCTCCCGCCCACCCAGAGAGAGATGTATCTTGCTTAACCTAATTTCACAAAGTATTAGGCGCAGGTTGGCAAAATAATAATAATAATAATAATCCTTGCATTTGATGTGGCGCTTTCCACATCTTCTAGGCGTCTCAAAGCGCTTCACAGAATATAATGTATAGTGACTTGACCATATATTTGTGGGTGAAACGGGGCAGCCAACTGCGGACAGCAGCGGCCCCCACACACAGTCGTGGGTTGAAATGACCAATTTATTTTTTTCTTCTTGAGAGATTATCAGGCATACGGAGTAAGGAGACTTGCCCAAGGTTTCACCAAGGTATGGTATGGAAAAGCCAACGTATGGAAACCCTAGAGTGAGTGTGTGTGTGTGAGGGTATTCATAATAATAAGGCTTGCATCTGATACAGCGCCTTATCAAGTCTTCAAGACGTCTCAAAGCGCTTCATAGAATATAGTGTGAAGTGAAGTGACTGTATATTTTGTGGGGTGTCACTGGAGTTGAACCAACTTGCTGGGTGACTCCCTCCCTCCTCTTCTACAGGGTGGGGACCACCTCATCCATCTGAGCTTTGGTTTGTGTGGTGAACAGAAGCCGAATGGGAAGAAACCACTGTCGCTAGTGACTAATCTGCTCCTCCTCCAACCAAGTCTTTGTTGATAGGCCAGGCTGGTTGGTCTGTCAACAGCAGAACCTTGGACTATAGTTCCTGGCTCAGGAATTGGGCAACTCAGACTGCCACAGGAGATTGATTCAACTCCAATATTCCATAGCCTGGCAAGTCCCCGCGGCACCAGCTACAGCCCCACAGAAACACTGCTTACTTTCGCCCACCCACACCCCCCCACCACACACACACACACAAGCTGCCAACAAGAATCGGTGAAAACCAACTAATAATCACGCTCGCATTTGATATCGGGTAAAACGCAACTCATAACTGAATGTGTGAGTCAGAAGATTATTCTCCCTTAAAATATATATATTTAAAAAAAATAATAATCCTTGCATTTCATAAAGCGGTTTTCGAGTCTTCTAGACAACAACAATCAAATAAGATGTGTATAGCGCCTTTCATGTGGGGTAGACGTCTCAAAGCGCTTCACAGAATATACTGTAAAGTGATTTTGACTGTATATTTGTGGGCAAATGTAGCAGCCAATTGCGCACAGCAGCGTCCTACAAATAGTCGTGGATTGAGGGACCAAATTATTATTTATTTTCATGTGGGATTATTATCAGGTGTGTGGAGTAAGGAAATTTGCCCAAGATTTCGGCCCCTCCCAGGAATTGAACCCAGGTCTCTTGCTTGCGAGGCGAGTGCTCTAACCATTGATCTACAGGACTCTTGTTGAGCTGCCAAGTCCCGAAGCCCACTAAGAAAAGACTCAGGGATGGGGAGTATGAACCCAGTGTATACGGTGGTGAAATGAGTTGCGTTCATCAAGGTGTCCCTGCTGGTGAATGGTGAACATTTGTCTACTTTTTCTACTGAATGTTATCCAGGATAGATCTAGTTTTATGGTCACTCGTGTTTCTCCTGCTCCCCCACTCCCACCCCCCCTCCCCCCACCCACCCTCCTCAAATCTTCCTGCCTTTAAGAATATTTGCTCTGGGTGATGGTAGAGATGTTAGGGGAGTTATTTTGACTTCAAACGAGCATCGAATGAAAAAAAGAAAAATAGTACAGTAATCAGAAACCGTTCAACCCTTTCTGAAAATGAACTGTAAGGTCAGGAGTTCCGCTGGTGGTATTTTCAAAAAAATGGGTTCACTGAATCCATCGAAAATTAGGGCACATTAACCAACTTGCAAGAAAACATACGATACAATTAGTCGCTTTGGGACCCTAGCCAGTAATAAGCAGCGGAGCTTGATGAATGTGTTCTATAATAGTGTGACAATGTGAGCTCCATAAACACAGCATCGACAGAGAAATTGGTATTTTTAACATTGGAGGCTTACAATCCATCCGTTTCTCACTGAAAACCGTGAAACATTTAAATAGTGACTTTGCCAACCGAAACCCCAGCTAAACGCACAGAGCAACTTCCGCACCTGTGCCATTGCCTCGTTTCGAACCCACGAGTGCAGTGATCTCGAAGACCCCGTCACAAAATAAAGCAGCGTTTTCAGTAAATACATCCTGCTGGGAACCAACCAACGAGTCTTAAAATCCGTTGGGTTTCAAATGTGGACTAATTGGAAATTAATTCAAGTGTTGGAGGGGACGGCGACGGGATAAAATACGTACCTACCCTTAGCCGTGACAAGACAGCCTTATTGCCTTTTTTTTTGTTTGTTTGTTTGTTTGCAATGGCTTCCCAGATCGCACTCGGTAAAAGTTTATTTTGTATTTTACCGAGGATCAAAGTTTTAGCGAAGAATGATATTTGGGGAGAGCCTGGTGAGCGCTTCTGAGCTTTTCTGAATGTGGTTGTTTTTTTCTTCCAGGACTGACTGACATGTCCCACTCTTCTACTGGATGCTACGGGGAGATCGCACATATTTGGAATGTTCTTTATTCTTGTTCCTCCTGCCTCCTCCTCCTCCTCCTCCCCCTAACAGCCTCTTCCTCCCGTTGGACTCCGCGTTGCGATGGTTCTTGTTGAGCCTGAGTTTGTTGCGTTTTTTCTTCAGGTCCCTCTGCCACACCCTCTCGCAGTAGAAGTCCATCTTGGAAGGGTAGTTGATGAGAGCCATTATGTCTTTGTACCAGGGGTGAACTCCACCGCGACCGAGCTCCTGAAGGGAACGCTCTTTAATGGGACCACCCGCCCGGATATCCCCTTCGTACAGGTTCCCGAGCTGGTTCGCGCTGACCACTAGCAGCTGCACTTTCACCAGAGTCCAACGGAAGCCGTGGTCCTCGATCTCACAGTGGTACACGCCAGCGTCTCGGCGATCTATCTGCCGAATGAGCAAGCCTTGTTCTATCGGGATGATCTGATCCCCAAATGTAACCTGCAAATAAATATTCCATTGAACCATTTGCATGTACAATATCTTCTATATATGTACAGTATATATATATATATATATTTAAATTATTCCACCAAGAGGAGAATCTATTCTGTTGACTCGGATCACTCCTTTCATTGTCAGCACGCATGTATCCCATCACACTCTCCTCACCCTCACCTCCCCCACAACACATGCTCCCTCCTAACTTGTTCACTTGATCTCCTACCCAAAAGGTTTCTTCTGAAAAAAAAAACCCAAAGGTAAGTAAGGAGGACGGACAGATATATTTATCTACGCTTCCCCCATCCCCTCCAACTTTGGTCAGCTGCCTTCCACTGGTTCCAGCAACACAAATGCTCATCCTCACTGAGTTTAGTGAAGAAACTTTCGGGTATTATGGGTTCACTCAGTAATAAATCAGTCGCGATGTGGCCACAGAACATTTTTTTTGCACTGCTCTTTCGCAGCCTGGAGCAGAAGGAGTGTAGTATATAGAGTGTCAGTGAAGACCTGCGTCTTTGGAAAGACCTGCTTACCTCCTGAAGTCTTCCGTCGTTCGACTCAAATAACCATCTTAGTGTCACGTGCCGGGATTTGGGAAGACATTCCAAGTACGTGGCGTTTCCCTCGATGACAAATATCACCTTCTCCTCAGCCCCTGTATGTGTGACCCCTGCAGGAAACATACAGAAAAGTGCTCTCATTTATTCTGTGGTTTTGGCCCGCAAAGCAAACATACAGTCAGCTCACTTCACAGCACATTCGGTGAAGCACTTTGAGACGTCTCGAAGGCGTGATAAGGCGCTGTATCAAAGGCAAGGATCGTTGTTATTATTATTCTAAAAAAAAACTTCAATTGCCCACATTCTTGCCTCTGAGTCAGAAGATTGTGGATTCAAGCCTCACAATGATCTTTCAGTTCATAACCTCGCCTGACACTCCAGTGGTATATTATTGAAGTGTTAGTGACTGACAAGCCAACGCGAATTTCGCTTTGGAAATTCAGAGGTAACTTGAGAGTAGGGTTTTTTGTGTTGCCTATCCTTTGACATTACTGAGTTCTGTACTGAATGGAGACACTCAACAACAACAACCAACAACAAATCACGTTGGTATAGCGCCTTTCACATCAGGAGGACCTCCCAAAGTGTGGCCAATGGAAAAAATTGATGGGTGTGTCTGTGTGTGTGTGCGTCTTGTGTTATGGTGGGAAGAGGTTCTGTATGGAGTACTCTGATCTGGTCACCCCAACTTGAAACCCTACATTTTTTCACGTGGATTGGAACATTGACCCCCCAAGCTTTGAATCCAGAGGTCACCAGCCTGACCCGAAACAGATATCATGGAGAGGTTATGATTCAGAAATGTATTGTTTTCATTACCTTGGATCAACATTTCTTAGAAGTGGACGGGTCAGTGCACAGACAAGGATCAGGCGCTCTGGTTTCTTGGGAATGGGGTGCGTTTAGCTTAGACTGTCCTGTGACCAAGAATTAACTCCATTCGTGCCAGTGATGTTGCTCTAATTATATCATAACTAGTGAAAAGGTGACAGCAGAGTTGGCTATTACAATCAGCAGATTCACTATTTAGCCTGATGTGATGATTGCACAGAGTGGGTAGGTGAAGTCCCGTGATAAACAGTGATACAAATTGGTCGTTTCAACCCACGGCTGTTTGTGGGGGACGCCGCTGTGCGCAATTGACTGCCGCGTTTCGCCCCCAAGCATACATTCAATTCAATTTACAGTATATTCTGTGAAGCGCTTTGAGACATCTAGAAGACTTGAAAAGCGCTATATCAAATGTATACCACTTGACACTCACTGCCAAGGCTCACACTGATGGGGGAGAAAATTAGAAAAATATTTGGACGCACTAAATTCTTTTAAAAGCCTCCCAGATGGTTTTGACGAAGAAGAAGAAAAAAGGCTTGCATTTGTGCTTTGTGCCATTTCTCTTGTTGTTAAGTACGTTTTCCTAAATGAATCGCCCTGTCTTTATCCAAACGCTCGACAGACCCTTTCACCTTTCAATTGCCTTTAACATCGACTGCGTGTTGATGTTGGCAGCGCGGCAAGTTCTGGAAACTGAGCTCATTTCGTCTTCTGGCGCTTGGGAGGGAGGGAGGGAGGGAGGGAGGGAGGGAGGGAGGGAGGGAGGGAGGGAGGGAGGGAGGGAGGGAGGGAGGGAGGGAGGGAGGGAGGGAGGGAGGGAGGGAGGGAGGGAGGGAGGGAGGGAGGGAGGGAGGGAGGGAGGGAGGGAGGGAGGGAGGGAGGGAGGGAGGGAGGGAGGGAGGGAGGGAGGGAGGGAGGGAGGGAGGGAGGGAGGGAGGGGAAACAATTTAGGAAAATGACTCGATTATTTGTTGATAACGCTTACAAGAATTCCAAATAAACCTCAAAGAGTTTGAAAGGCATCTCTTCCCCTCCTCCACACCCCCTCTCCCCACCCCACCCCACTTCTCTCTCTCTCTTGCTCTCTCACTCTGTGCGGAGAGATCAATGATCTACTCTCACAAAACCCTCACGTGACACTTACCTCCCTGGTCGAAGCATTGGGTCAAAGGGTCTCCATTCTGACTGACCTCTCGAGCGTGTCTTCTGGAAGCAAACAAAATAGGAGAGGGTGGGAGGGTCGGTGGGGGCAGATTCAACAGCAGCCCATTGAAGTCCCAGCCAGAAGCATTCTCTTTCCTGCTGTGTTTGATTTGAAAGGAATCCAGCAGCAAAGTTCAGGTAGCTTATGGGGACGGGGTCTCTCAGAACATTCGAACGTTTGAACTAATCATTTATTTAACAGTTCTCTACTCTGCAGTCAGATAATACAAATAATAATTATAATCCTTGCATTTTGATATAGCGCTTTTCACTATACTCCAATATATTTTGTGAAGATCTTTGAGAAGTCTCAAAGGTGTGATCAGGCTATATCTAAGGCAAAAATGATTAATATTACTATAGTGTTATATTTGTGACATTGCTCCTCTAAACTCTCCTTGCTTGTACCTGTTGAGTGACAACTAGAGAGTTTTCTCCAGGTACTGTAACAGATTCCAGCTTCTACGTGATACATAAGTTGGCGGAATCGCATGATGAAACGCAATAGTCTCGCTATGTGGAGCTCCTGTAGCTCAGTGGTTAGAGCGCTCGCCTTACAAGCATGAGACCAGTGTTTCAAATCCAGGCAAGTCAGGGCGAAACCTTGTGCAAGTTTCCTTACTCCATACACACGTCTAATAGTAATCCATCAAAAAAACAACAATAAAATTGGTCATTTCAATCCACGACTGTTTGTGGGAGGGACGCTGCTGTGTGCAATCGGCTGCCGCGTTTCTCCCGCAAATATACAGTCAATTCACTTTACAGTATATTCTGTGAAGCCGCTTTGAGACGTCTAGAAGACGTGAAAAGCGCTATATCAAATGCAGGGATTATTATTATTATTATCTATCTGTCTCCATCTTGAAAATGTGAATGGATCCAGCTTCTACAGCCTTTCAGGGGGTGGAAGAGAGTTCTAGATTTCCTTTAGCCTTGCTGCACCCCCCCCCCCACCCCCCCACCTCTGATTTCACTCCTGAATGGAACTAGCTCCAATTCTCAGGTTATTGGCTTACCTATTGGTAGTTTCCACGTATCTGCTGCAGGACTTCCCATCCCAGGTACAGTAGGGATCTCTGGCAAGGCAGCATTCAGCACAGCCTTTACCATACAGGTCACATTGGTAGAAGGAGACCTGAGCCAAGCCACTCTTTGAGCCAAGATAGAGCCAGTGCTGTAACACAATAAAACATTTATTGTTATTGTCAGTGACTGATAGATACGCTTTGGAAGGTCAGGAATGGGCTCAATTTTAAACCTTCCCCACCCCACTTCCCCCCCCCCCCCCACCACCACTCCCCCTCTCAACCATGTAGTACTGGATATCTGAAGTATCTATCGGATGGACCTGTGAGGGTAGTACTGTGATTATACTTCCAGTGGGTCAATTTATTGCTTCAAAGTATCTGAATGATTGAAAGTGTGATGCAATGGTCGAAATCAGGAGTTGGGTCCAACTGGTGACCTCGAGGGCCATATCCGGCCCTCGAGGCAGTTTTCTCCACCCCCCACCCCACTCTCCCACTTCCCCTCAATTAGATTTCATCCAGCCGCCACCCACTCCTTCCAATAGACAGGAAATATTATGTTTCTGGAAAAGGAAAGGAAAAATATTGCTAAGTTTCTCAAATAGGGGCATCCGGACCGAGCAGCCAATAGCGTTGGACCTCCCTGGTTATATAATCGTAAGGGATTTGGGGATCAATGGACAATTGAGGAACTGTTGTCTCCAAAAATGAGTTGTTTCCCTGGCGTGACTGACTTGCCTGACGCTGGGAAATGGTTCCATGGACGCAGGACAGCCTCCAGGTGGCCTCATTCTGTGAGTCAGGAAGTAATTGCCCTCTAGCCTCACTCACTGAAGCCCGATGTTATTTAACTCACAAACAGTGAGACCGTTTTGTTTTCAGTATGTGCTCCTTTCCAGGAACGTACAAGTTTCTGTTTTGCTCATTACAGTACCTTCAAAATACAATGCAAAATGGCACTCACACAGACGGCAGCCAATGCTTTTCATGTCATGAAGACAATCAGGGATTTGCACTGGTTGGTGGGGGGATGTTAGGAGGGTGGGCGAAGTAGTCAGATGCATCAGGTGCAATGATTTAAAGGCATAAAAACATAAGAATATACTGTACTAGGTGTGAGAAGATCTAAGGTCCATCCAGTTCACCTTCCATGAACATATCACATTACAAACTACATACTGTATCCCGGGCTATTATTTCCTAACTGATTTATTCTCGAAAGAGTCATCAAGGACGCATCAAACAAAGGCGAAGTGATCTTACCCGCTTTCTGGACAGGTTCATTGAAGTAATGGGGGACTTGTCCTGAAAAGGAAAGAAAATATATGTTAAGAAAATATTCAAAATGTCATGAAAAATCCGAATTTAGAATTTTTCTGTTTGCTTTTTTTATTTAACAGGAGGGGGAACAATCACTAAAAAGGAACAATCATTGGATTATATGGAATACAAAGTGCAGAAATGTACAGTTTATCCTATACATGTGTAATTTTGTTGTTGTTGTTGTTGTTGAACACGTCTCCCAAGCAATGAATGTTCAAGTGTGTACTTTCGAGTTCGATGAGGTGGGTGGGAAATGGAACAAGGATTTGCAGAGCCAGATATAGCACACGTTAAACACAGATTAAAACTCCCTCCATCCTTGCCCTCGCAATGGGGATGAAATTCTGGTTAACAAACTGTACTGAAGTAGAGAGGTGTGGACAGGGGTATGCGTATTTTTAACCGCTAAAACATTAATGGTGCATGCCAGACTCCGCCACTGTCGAGCCCTCTGGGATCCTACCCTGTGTGAAGGGCGCTATATAAATACAAGTTGTGGTTGATGTTTTAAGAAGAAGTCTGTGACTCTAAACATGTCAAAAACACTTGGCAGGAGATAGCTACGTTAGGGGTATTTTGTTGTCGTGTTGCAGAGCAGATATCTCTGCACTGCTCACCAGAAACATTCGCTCCCAAGTATTTCAACAATCTTCTGAACTCCCAAATGGTTTTGCATTGTATTTATAATTCTCTCGCCACCCACCACCTGCGACTGAGAGTACGTAACTCAACACACACTGTGTAATTTTAGCCTGGGTTCTTACAATAGCTGGAGTATTACAAACACAGCCCTCGCAGTGCTGTAATTCAAACAATTTAATTAAACGACAAGTAGGATTATTGGAAGAATCCCGTTGTCTGTGAATGTCTGGCTTCAGTCAGTTTTAGGAAATGTAATATTCTTGAATCAGAACTGTTGTTGCAGCGTCTGGAGAAAGATCACACGCACACACACACACACATGCACAGAGGCAGAAACTGCAACGAAACTGAGTTGAAACAAAAGAAAAATGAATTTTAATATAAACACACCCTGCATCTAATCTAATGGCAATATTGGAATTCAAATCTGTGCATTCATGCAGGGATTTAGCACAGCATGGTCCAGTTTAGGTTTCCGATTCATCTGATGCCAAGATAGACTGGTAGCTAAAATCCACAACAAACACACTCTCACTCATCACTCCCCTACTGAGCTCCAATAAATGCAGAAACAATTCGCCAAGACCTGTACTTATTGGCATTCACACAAGGATGAGGAATTCGTTGGGATCCTGGCAAAAACAGATTCTTTGAAACTAGCTTATTATTCATCGCAAATTAATCTGAAATTTCAATCTCGCCCCAGGACTTGACTAGTTGAGGGTAGTTTTCCCTAGGCTAGAACATTAATACAGTTGATAATACAATACTGCCATTAACATTCCCCCTCAATCCATATACGTTCCAATTGGAGTTAAGAGAAAGGAACTTGACATCTTAAGAAAAATATGCCTTTAGATCAGTGGTGACCAACCTATAGGCTCCCAAGAATCAGCCCAAAAAACATTTGCACTGGTCTAGGTGTAATAATAAAATAATAATAATAATTTTGTCTTCAAGACATCTCAAAGCGCTTCACACAATACACTGGTAAAGTGAGTTGACTGTATATTGCTCCCCTCTCCTCTCCTGCCCCTCTCCCTTGCTCGGGTCCCGTCCTGACCGATCAGTACCTTGGGACATCCTCCCAACATGAAAGGTGCTCTATAGATGTAATTTTGTTGTTGTTGTTGTTGCTTCAGATGAAACAAGAGCCACAATATGTCATCTCCGTCCTCGGCGGAAACATTTTGTCATGTAACTTAAGAAATGACCACGTACCTGGAATACTTCCAGCTCTTCCAGAATAATCTGTTCCACTTGTTGGTTGGGTTTGGGAACATAGATAGATTTCAGGACCACCCCGGTGTCTGTGCGGAAAATAATAACAGGATTATCAGGCTGTTGTTTTCTAAACCGGGAGCTTCATGTTTTCATTGCCTCTGTAATCAGTGAGCGAAGAGCAGACATTCTCGTCCAGTGACATCAACAGGAACTCCTTAGCCCACGTGCTTTGATCATTGCCCAAAGCAAGCAAACGATCCCCTCTTTGCGAATGGTTAAACTTTTCTCATCGAGCAGCCAAGATTGAACTGCCATTTGCTGGCGAGGTGCAATTGGAGGACGATAAAAAATAGAGTCGAAATGGTTGATTTATTTTTTTAAAACAAACAAACAAACAAGAAAATAATGCTGGAACCTTATAGGTCTTATTGCCTGAAGGTATCAATATGCCTCAGTCTCCCTCTCCCCGAGTTAAAATATTTAGACCAACATGTAAGCGCGCTGGAATGCCTCCAGTTTCTCCACTGACATCAATTGGTAAAGATAGCCAAACTCAGCAATAGAATACAATACGATTAAAAACTATTCTGGAATAATAATAATAATAATAAAACTTGCATTTGATATAGCGGCTTTTCACATCTTATCAACGTCTCAAAGCGCTTCAGAGAATATACTGTAAAGTGAATTGACTGTACATTTGTGGGCGAAATGCAGCAGCCAATTGCGCTCAGCAGCAAACAGTCGTGGATTGAAAATGACCAATTTTTATTGTGTTTTTTTTAGGGGGGACGGATTATTATTAGACACGTGTGTGTGTGTGTGTGTGGAGTACGGAAACTTGCTCAAGGTTTCGCCCTGATCTGCCTAGATTCGAACACAGGTCTCCCGTTTGTAATAATTATTATTATAAATGCAACATCCCCCCCCCCCCACCTTCTCCCCCACCCAGCCTGCAAAGAAGCGTCAGTGGAGACTTTTGGAACCCGCGTCTCGCGTTCAGAAGCTGATTGAACGCACGTGTTGCCTACCTGTTCCTATGAACATCACGTTATATTGTCCGTCCACCGCCTCGGCTCGATCCACGACAACGCGGGTAAACTTGTAGCCCGCCCCGACTCGCACTACCACCGGCCGCCGATTGACGGGGTAGACCGAGTGGTACATCAGAGGGTGTGTGCGGATGAAGAAAATTGCCTCGTCTGGGTACTGTCGAGTCGACCTGTAATTTCCGTAGGTGCTGCTGGGGCACTGGAGGAGGCAACCACGTTGCAAATCTTATTATCTTTTCGCTCCACAAAATACACAGTCGATTCGCTTGACAGTGGGTTCCGGTGAAGCGCTTTCATGCGCGGGTGGCTCAGCTCATGTGCGCACTTGGCCGCTGCGTTTCTCCCTCCAAAGGAAATAGTCAATCCACTTTGCGGTAGCTTCTGTGAAGCACTTTCAGGCATGTCAACGATGTGACGAGGCGGTATATCAAATGCAAGGATTACTATTCATGTTACTGTTGTAATAAAAATGATAATCCTTGCATCGGTTACAGCATCTTATCACATCTTCGAGACGTTCCCTTTCAAAAAAGGAACAGTGAAAACATATATATATTTTAAAAAATCTACTTAGAAGTGTTAGAGGGGAGAACTGAAGGGAAAACCCCCCCACGTGATACTAAAGAGAATAAGGACAGAATTCGCCCTTCAAAAACCATATGTCTCTTTCGGGGACATGCCATGCAGAGGAAGATGGCAAGTGATTCCTAGATTGTGTTTACTATATATACAAACAGGTTGATGAGCTTTAACTATCGCTCAAAGACGCGCACACATACACACAAAAAAAAATCCACACAAAGAATGAACTAAAAACTTGTTGGCAGTTGAGATAGCCAGTGTGTCTACAGAGAGCCAAGCACACCCAATCCAAACCAATCTAATAGGTCGGGTGAGGTTCCCTATGAGTAAGAGGTAAAGGTGATAAGTATCGAGACCCAAGACAAGGTAAGAGAAACAAGTGATGACTTCCCGACGTGAAGAGAGATTAACAGTCGGATACGATCTGCTAAGATCATAGTGGAGGAAGTAGTTTTGCAAACAACAGTCGGCAGCTAAGCCTTTGAAACAGACAGCAATAACGTGTTGTGCAGAACAGCGAAGGAGATAACTCAAATAAAACTTGGTGGCCAATGGTATCAACGACACCCGATCTGAACTGATGGGGGTCGATGAGCGGTTTGATAGCAAAGGCTCCTTCTCGTGCTATCTTGGGAGTGTGGAAAAAAGTGAGCAGAATAATTAACTTCAATGACGCGGTTAGGAAAACTGGGTGGGATACGAAGAGGTTTGAGTTCCTGGATAATTTTTCTAAGTGGGAACTTTTTTTTATACGCAGGGTAATTTACTGTAAAGTCAATTGACTGTACATTTGTGGGCGAAACGCGGCAGCCAATTGCGCACGGCAGCGTCTCCCCCACAAACAGTCGTGGGTTGAAATGATAAATTTTTATTATTGTGTTTTTTTTTGGACGGATTATTATTAGGCGTGCGTGCGTGCGTGCGTGCGTGGAGTAAGGAAACTTGCGCAAAGTTTTGCCCTGACCTGCCGGGAATCGAACCCGGATCTCTCGTTTGCGAGGCGAACGCTCGAACCACCGAGCAACAGGACTGCGCCGTCTAAAGCAATTGCCGTGACAGTCGATAGCTCACTACTCGCTCGCACAACGCTGCTTTCTGCCTGACAGACGGTGCAGGTGACTTACTGTTCCAGGTCGAGGGAAGGGAACTCTCCCAGCGTATGGCACCCACTTGTAGTCCGGCCCCTCTTTGTGAGCGAACTGGCCTTTGAAAGCCGTCACTATGTCTTCCATCTTGTACACGCACACGGCAGAGCCATTGAGAATGTTGCTGTAAAACAATAATTGTCGTAAATAATCCTTGCATTTTGATACAGCGCCTTATCGCGTCTTCTAGACGTCTCAAAGCGCTTCACAGAATGGACTGTAAAGTGAATTGACTGAGCGAATATGTGGGCGAAACGCGGCAGCCAATTACGCACAGCGGCGTCCCCACAAACAGTCGTGGATTGAGTGACCAAATTATAATTTTTTTTTAAAGGGATTATTATGTGGAGTAAGGAAACTTTCCCAAGGTTTTGTCCTGACCTGCCCGGAATCGAACCCAGGTCTCTCGCTTGTAAAGCGAGTGCTATAAAACCACTGAGCTGCAGGACTCCACAAAGGAGAGGGTGAGGGGTGATTAAAAAGCGTTTAATTAACTTAATTAATCTTACATCTGCTTTGCCTGATTTAAACATGTTGTTCTTAATCCCTTACCCCCTCCCCACCCTCCACCCACTTGCTGACCCATCCCCCCAACTCACGTCCAAATCCCTGACTGTCCAGCGCCTTGGGACGTCCTCCCGACGTGTAAGACGCTGTGATCTTCAGCTGCCCGTTGTTGTTCCTGATCCCTATCTAGTGATCCTTGTTTGAAAGTTGACTTGTGGAGATGGCAGATGGGATAAGATCAGGCTATAGGCTGCGATAGATAGTAAGAATAACAATCCTTCCATTTGATATATCTTGCCTCTGAGACGTCTCGAATCTCAAACCGTAGAACCCATGGCTGAAACCGCTCGCTGAGATGCACTCGGGCTCACCCGAGAAAAATCACCGCGTTCTGGCCACATCCTAGTTGAGATTGGAGATCTTACGATGTGGCTGAGATCGGGCGAGACAGCAAGGGAAGGCAGACACTGGCTTGCGGCTTCCTTGGGGCCCACCCCCGGAGAAGATATTTCCTCAAGATGAGACTATTTAATTTTGAAAACGGTGGTAAAGACAGCCTCAGGCCGGAAAGAATGCCAAGCATTTTATCAGCAAAGGCAGCAGGATTGGAAAGGAAAACATTCCTGGGATTATAAATAGCCCGGGGACGATACGCCGGAGCATTTAAAACATTGATGACTGTAGGTGATTGGCATCAATTAAAAGACGGAGATGGAAGTTCTGATAAGCTTTGAAACACACGGCCTAGGTATCCAGCTTTTAAATAATAATAATACATAATAACAATCCTTGCACTTGATATAGCGCTTTTAATGTCTTCTAGACGCCTCAAAGCGCTTCACGGAATATATACTGTAAAGCGAATTAACCGTATATTTGTGGGCGAAACGCGGCAGCCAATTGCCCACAGCGGTGTCCCCCACAAACAGCTAAAGGTGAAGGAAGGGTTCAACTACCACTCACACACCTGGTCGAAACCAAACAGACACACTTCAGAGGTTAAAAGTTAAATTTACTGCTATCTGTTCACGCATGATTAAAAGGATTTCACCGCAGTCTCCAATTGAGAAACGTGCAGGAGAATAAAAATACTCCAGTTTCATAAATCGTTCTCTTAGCTACGCCCACTGTATGAGTCAGGATCCAGAGAGAGGGAGACAGTTTTCCCCTCAGTGTATCGCCAAACCAGACTCTGTTATCAAGCCATCTCATTCCTTTGAAGAGAAGGCTTTGTAGTGTTCCAATTGTGTGCTGCCTTATACAAGGAGGTGCTTGTGAAAATCCGAGATAAGAACCACCAGAGCTGCGGGCAGCTTTGTTCATCTCAATTGAAATGAAGTTCTGGGTGGGATTCTTGAAGACGTTGAGTCAGTTACCTTAATAATAATAATCCTTCCATTTGATATAGAGCTTTTCGCGTCTTCTAGACGTCTCAAAGCGCTTCACACAATATACTGTAAAGTGAATCGACTGTATGTTTGTGGGTGAAACGCGGCAGCCGATTGCGCACAGCGGCGTCTCCCCCCACAAACAGTCGTGGATTGAAATGACCAATTTATTATTGCTTTTTTTTTCAAGGGATTATTATTAGGCGTGTGGAGTCAGGAAACTTGCCTGCCTGCCTGCCCCTGCCTACCTACCTGGAATCGAACCCAGGTCTCTCACTTGCCAGGCGAGTGCTCTAACCGCTGAGCCACAGGACTCCACAAAGACGCAAGTGAGTTTCATTGTCCGGCCTCCCACAAGCCAATCCACTAACAGTACCTTCTTGAGGTGTCTGGCAGAACAGCAGGTACTCAAACTGACAGGTGAATACTGTCCAATCTCAATCGACTACAACCCAAGTGCCTGCCTTCTAGATAAACTCTCCTCCCATACTCTCTTTCTGCAGGAGGTGGGACAATGAGAAGCTTGGGACAGACACAAATGAGCTGAGCTGTATAACACAACTTGTTATATGAAAAGATAATAATCGGGATTTGGTGGCTTCGATCCACGACTGTTTGTGGGGACGCCCCTGTGCGTGATTGGCTGCCGTTATTTTGCCCGCGCAATATACAGTCAATTACACTTGACAGCATATCCCGACAAGCGCTTTGAGACGCCTCGAAGATGCGATAAGGCGCATTATCAAATGTAAGGATTGTGAGTGCTGTATTATTATTAGCATTAGCATTATCATTAATAGGTGAATATGTGTGAATGGAATAAAATATGTGAACCTACGAATAAGTGGTTCTTAGCCAGACGAAAAGTAGGAAGCTTCCAAACGGTGTTGCCAATGGCAAGTCATGTGTTTTAAGGAGCTTAAACTTCAATCGTATCCCACACACACACACACACACACTTATGGAAGCCACAAAGTGCTTCACAGAATAGACTGTCAAGTGAATTGACTGTATATTGGTGGGCGAACCTTCCAGACAAGTGGGACATTTCGATGCATCTGTGAAAAATCTCAAGTCTGTTTTGGATCCTCTTAAGCGTGACAAAGTGTCAAAACACCGACCGACTGACCAAACACATCTCGCATCCGAAGACAAAATGGTCTGTACTGTCAAAGGCTAAGTGGATTTCAGGCCTGGGTTGTTTGGCATACCCCATTGTAACACAACCTGATTTTGCTGCGTAGGCATTGGAGCCTGAAGATTAAGTGACATTGAATGTTTGTCTGATGCAGATGCCTTGTGAAGTGCTAATTAATTAGATTCCGTCTTACAGCTTACTGCTGACAGTGTTTGACAAGTCACTGATGGAACCTTTCTCCAGAGCTGCACTGCAGCTGGTGCTGGCTCCAGTTTCCTCATTACTATTTGACCTCCTCACCTGGACGTGGTGAAAACTCCGAAGATTAGTGGGTTCTTCTCGTCTCTTCCGCGGAGCACAAAGATATCCTCTGCACCAAAGTGAGAGAGAGAGAGAGAGAGAGAGAGGAGTGTCAACTGCTGTGTAAACATCAATGGGAAACATATACGTTGACCCTTGAACCAACCTTTATAAAGCATCTATAACAAGACTAATCCTTGGATTTGTTACAGCGCCTTATCACGTCTTTGTACTGTAAAGTGAAGTGACTGTTTATTTTGTGGGCGAAACGCAGCAGCTAATTGAGTTCAACAGTGTCCCACAAACAGTCGTGTATTGAGTGAGCAAAGTTATTATTTTTCAGGAATTATTTTTTATCCCAAGCGATATTCGGCTAAATGGTTCCTATCGAATATCCCCACCGTTGGAAGTCACTGAAATTGTTGAACTGGAGAAAGAAGCCCATTGGGTCAAACCAATCACGCTGACACTCACGCAGTTCATTGAAATGTGTTTGAATCCCCTCCGAGCTTTGAATGGAACACACGAGACGTGCCTTCAGAAAGGTGCTCCACTTGTTAACAAGGCTTCGCTGACCTCCGATATCGTTCTTGGGAGGAAAAAATACAGGGTCCATGAGGGTGACATCCCCGTGCTGTGTTATTACACAATTTCCTACTGTGATTGATTCTTTCCCGAGTGCTGATCACTCAAAAACACTGAGACAAAACACCTACCTTGCAAACCCGAGCCACTCGGGAGTAAATCACCTTCCCGTTCCCACCGTCTGCCTCCTGCGCGCGCTCAGTGAAGAACAGATACACCTTGTCATCCTCCTCGTTGTTGCTCTCCGCAATTGCGTGTACCTTCACAAACCTCGGGTCTGAAAAGAGAGGTGGGGAGATTTCAGTTGGAAGCAGTGCATTGGCAACACGTGCAGTTAACTCAATGGTTGACTCGATTTCAAGATCCCAAGTCCAATGATACTATGAGTAATCAAGCCTGTTTTCCACCATGATCGTGGGTTAACAAATATTTATACGTTGAGATATTTTGCTGATGTTTTTAATGTCTTTCAATAGTAATAATCCTTGCATTTGATATCGTGCCTTGTCCCGTCTTTGAGACGTCTCGAAGTGTTTCACATACTGCAAATTGGATTGACTGTATTTTGTGGGCAATATTTATTTTCATCCGTTGGCGCTCCGAGTCCCAGGACCAAAGGCTCCCGGGTGCACAGCGCACATTAAACGCGAACAAAAGCTTGTTCTGCATCCAATTCATACACTAAATCCAAAGTCAGGAGCACCACCCCTTCAATACATCAGTGTGACATCTCTCATTCCCGATGACAATCAGCTTCATGGCCACCCCGAGTCAGATTTCCAATTGAATGCCTAATTAGCGGTGATTTTGTTCTGTTTATTTTTGCTGACTCAAAATTGGGTCGTAAGAGCTCAATTCATTACGCCACAGAGAAACAGACTTCCAGCCCATTCATCTGGTTTGATTTCTAAAACAAAGGAAGACACTAAATTCTGTCTGTCCCTTATCTACGCTGAATTAGCCCACGGTGAGGGCAAGCATTGAACTCAAACACCTCTGTGCTGAGGAGATAAGATAGCTGTGTGCATGTGTGGTTGAATGTCGAGTGAACTTATGATCAGGCTTCAATGCGTTGGTTGGTATTGGTAATCAGCTTCCAACACTCCCTCCCTCCCTCCCTCCCTCCCTGTCCAGGTGAAAAATGATCGAGTTTAGCTTAGTCAAACTTTGGTTTAATGTTCCTTGAAGTAATCACTCGAGACCAGGACAGTTTGCTCAGATGTTACATCTGAGCTGGGGGGAGGAGGGAGGTGATCGTAGGCACGATCGAAGAGAGGAAGGTCTTCAGGCATGACCTGGAGATGGGGAAAAAGGGAACAAAACAAGAATGGAAGGGAGGACGGAAGGATAGCAGGGAGAGAGGGGGTGGGGGAGGGGGGGAGGGAGGGAGGGGGGGAAGGAGGGAGGGAGGGAGGGAGGGAGTGGGGAAGGGAGGGAGGGAGGTGCGGAGGGAGGAAACAGGATGGAACCAAGGAAGAAAACAAGGAAAGAGCGAAGGGTCAAGGCAGAGAGATGGACGAAGAGTCAACCCTAAGTTCACCTTGGAGCCACTTGGAGTCATATTGCTCAGTGCGGATCACATGGCGACGTCCCAGACTGCGAAAGAAAGCCACGTCCCGACTCATGAAATCTGAGGATATCCCAGCGTACAGTTCACCGTCTGTAAGTAAAACCATAAATGGTTCCTTAGCCTATGGATCAGCACAGGTCTGAAGGTCAGTAATAGCAGCTCATTATACGTACAAAGGTTCTGACAGCAATGAGATAAACAACCGGTAAATAGGCTTAATAATAATAATCCTTGCATTTGATATAGCGCTTTTCATGTCTTATCGACGTCTCAAAGCGCTTCACAGAATTTACTGTAAAGTGAAGTGACTGTATATACTTGTGAGCGGAAACGCAGCAGCCAATTGCGCACAGCAGCGTCCCCCACAAACAGCCGTGGATTGAAATGACCAATTTTTTAGTATTATTGTGTTGAGGGATTATTATTAGGAGTGTGGAGTAGGGAAACTTGCCCAAGGTGCCCAGCAGGTCAGGCAGCATCTATGGAGAGAGGTGAGTGAGTTAACACTTGACGCCCTTTCGCCCGACCCCGGATTTAACGGCTTGGCAACACTGAACGTGCGGGTGGAAGGGAGTTACCGAAGGTCACTGTCCTTGCAAAATTATCCTCCGAACAACCTTATCCTCCGAACAACCTCTCATCGAGCGAGAGGAGGAGAGCAGCGTTGCGTGACAGGTTATTCCAAACTTGCACACAAACGTTTGCAAACAGCAGTCCCTTTGTTATATTTGATGTGTTTGGCTCTGTGGGTGGACCTGAGTCAAAGAGGGAGGACAAGTGGAAGGGTAGGCAGACCCCAGGTTTCTCCATGACATTTGGAGGAAATCCAAGGGCGCAATAAAAATGGCATAAAAACTCTCCAAACATATGGGTTGATTGTAGACTTGAGGAGAAAAACATGTTGCTACAAAACACTCTCCCACTACTTCTGCCTCCTAGCCTAGTCTCTAATCTGGCATTGTGGTCGGATTAATCTCAACCAAATGCCAGCCACGCTCAGCATTTAGCATTCTGTGGCTCCCCGCTTCTGGACTAGGCCAACTTGGTCCAAAACGTTTGTCAAACAATTTTTTTTTAAAAAAAGAGAGAGGGAGAGAGAGAGAGAGAGAGAGAGAGGGGTTAAAGGAAAATAAAAACAGATGAAGAAAACTGAATGAGAATACAATGTGGCCCATTCTCATGTTGGTAAGAACAGAATCCAACATGACTATTAGTGTGGAACAATAGGAATCCATCTCTGACATATGTTGTGGCGTGCTGTAAGGTATTGGTTAGAGCACTTGCCTCGCGAGCAAGAGGACCCGGGTTCGATTCCCAGGCAGGACTCACACCTCGGTTTACCCAGCGATAAATAGGAACCCAGTTGTTAATCGATTTCTGTGGGTAATAATCCGTCCAAAATAAAACATAAATTTGGTCGCCGACTCCATCCAATTGATTGTGCGCGTTTCACCCGCAAAATGTACAGTCACTACACTTTACAGCATATTCTGTGAAGGGCTTCGAGACGTCTCGGCGACGTGATAAGATGCTATATCAAATGCAAGGATTATTCTTATTATCATAATCAAGTGATTTCCCCTTAGGAAGCTGTCTTGGAAATACTGTAGTGCATCTCTGAGGTTGGAGTGGCAATGTGTACAGTAACTGGGCAGGTCTTTGGAAATGGTGGGTGGGCAAGTTGAAAGTCCCTGCCTTTTCAGCGCTGAGGAAACCTCTCAATAGGTTCACCATCTGGTAGAATGGCCGAGGTTTTTGCAACGTGTCGATGCATGGTTCTAACGAGAGTGGCCCAAATTCTCCCAACACCTGGAATGCCTGCAGCAGGAGCGAGGGCGGGCAATCAGTTGGACATCAATATAACGCCAGATGTCACAAGCCACATTCCAAGTCAACGTTTGATACTATGGTTTAAAAAAATACTTAACAGTTTCCCATGTTTCCAGTCCAATCACTCTTGCGTCAATGAGTATTGTTGCAAAGTTGTAACGCAATCAAACCATTTGGATAATGTTCCAGAAAATTGGGCAATCCAGCCCTTAGTTGTCTTGAGAATACAATGTGGTTGAGATTATATAAAGCTAATCGGTACTTCGCACATTGTTTTTTTCCAGACGCAATAATATAGTGTCTGTCCGGATCAACTTGTCTTAAAAGAAATGTATAATGTTTGCAAATGTGCTAGTTGGGAAAACGCTTTCCTTTCATCTCCGGGATCTGGTTTCAATCTGGATCCAGAATGGGATGAAAGACTCTCTTTTTCATCAACCCAAGGGCACGCATTCACCGGACAATTGTGCATAATTCCACCGCACCACAAATTACCACTGGCAATTTAAACTGACCTCACTCACAGATCGAAAGTCACAAAGTCACTCACAGATCATCGGGAAGGTTTGTGCCTGAACGAGGTGAAAATTTAACTGGAGAGGGAGCAGTGCTTTTCCTTCAATTTATACTACAATTTATACTACACCTGATTACTGACAACAAGCACAGTTGTGTTCATTCATCTCCCGAGCACAGTAATTAATCTGAAACTTTTGATCTCGAAACTGTACACAGAGGCTTTGGTGGGGAGGGGGGGGGGGGGAGTGGAAGTTTTGTTGCCTGTTTATATAGCGAATTTGGTTTTCCAAATATTTAACAAAAGAGTGCGGGGAATTGGGATTAGATTTGACAGCGTTTGTGGGGAAATGGCTCAATGAGCTGAATGGCCTCTTTTAATGCCTTTCCTGCTATCATTCCTGTGAGAAGCTTCACCCAGGATAAATCGGGAGTGGTCGGTTGCAGTTTTGAAAGCTTTAGCGTGGGTTACTCTGGCCCGCTCCACGTCCTCCGACCCACCCGCCCCACCATTGGCGGGAAAGCCACTCTGCCCCCAACCTCTGGAACTCCATCCCGCAGTCCCTACGCCCCCCCCACCCCTCCCTGGCCTTCTTCGAGTCCCCCACTCCCCCAGTTCTGATCCTGGGGAAAGCAAGCCTGTGGTAAAAAGCCACCTTGAATATTGCCAGGCAAGCATTTTGGAAAATAGATTACAATAATAATAATCCCTGCTTTGGATACAACGACTTTTCACATCTGCGAGAGGTCTCAGAGCGATTCAGAGTGTTACGATCAAAGCAAGCTCTGGCGGAAAACGAAACCAATAAAATCAATAAAAACTCAAGTCAACAAGGCTGGCGCGAGGGAAATTGGCACGGCCGCGTTTGGAAATTATTCGCAGTCGACTTTTATATCAGAAGTGGCTCGCGGCGTAACCCTTTACTGGGATGATCTGTGTGACACGTTGACAGAAACCTCGGAAAACTCAGCAATAAGAGACAGAAAGAACTGCAGGCCCTCCTTCGAGGGGGCAAACACTCGAAGAGAACTTGCGGCCGTGGGCACTGGCAATTTTCTTCCTGAAACACATCATATTGGAATATATGTTCCAATTAAAATAAACTGCCAGGCCATGGGATGAAATTACTAGCGTAAAGCACTTCAAAGATTCAATTAACTCTGGCCCATTCCACATATGTTTTCCATGCAATGAGATTCTTCACTCAGTGCAGCTGTTGAATGAACTTGAGTCAAACGCTGTCCAATTTTGCTCTCGCTATCTCTCCTGATATCGATCACTATAACTGTGGTGGTGGGGGGAGGTGGGAATTGAGAGGCTGCAAAAAAAATCATTTTTCATTTGGAATAGGTATTAACTTGCTTGGTTTACAGTTTGCTGTCATCTCAAACAATCAACAACGACCAAATTACATTTGCATAGCGTCTTTCACGGCGGCTATTAATGTGACCACAGCTCATTGGTAATGGAAGATTAAGGGTGTTGATAGTGATAATAATTTGCATTTTAATACGGAGCTTTTCACGTCTAGTAGACTTGTGTCTCAAAGCGCTTCACAGAATGTACAGTTACTGTAAAGTGAACTGACTGTATATATTTGTGGGCGAAACTCGGCAGCCAATTGCGTACAGCAGCGTCCCCCCATACAAACAGACGTGGATTCCAGAGACCAAAATTTCCTAAACGCTAGGTTGTCGCGAATAACTTGCCAATGTCTATATTTTTAAATAAAGCACAGACTGGCTGGGATGAGAGCACGAGCGACTAGCCAGGAACCAATATGATTGTGTCTGTTGTCAATATAAATCGGGAATAGTGGAACAGTGCCAGTAATCACACCCTAAGCTTTAAGGAAATATCTAAAATATAATTCAAACATCTGGGTTTTAAAATCAATGTCAGAGCTATGTCTGTCTGTCTGCAAAGTGGAAGGATTAATTGACTTGTTATTTGGTTTTCAATGATGTTTGATCATTGGCTAAATCATTTTCAGACTCAAAGCACAATTTGTGTTCCATTAATTAGTTTGTGAATTAAGGAACAACAATCCAACCATGCCCGGACTCACAACTTTATCTCTGCAAAGTTTTTCACACCAGATAAATCTTTCCCGTTTGCAATTGGCTTTAATGGTTATTGAAATGTAAAACAACAAAAAGTTTAAATTCATTTGAACAGCACTAGGGTAGGCATAGAAATGAGACTGAAGTATTGCTGACTTCAAAATGAAGTGACACTTCAGGGTTATAATAATAATAATCCTTGCATTTGATCTAGCCCTTTTTCACATCTTATCAACGTCTCAAAGCCCTTCACAGAATATACTAAAGTGAATTGACTGTATATTTGTGGGCGAAACGCGGCAGCCAATTGCGCACAGCAGCGTCCCCCCCACAAACAGTCGTGGGTTGAAATGACCAATTTTAGAATTGTGGTTTTTTTGGGGGGAGGGATTATTATTAGATGTGTGTGTGGGGGGTAAAGAAATTTGCCCAAGGTTTTGCCCTGACCCGCCTGGATTCGAACACGGGTCTCACACTTGTAAGGCAAGTGTGCTCTAACCCACTGAGCTACAGGTGTTCACGTGTTTTCTCCCCCAGCTTAACGGGTAAGCGGCAAAGGCTTTTATGGGAGTTCCTCATAACATTCCCGTCTGGTCGCACTGAAGAAGATGTCAATCCGATCCTACTGCCATTGTTACTGCGTGTGAAACTCCATTTATATACCCCACTGGCCGAGTGTCAGGTTGCAAAGCAAATCTCTGTGTTTGCTGGGCTAACAGCTGCCGGACAGTTAATTCCGAATCTTTTGGAGTTCCAGAAACCCACAGCAAATCTGTCCGCGCTAAAAATAATTCCTCGCCCCGAGTGTCAGAACAGACGATAGAATGAATGGCTGTTCGTGCCGTGTGACTGGCAGGGAACAGACTGTGACTAATTTTCTGCTCCTCGGGTGTCGCCTACTGCGTATCCGAGGTATTCCTGGTACGTTTCCCAACTGTTCACTTCGCCCAGCTGGAGATTTTTATATTTTTTATATACTTCTTATCGGTAGTTTTTTTTTTCCTTTCGAATCGGAGCGAGAGAGAGAGAGAGAGAGAGAGAGAGAGAGAGAGAGAGAGAAAAAGAAGACATTTTCGCCTTTGGGGGCAGATACAGTTTCACTGACGCTAGGTAGATTTTTTCAAGCGTTAGGCTTTGAAGTGACTATTGGTGGATTGTTCAGATGCGGGGACACAGTACAACCGGGCCCCAATGCCGTCCAGAAAAAAAAAGGGATCTCTGGAAGCTATTAGGAATTCAAACGCACCTGAAATAATAATTCCTTCCTTATTCACTCTGATGCAAAAAACCCCTTTGCGATAATCATTCGGTGGCTCAATCCATGACTGTTTGTGGGTACACTGCTGTGTGCAATTGGCTGCCGCGTTACGCCCACAAAATACACAGACAATCATCATTATTATTATTATTATTATTATTATGTGGTGTCTTTACCCACAAGGAGGCAGAGGTATTCTCAAGTTGAATTTTTGATGTGTCATCTTTTCCCCAAATTCCTGAACCACCGGGATAAATGCTGATCCCTGTGGCTTTCAACACTCGCACTTGTAGCTTTGTGGGTGGGGGCGATGGGGGGGGTGGGGGTTGTTTTTTCATCTCTGAATTGCGATTAACAAATTACTCCTTCGTTGCCTAAGGACCGAACAGAACTCAAACTGAGGAGGCAACAACAACAGATGACAGGGCTTTTCACATCGGGAGGATGTGTCCAAGGCTCTGGGCAGTCAGGGGTTTGGACCTGATCAGGGGGTTGGGATCAGGCAGGGGTGGAGGAGGCAGGGAGGGTAGGGCTAGAGCGGAACAGTCAAAGAGGAGGCGAGGAGGCGATGGACTGAAGGCATGGTCACACAAGATGTGCCTTGAAGGAGGGAGGGAGGGAGGGAGTTAAAACTCCAGCAGCAATGTAAAACTCCACTCTGAATAGAGTCAAAGCGGTTTCTTAAGCCTAATCGGTAAAAGTAAACAAAGCTGGTGGCAGACATCTATGGAGCTAAAATGTATTTCACCTCTGGACGTCCAGTATATACACACACAGAGAAAATAGAAGGAGGTCTATTCTGTGCTATTTGACAAGTTTTATGCAGGTTGAAAGGCATCCGGTGAGCCCAGTGTGTGGCCTCTTACACTAGCTCAGTCTGCTTGCCGAGCGATCTGGAGATAATATTATTTGATACCTGCTGCTTTCCAATCCAAAAGGTGTTTCGGCAACCTTTAGAGGTTTCCTTTGAATAAAAAGCTCTGGCTGCAGAGTAACAGCTGGGTTGGATAAATAAATGATAAATCATCGGACAAAGTGCTAATCTTTGCTCTGAAACACCCTTGAATGTAAATGGGGGGGTTGTGATATATCTCACTTAGCAAGTGTCAGCTTGTCTCAGTCGGTAGCACTCATGTTCTTGAGTCATGAACCCTGAAAATAGCTGAATTCCGTCCTCTCATCTGAAATAGACAGTCTCAAAGCTCACACCGAATATACTGTAAAGTGAATTGACTGTGTATTTGCGGGCGAAACTCAGCAGCCAATTGCGCACAGCAACTTCCCCCATAAACAGTCGTGGATTGAAATGATCAATTTTTATTATTGTGGGGGGGTTTTTTGGACTGACTGTGTGGAGTAAGCAAACTTGTCCAAGGTTTCGCCCTGACCTGACCTGCCAGGATTTGAACACAGGTCTCACGCTTGTAAGGCGAGTGCTCTAACCACTGAGCTATAGGAGCTCCACTTTTAAAGTTTTAAAGTACAGTATTCGCAAATCTTCCCAGATTTTAAATCTTCCCACCTGCGTTTTTAAGCTACACACACACAAAAATAAAACAGTTTCGTTCTTTTCACATTCAGGGCGAATGGGCTGGTGTTTAAGAATTTAAAAAAATATTCCTGTAACATTGGGAGTTCTAACACATGACCATCCATCAGCGGGAGAGGCTGCCAATGTAAACAGTGTCTGAATGGCACGCACGGTCCCACACACTCTCAGCAAAACCACAAGGTCAAATCTCCCCGCGCTCACTCACCGATCATTGCCGAGGCAATTCGCTGTTGAGGGTCATAGGGACACTTCCCCTTGCCACATTCGGTCTGTTCCTGATGTAATACCAGCTGGTCCTTCTGGAGAAAGGGAGAGGTGGGAGTGTGGGAGTGTTGGAGGGGGATAGACAGAGAAGAAACACACAATGTCAAACTCAAATTACTTCAACTGTGATCAAACGCGTCACACGGGGCCTTTAATACCCAATTCAAGAATGATAACAGCAGCCAGACACACAGAGAGTATAATCTCCGTGCCTCTCTGTAAAAATAGAGCAAAAGTTGCTGATGGGGGCTTTGTAAACTGTCCACTTTATTGTCCAAGCATTGGACAAATCTGTATCTCCTCAACGAGTGGCTCTGTTGTCTGATAGGAGTGCGGTGTAAAACTACTACGCTAAGTGGTTATTGACTGAAAATATTCAAGGTCAAAGTGTTCAGGGAAGAATTTTATTGAAGAAAGTTAGCGTTCTCCCAAATGCACATTGGACTTTTCTAAAAATAATAATAATAATAAAAATAATCCTCGCGTTTGATACAGCGCCTTACCACATCTTCTAGGCGCCTCAAAGCGCTTCGCAGAATATAATAATAATAATAATCCCTGCATTTGATATAGCGCTTTTCACATCTTATCGAAGTCTCAAAGCGCTTCACGGAATATACTGTAAAGTGAACAAAACGCAAAATACTACAGGTGCCGGGAATCTGAAACAAAAACAGAAGTTGCTGGGGAAACTAAGCAGGTCAGGCAGCATCCATGGAGAAAGGAAAAAGAGTCAACGTTTCAGGTCTACAACTCTTCGTCAGAACTGAAATATTATAGGCAAACAGTCATGGATTGAAATGACCAATATTTATTATTGTGTCATAATTAATATACAGCACTGTAAAGTGAATTGATTGTATGTTTTTGTAGGTAAAGCGTGGCAGCCAAAATGTCATTCCACAGATTGACTGACCACATTAGTATGAATATTACAGTATTATCATTATTATCATTATTTATGTGGGAGATCGACATGAAGGTCCAGATTTTTTTTTAAACTCCATCAAAAAAGAACATTGTTGAGACTAGATGGGCTGGTATATTTTCTTCCTAATCAACCTTTGATTGCTCATGGCATTTTGGGGTAAATAGATGAATAGATGAATCAATTTCGATCCGCTTGCTGATTGACTAGACTAGACTAGTCTGTAGTTCACCCTTTGGAAAACTTGAGTTGTTGCGAACGCAAAATTCTGGACGGAGCGCCTGGCTTTGATTGCTATTCATCATCTTTAATTACTGTGCAAAATGTGGCACTTGGGAGTCAACAGATGCAGGATCAAACTGAGTTTGCTGAATATTAGTAGCAGATGATTCGTTGCATGTTGCTCGGTTCCATGTTGCTCTTGCAGTTTTCTTGTGAACTCCCAAGCCCAGATGTTTGCGAGGAAAGGAAAGTCTTCAAATCGCTATTTGAGAAAACTTGGCAGACTTCATTTTCCAATGTCTTCCAAGTGTGACAATGGAGGTCATTTCGAGGGCTTCTAACGAAGAGGAGCATGGCGTCTGTGAAATGGTTTTTGACTGAAACGACCATTTTCCGTGAATTTTAGCCTTCGGGTATGTGTTATTCCACACAGATGCTTCGTATCTGCGGTTTGCGATTGAGTTACATTTTTCTATTGGATTTAAGATATAATACTATGTTCCTTGCAGCACCTTATCGTGCCTTCGAGACATCTGTAAAGCGCATCGCAGAATATACCATCAAGTAAATTGACTATATTTTGTGGGCAAAATATACAGTCTATACAGCAAACCGATTGTGCACAGCAGTGTTTCACAGTCATAGGTTTAGTAACTCAATTCTTTTTATTTATTTATTAGGGAGTATTACCTGCGCAAATGCGATCTGCCAGTTGACTAATAGAACTAACAGGTTCCGACTTACTTACTGCTAGGTAAACAGAGGCAGTAAACTTGCCCTACTTATTGCGCCGCTCAGGAATCGAACCCAGGTCCCTCTCGTCTGTGAGGCGAGTGCTCTAACCACCAAGCTACAGGAATCCACCAGTTGAGTCAATCACACAGACACACACACACACACACACACAATCCTCCAGGCACCCTGTTAATCAATCAATAAATAAATCCAGTTGATAAGATCGCGGCCACTTTCTCTAATGAGTGAGAGGATGCCATAAAATCTCTGAGCGGTGCTTTCTGTAAATGATAGCATCGCTGTGATGGTCTCCTGTTCTTCTTCAGCTGTTGAATAACGTTCTCTGGAGACACAATAGACTAGCACTCAGCGTCTTTCATCTCTATCAGACCTGCCTTTGAGAGCAGCGCTTCGCCCCCGCTGGGAGGAAAGTCTCATCTTTCTTCTCCTTTTTTTCCTCTCTCAGGGTCTCCAGTGAGTCTGATATAACACAATATCATAACTCTCTGAGGGAATCCGCTGTGAGTTTGAAATAATAACTCGGTTCTTGCTGGATGCGGTTTCGCCAAATTTCTGTGCTACTCCACGTCGAATAAATAATTCAAAATGTACAACAGCAACCTGCGATTTTATATAGCGCCCCTCACACACGTAGTGTCTCATTTGCGCTTGTAAATCAATACAATGTACTGTATACAGAATTGGATTTGCTCAAAGCTAACAGATCGCAGTCAACTCGGTTCACAGAACAAAATGTGCCCTTGTACTGCAGAGAGTTCTTTGCGTTAATATTTTTTGGAATTAATAACCTAATGCGTTATTATTCATTTAAAGCGAAACCGTTTTTCATTCGACAGCAAATTGCAATCAGATGTACAGTCGGTTCACTGTGCAGCCTGTGCTTTGAGACATCTAGAAGACGTGGAGAGTGCTACATCAGATGCAAGGATTATTACTGGCGCTACTGTATTAAAATGGAAGCATTAGCATGCTTAATTGAACATGCCAGATGTTACCAGATAATGTGGTAGGATAAATTATTTTCTAATCTGCTGTCTCGAGCGCGGGCCATGTACGGACTTGTTATTGATGGACTCCTTGAGCAGCCTTAGGACAACACTTTCTCAATCGGTTTCCCAGGAAAATGTAGAAAGTGTTACAAATGAGCGTAATTTGGCATCAATTGGCAATTTGGCACAGCCAAAGCACAACTCTTCATAGCAGGTTATTAAATTACCTCCCTCCATATGCCTGTCTATTAATCATTAGTATATATATAGATATATATATATATATATTATTATATATACACATACCTGATGCATTTCTCCTGAAAAGGAGAGGAAATAAAATGTTTGCTTTCATTCAGACACTGAAATGTACCTTGTACCTTGTTGGCTGCCGGTCATTATATAATCGCTCCCATCGTAACAATAATTACTAATAATCCTTTACATTTGACACAGCGCCTTATCGAGATGTCTCAAAGCGCTTCTCAGGACACACTGTAAAGTGAACTGACTGTATTTTTTTTGGTGGGGGGGTGATGGGGGTGAAATGCTGCAGCCATTTGCGCACAGCAGCGTCCCCACAAACAATTTAAAGAGAAATTGGAATGACTGGATTCTCTCTGAGTCCAGACACTCGGCTCGTGATCACCCCCGGTCTACCGAGCATCAGCTAAGAGAGAGAGAGAGAGAGAGAGAGTCTTGTCAGTTCAGCCAAAAAAATAAATCCTGCTTCGGACACTTTTGCAGTCTCAGTTTTCCATGGAGTTTCAGTCTGGTATGAATGAACTCCAGACGCGCACTGCGTTAGACAAGCTGTCAGCTCCTAAGGGATCTACAGGTGGATTAGAATGGCAGAGACCTGTAGCTCAGTGGTTAGAGCACACTCGCTTTACAAGCGTGAGACCTGTGTTCGAAACCAGGCACGTCAGGGTGAAACCTTGGGCAAGTTTTCTTACCCCCCACACACACACGCACACACTCCTAATAATAATCCCTCCCCGAAAAAACACAATAGTAGAATCGGTCATTTCAATCCACGACTGTTTGTGGGGACGCTGCTGTACACAATTGGCTGCCACGTTTTGCCCACAAATATACAGTCAATTCACTTTACAGAAGTGTAGACTATTGATATTAATATTATTATTATAAACCCGACATGGGAGCATTAGGAGGAAACCAACACATAAGATGTATGACCCACCAGTTGCACATGTCGCAAAGGAAGATACAACGGCTAAGAGTCAGTACACAAGGCGCTAATTTAATTCGGCTTGTTACAAACTTTTATCCCTTTACCAGGAACATTCCTCAGGTTTCCAGGGCACTCCATCTAACTTTAAGTTGCAATCCTTGGATTTTTATCACGTCTTCGAGGCGTCTCGGAGCGCTTCGCGGGCTATACGGTACTGTTTAAGTGAATTGGCTGCGTAGTTTGTGGGCGAAACGCGGCAGCCAATTGCGCACGGCAGCGTGGGATTGAAGCGATCCATTCATTATTTTTCAAAACGCAAAGGCTGGCTTGGGACGCAATTTACAATCAACCGATTATGAAACCTCGTCCCGATGCCTTTCAGACGTTTGCTGTTCCAGACTGTGTTGCGTGCTAGACTGGTTTGATACTTTATGCGTCTGACCCATTATGTATAACGTTGGATTCCAAAGTAAATACCGGTACTCTGCCTGTCTAATTATCCTGTTCCTATTCTTTCTTTCATGTTTCTAGCTCTCTGGACCTGAACCAAGTCAGCCTTAACTTCTGTGTAGTCCCAGTCTTCTCATGTTGACCTGTGTGAGGACTTTGGCCTTTTCTGTTTCCACAGGAAAGAGGTGCAAGCAATTCATTGCCTAATTGTAGTATTCAGTTGCAATGAATAGCAGTGTTGCTCTATCAGGCTTTGTGGAGTCCTGTAGCTCAGTGGTTAGAGCACTCGCCTCAGCAAGCCTAAGGAGCTAGGTTCGATTCTCGGCCGGGCAGGGCGAAATGTTGAGCAAGTTTCCTTTTCTCCACGCGTCCTCTGTTTATCTAGTACTACAGTAAGTTAGTCGATTGGCTGGGATTGCTTCCACAGAGGTAATAATCCCTTCATAATAATGATAATAGTAATTTGGTCACTCAATCTACCACTGTTTGTGGGGACACTGCTGTGCGTAATTGGCTGCTGCGTTTCAGCCACAAAATACACAGGCAATTCACATTGCAGTATATGCTGTGAAGAGCTTTGAGACGTTCTCGATTCGGCGTGATTAGGTGATATATCAAATGCAAGGATTATTCTTATTACTATAAAACATTATCTTTCGTAGCTATATTCTGGTGCGAAACAAAAATTGGCAGATCGAGGGAATAGCAGATCCGAGGCTTTTTTTTAAAAAGAAATTATATTATTTTGAAAGAATTGCTCTCCGAGGCTCCCTTCACAACAAACCGCGAACAAGACTATTTTATTGTTGCTGTCGTTTAACAACGATGTCCACAAGGATAAAAGGCTCCGGGATTGAACGAGGCCCAAAAGATGATTGTTTCTGACATGTTGATTGCCTCCATGAATTGAACTGAAATAAGGTTTGAGTTTCAATGGACGAACAGCAAACAAGTTTGGCTGTGTGCCCTTCAGCCAGTGTGTTCACAGAGAAAGAAGATTGCAGATGCAAAATGTGTCTTCTGAAAGCAGCAAGACAACAGACACACACTATGAGCATGAGGTCTGGACAGAGAGCAAGAGAGATGCAGAGAGAGAGAGAGAGAGAGAGCTCCAACAACAACAACAAATTTACACTTATAGAGCACCTTTCCAGTTGGGAGGACGTCCCAAGGCGCTGACCAGTCAGGACGAAACCCGAGCAAGTGAGAGAGGCAGGGTAATGGGGAGAGGGGTGGGAGAGAGTTAGGAGGTAGAGTCGAAGAGGAGGGTCTTGAGACCAGCCTTGAAGGAGGCAAGGGAGGGAGGGAGCTAAGCGAAGGGACTGTGGGATGGAGTTCCAGAGTGTGGGGGTCTAAGAAACTCTTTATTTTTAAGAAAGGACTGCTTGCTGAAAACATCGCACTCTGAATCATCTGCATTCACTTCAAGAAAAGCTTACAGTCAGATCCTCTATAAACATCCATGTGAAACCGCGTGATTAGAACCAGAATAAGTGTCACCTTTGCTGCGTCCAAGAACTTGGGTTGGGGTAGAGCTGAAAAGGTTCACTCCCCTAAACCCAAATATTTGATGGCTATTGTTTTCAGTGCCATTAAAAAATTTTGCTCCGAGCAAAGTCTATTCAGAAATGTACAAATACCAAATGGTACTGCTTGAAAGATCTGTGATCAAGCGTATTTCTTCAATTAGACTCACCATGGTCACAAGCAACTTTTATTAACCTAATTAACCTTTCATACTGATTAACCCAGACCCTTGGGACGTCCTCCTGACATGAAAGGTGCCTATACAAGTGTAATTTTGTTGTTGTTGTTGCTCAAATAAAATACCCAGAGCAATTACAAACAATATATATAATAGTCGCTGTTAGTATGTACAGTATCTATATTTCGCCCACAAATATACAGTCAATTCATTTTACAGTATATTCTGTGAAGCACTTTGAGACGTCTAGAAGACACGAAAAGCGCTGTATCAAATGCAAGGATTATTATTACTATATATAGATATACTTATATATATAAAATAATGCAATTTGTTGTGTGTTAGAACACCCAACTATTCAAGACATTGAGCTGAGGGAATATGTGTTGCATGTGAAACTTTCACCCCATTAACATTCACCGAATCCCATGAAACAAAACTGCTTCCAGCAATCCCAGCCGGGGTGGGTGGGAGTTGTGGAGGAGGCCAGAACCTGCTGAGCGGAGGAAGGAATAGGACAGGTTGATATGAGGTTAACAACTCACAGAGGTGTAGGCAGAGGTATCCCATCACTGTGAACGCAGCTCAGTCTGCAGGATGCAATGCCTTTCGGGTTTATGCTGATAACAGATGTGATAGACAGGCCAATAGACCTCCTCCTGTTATTATTGAAAAGCTTGGCCCTTAGGCACTTACCCTGCTGAATATAGAGGTGTCAATGAACGCGCAGCGTGGGTGAAAAGCTCCTGTCCCACAAGCGTACAGATGCGTTTGGTTGTAGAAGTGAAGAACCCTCAGAAAGTTGGCACAATCGAGCTGCAAAAAAAGGCACGGATAACTTTGTTACTTTGGGCTCGATATCACACGCACCAAAAAAAAATCTCTCACAATCCCTGGATAAGCGATCCGCCAATCGACTACACAACCGGGTTCCTAATTACTGCTGGGTAAGAAGCAGAGACGTGTGGAGTAAGGAAACTCGCCCAACATTTCACCCTGACCGGGAATCAAACCCAGGGTCTCTCGCTTGTGAGGTGAGTGCTCTAACCGCTGAGCTACAGGACTCCACAAATCACGCCAGCGCAAAGTTGGTCATCGGTCTCCATTAAAGGACGGCATTCGAATGGAGGATACTCACGTTGAGGTCTTTTCCGGCCATTTTGCACTGCTCTATCCGCTCCGAACGAGCCGGCCAGTGCAGCTGAAAAACACAAACAAGTAACACACTTATTGGCTCAAATAAATAAACCCTCCATCAGAGATTTAACTGTTAAATTACTGCACGTCACAAAGCGAAATTGTGAATGACTTAGTTTCTGAGGAGACGTTTTGCAACCACGGGAAGTTCTTGAGGCTCAGACGAGGGCTCAAGGTTTATCCGTTCGATTTAGAAGGACGTTTACAAGTGATTATTTGTTCATGCCCGACAAATACTACATGATACAAAAGCAAAAGTTGCTGGGGAAACTCAGCGGGTCAAACAGCATCCATGGAGAAAGGAAAAAGAGCCAACTTTTCGGGTCTACAACCCTATTTCCAGCATCTGTAGTATTTTGTGTTTTGTTTATGTTTGAAATACTCCCTGGATTACGCTATCCAGGGAGTAGGAAGTACTGTGGTGAGTTCAGTCAGCAAAAGAAATGTGTTGGTGCAAAAGAAACCAGGTTTTATATATCTATATAATCTATAACTAGATATATATATATATAAAGTATATATATATATAAATAATCATCATTTGGTTACTCAATTCACAACTGTTTGTGAGACGCAGCTGTGTGTTTCACTCACAGACGTTTCAATCTACAGTATATTCGGTGAACTGTGTTTAGACATCTTGAAGGCATGATGAGGCACTGTATTGAACGCAAGGATTAGTATCATTATTACTATGATTATTATTATTATGCACATCCCACGTGAGCTCGTACGGTTGTCTAGCCCCATCGAATGTGCCAGGAACTTTCATTGTGTTTCCTCCTCTTACAGCACACAATGGAAATGTGTTCCTTTAAACGTACCAGAGACTTTTGGCTTGTGTGCTTGCTAACCTGTCATTATTTTCTCAACCTTCGCAGCAGACGCCCATTCCGTTTTTTTTTAAAAAGAAATATTATTATCATTACTATCATTATTATTTAGTTTCCTCTTCGAGTCACAGAAACGCTGGGGAAACTTTATCCGACTGAACTAATTCAGCACAGACTCGGGATAGAACCCAGGTCCTTTCTGATTTTAATCGCTTGCAATGACATAATGTGGTGAATTGAGTCACTCAGTATTCTATTGTATTTAGTGGGAGACCAAGGAGCCTGTGAGTTGGATACGATTGAGTTAGTTATTACTTGAGTCTTATACTGCTGTCTCTCGGAGTTTTGTAAGTCCAGTATTAATCACTATGTAGCCAAGGCATATCCTCTATCAGTCATTTAGTAGTTAAGGGCCAGACTTTGCACAGAAGGAAGGCATTGAGGAATATCAGAGTTAATATTAGGCTACTGTTAATGTTTCATCGCCAGGTTTCTGTGGGTTTTCTACCGAGGCAGAGAATCGAATCGATCACAGCAAGGGAATAAGTTGCATGTGCGTGTGTGGATTTGAGGGCTACAAGCAGAAATATTAATGCCATACTGTGAGATGAGATGAAAAATTCCCTTTAATGAAAACAGCAAAAAAAACATTCACTCAAATTTACTGGGAGTTCAAAGTTTTTTTTAAATATTTATACGTGTATAACTTTAGTTTCTCATACTTTCTGCTAGCCTCCCACCCCGTCTGAGCTACAACACTCAATTTAATAATAATAATAATAATCTTTGCATTTGATATAGCGCTTTTCACATCTTATCAACGTCTCAAAGCGCTTGACAGAATGTACTGTGAGGTGAATTGACTGTACATTTGTGGGCCAAACGCGCCAGCCAATTGCGCACAGCGGCGTCCCCCACCCCACAAACAGTTGTGGATTGAAATGACCAACTTATTACTATTGTTTTTTGAGGGATTATTATTAGACGGGTGGAGTAAGGAAACTTGCCCAAGGTTTGGCCCTGACTGACCTGCCTGGATTCGAACACAGGTCTCACGCTTGTAAGGCGAGCGCTCTAACCCACTGAGCTGCAAGAGCTCCATATACAAGAGGAAGACAATTTGAGAAATGTCTGACACACAGATGCCTGCGATAATGGTTTACTTGGATGCGATTGCAGCTTGATTGTTGACTGGTTAAAATGTCTTCCCCGACCAAACTATTGTCTGATCGAGAACGACTGCATTCATAGCTGCCCGCAACTGCAGCTAACCCTTAACCCATTCGCACGCTGCATCTCCTGAGGCATTTAGTCTACCCGTAAGCAGACGCCTTTTCTCTTTGTGTTTCCCTGTTGCGTTAATACTTCCATGGACTGGAACCGCAGAAACACTCAGGTATTTAATCAGATCGCAACGCCTGAGATGGTGGCGGTGTTGATATCTGGAATGTTTGCTATGAGGCAGAAAAGGGTCATTAAAATCCTGTTGAGTTGTGCATGTTTTGGTACAGAGTCACTTGCCATGGTTTTTCTTTTGAGTTCAGTGGTACTATCAACAACCCTCATCCCATTATTTCTAAACTCTTCGCGCGACTGCCATCTCCCTCCGGGCAAACTCCTCACCCTGTTATCCGCTCAAGGAGATTAAGCTGTTGTGCGATTGACGCAGAAATTGCACGACTCAATCCTTCCCAATCCTCCCACCACCTCTTCTGAAAAGTGTTGTTTGGTGTTCGCAAACCTGTTGAGAGACGCTGGCTACCGCTGTGAAGATCCTGACGGGGACATTGCTTTCCTGTGGGACATTTCCTCGTCCGAAAGCGTGATAGAATAAAACTTCACGTTTTTAGTTTGAGTTTGATCTTGCTTGTATGGCTAATAATACAGTAATAATAATAATAATAATCCGTGCATTTGATACAGCGCCGTATCACGTCTTCGGTACGTCTCAAAGCGCCACAAGGAATAGATCGCAAACTGTAGTAACTATATATTTTGTACATCGATCGCATTACGATAATTCCTACTTGGGAACTGTTATGAAAATATAGTAATAGTAATAATCCTTACATTTGATGCTTTTCACGTATTCTAGACTGTGTCTCAAAGCGCTTCACGGAATATATTGTAAAGTGAATTGACTTACGGTATATTTGTGGGCAAAACGTGGCAGCCAATCGCGCACAGCAGCGTCCCCCACAAACAGACTTGGATTGAAGTGACCAATTTTATTATTGTACTGTGAATTTTAGGGATTGAGTGTAAAACGGACTGCAGTAGATTTGCAGGAGATATAGGATAATCTCCCACAAATACATACAGTCAATTCACTTTACAGTATATTCTGTGAAGCGCTTTGGGACGTTGATAATATGTGGAAAGCGCTATATCAAATGCAAGGATTATTATTATTATGATGATAATTGGTATCTGAAATGAGCGCGGCTGTGCAGACAGGATGTAGGAAACTAAATTTAGATCCTAGGGACTGGGGAATAGTTCATTCGAATGTTAAAACGTGCACGACAAGAGATATGTTGGCTTCTCCTTTGCAACAACAATTTCGAACACAAATTATTAATAGAAATCATTGACCTCGCCTGGTAATACTGAGCTGAATGGGATGTGACCTTTCCCAGTGTAAGTCAACAGTGGCTAATTTGTCCCAATTATACCTAATGGCCTCCAGGATGCAAAGACACAGACAAACTAGGATGTGCTGCACAGGATAGTTAGAGTCAACCCCATGGGCCACCAACGTATAACTGCTCTGTTTGCCTGTAATTATAGCGCTTCTGATACGAGTACGTGCTGAGTGCAATGTCCTGCTGTCTGAATATCCTTATCATATTGCGGTTTCTCTATCGAAATACAGTACACAAGGGCTAAGCAACAGCAAGTGGCATTAGAGCAGAGAGGTCTATTAATAATAATAATAGTCCTTACATTTGATATAGCGCTTTTCACATCTTATCGACGTCTCAAAGCGCTTCACAGAATACACTGTAAAGTGAATTGACTGTATATTTGTGAGTGAAGCAGACAGCAACGTACCCCACAAACAGTCGTGGATTGAAATGACCAATTTTATTACAGTATTATGTGTTTTTTTTGGACTGATTATTATTAGACGTTTGTGTGTGTGTGGAGTAAGGAAACTTGCCCAATGTTTCGCCCTGACCTGCCTGGATTCGAACACAGGTCTCACGTTTGTAAGGCGAGCGCTCTAAGCCACTGAGCTACAGGAGCTCCAGTTGGTCCATTCGGACACTGTCAATTTGGACTCATTCAATCCACGACTGTTTGTGAGAAACTGCTGTGCGCAATCGGATGCCGCGTTTCGCCCTTCCGCCCACAAAATATACAGTCAATTCACTTTGCAGTGTACTCTGCAAAGCGCTTTGAGACATCTAGAAGCCATGATAAAGCACTACATCAAATTGCAAGGATTATTAGTATTATTATTATTACACATTACACATTTTGAGATGGAAGTTCAACCGTGCACACAGGGAGTTAGTTGCTCGTCTACAATCACTGTGGACCTAATATAACACGGCACGAGACGTATCCACAGGCTTTTATATCATAACTCCTGTCAAATAAACCTTCCCACTGAGAAATGCTAATGATCTCGAAACGCTGTGTTTTTAACCCCGGGAGTGTGGAGTTGGCTGAATTGGCTGCTTCCTGCCCAGCGATTAGTTTCTTCTAAAGGCTGGGAAATATGACTGTTCTGACCTCGGCTCCTCTTGTTAGCTACTGGGTTGAGCCAGGCATGGTGGGCACCTCTCATCAAGCCGTTGTTTTCTTTGACTCAATTGGAATAATTTCCACTCGAGGTCCAGTAATTGAAAGTGTCCAACTTCAGCAGCCGTGCATCACTCATTTATTCTTTACTGTCAATTTCCCACCACCCCCATCTCCCCCATTACCCCCCCACCCCCCCCCAATCTCCCTTTCTGAGTGAGCGCTATTGTATACAGCTATTTGACCACAGAGGGCATCACAGTCAAACACCATTCAGTATATTGTCCCTGCGTTTGGTGTAGGAATCTGGATTGTTATTTTTAACTCCATAGCCTTAGGCTGCTGAGCACCAAAAAATATATTTTCGTTATATTTTTAAAAAATGTGGTCACTCAGTTTGTGGGAGACTGCGGCTGTGCGCAATTGGCTGCCGCGTTTCGCCCACAAAATAGACAATCACTAGACTTTACAGTATGTTCTGTGAAGCACTTTGTGACGTCTCAAAGGAATTATATCAATTGCTAGAAAAATTATTATTAATATATCACTTATGCATATACCAGTCAGCTGGTGTACCTCGGAAGTAAGATGTATATTGAACCTTCATTAACTATGGGGTAAATAATGGGATCAATGTGTATGGGGTCTCACCAACCGCACCCCCTTACCTTCTTCACTCCCTGTGAGATGTTGTCCAAGTTGCAGGTCAGAAGGTAGTCCTTTGCAGCCGCGTAGAGCCTTCGCCCATCCTCGTCAAGAATCATGGAGTACAAATTGGAAGCGTTGAAAGCGAGTGGGATGATCCGCTTGTTTAACACCAAGTCTGGGGGTTAAAAAGAAAAGGGGGGAGAATTATTTTATACCCCTACGCTCCAGTACAAGGGTGAGGCAGTGGCTCGGAACAATGGCCCTTCAGATATTGTGAGTTTTGGATTGACGTAAAAGTTCATTTCGTTCTTAAACATATAGGTCGTTAGTGTGCAAGCGAAAGGACCCTGAGTTCGATTAGATCTCCCACCCCCCCCCCCACTCCCCCATCACTGTGAATATTAAACCCAGAACTCCTAGGAGGAAACACTTATAACTGTCATCTTACTTGACTTGGCTTCAGATCATATCCTTCTTGACGTTTAAGCGGGGATCAGCTGAGTGAAGGATAATGGGTGCTTTTTAATCGGATTAATTCTAGCCTACTGTATTTAAGTTATCAAAGAGGACAGTGTTTCCTTTGGTGGCACTGGATCGGTTGGGCGAGCTTGGGCAAGTCTAGGCCTCGCAAAAAGTTCCTGATATGAACAGGTTAACGCACAAAATTAGATTTAAATCTGCCTTGAATATCGACCTGTATGTTACCATTTCGATTCAAACTTTGTACTTTACTGATCTAATTGATCAGTGATTATCGAATTACACTCACCATTTACAGAGCCATAGCAGCAACATTTTGTCTGCACAATATACAGTGTATAATAATAATCACCTTCAAACTATGCAGTCGACTCACTTTACAGTACATCCTGTGAAACATTTTGAGACGTCTTAATAAGGCAGTACATCAAATGCAAGGGTTATTATTATTAGTAATATTGCAATCACCAGAAAATATATATAAGCCTTGTATAAGCCTCTTCAATGGCCAGTGATCAGAGTGGAAACCTTATCACAACACTCTGAGCTTCAGGGATTAAGAAAGAAAGTCTTAAAAAAAAATCTTAAGGAAAAAAATCGACCTATTTGGCAGGTTGAAGAATGTGTCCCAATTACTGTTGCTTGATGTAGTTTCTGCCAGGTTTGAACCGGTTATTTTGTCTAAATAAGAGTTCCTGTAGCTCGGTGGGTTAGAGCACTCGCCTCACAAGCGTGAGACTTGTGTTTGAATCCAGGGGGGTCAGGTCAGGGCGAAACCTTGGGTAAATTTCCTTACTTCACACACACACACACACACACACACACACACACACACACACACACACACACATGCCTAATACTGTAATAATCTCTAAAAAAAAACACAATAATAAAATTGGTCATTTCAATTCATGACTGTTTGTGGGGACGCTATTGTGTGCAATTGTGTGTCATGTTTTGCCCACAAATATACAGTCAATTCACTTTTACAATACAATACTGTGAAGCGCTTTGACACGTCTAGAAAACGTGAAAAGCGCTGTAGCAAACGCAGGGATTATTATTAGTAGTAGTATTATTATACGTAATTAGTTTTAGAGGATCCTATCCTTCGCACGTTTTGCTCGCTCTCTGTCTCTTAACATCCCTACCCTGCGATCAATCAGATTCTCCCCCCCACCCCCCCACCCTTACCTCCCTACCCAGCCAGGCCTCAGCTCCTGAATGTACCACAGTAGGTACGTGACCGCTGATTGCCTTCCCTGCTCCGCTCAGTGTTCAATTAGACCAGGGCCTTGCCACCATTCAGGAAGCGCAACCCCCAACTTTGCTGAACCCACAACGCCGGTGTCCACGGGTTAAGTTAACACACACACACACACACACACCGACACATAGCTTAAACACCATTGAAACACTGGGAAAATACTGCTGTACCTTAGCTTGGCATTTCGAGACAGGAGCAATGAAATATCCCTGAACAACAGCAGATGTGTGTAATGACCGTGAAATTGGTCCTAATGGCCAGTCAGGTCTTGCATTGGGAGAACAGCTCTCCCACATGCACAGATATAGGCTGTGGCTCTGTAAACCAGATCAGTTGACGTTCATGCTAGAGAGCCCTGTAGTGTACCAGCTTATTGATTAGAACACTTGCCTCGCAAGCGAGAGGATCAGGGTTCGATTCCCGGCCCGGGACAGGGCGAAACGTTGACCAAGCTTCCTTAACTCCACAAGCCTTTGAGACGTCTTGAAGACATAGCGGCGATTAAGGCACTAGGTCAAATGCACTTGTAATTCTATATATTATTTATTGTTTGATGATGCAGCTGTGTTTTTAGAGGAGGGCTGAGATGCACACAAAGAGACAAGGAAAATGAAGGCCGGATACAAGGATGAAAGTGTTTTTGTTGTTGTGTCCCATCCGAGAGGAAGGTTTAATGTTACCATCCTGACTTTTGTATTAATGGAGGTGTGTAGCTTTGTGGTTGATGTGATAAATCTGTGTGTGTGTGTGTGTGTGTGTGTGAAGAATTATCAGATTATTTTGAAACAAGTTTCTTGATTGAAGTATCGGTGGGAGACAGGGGCTTGGTGTGGTAGATGAGGGTATCACTGCTCAGAGCTGTGGAGTCACAAGTTGCAGCTTTAATAACCTCGAGCGAGACAACAGCATCAGTCATGATCTCCCTGATCAGCGGTAAGAATCTCCCACTATTTATCCAATTCTAGAGTTGCAGGCTTAGAGTTTCACTTAACGCTGACACGAAAACAGTATCTCAAGACTGGAAGGGCCACACACACGCACACTCGCACACACTCACCCACGCACACGCACGCAATCATTTGAACCACTCTTTCTTGACACCAAGATGTCCTGAACGAAAGCCCACATTAATCCCAACCTGTCAGCGGGTCGAACTCGCTCTCTGTTTATTTACACGCTACAGTCGAATACCATAAGCAGCGAAACAGCCCGAGGAGATCCCATCGGGGCTCCGCAGGTTTACACTATGTCAAGCACCTGACTTTCCTCAGACCTCTGCTTACTCTCAGTTCCTTCGGGCATTCAGTCAGTCACGTCTGCGAGTTGTCTCTCTGTCTCTCTCTAAACACGGGTCATTCTAAACTGAACAGAGCACGGGGCAGTGTAGAGAAAGCTCTGGAGGACTACAAGAGGCAGGCGGCCAGGCCCTTCACATATTCTTCCTGTTTTAAGGGTTTGTTTTAGATGCTGTTAGAACGCTCCGGGACTATTTATCTTGAATAAACTACCGTAATTACTAATTGCGAGCCTGTAAGATGACTGGAGTTTCAGCCTGAACTGTGGCTGAACTCTGTCATTTGCGCATTTTTGCAGCAAGCGTACATGGAAGGGATCAGTGGGGAATTTTTTTTTCATTCATTCCAAGATGAGTTGGCTGTAACTGTCTCGCTGGCTGTGTCTTGAAAGGGATCAACAAACGCCAATCCCTAGATGGAGAGGGAATGTTTGGCCAGTAGAGAACAGCGCTGACCCCATCAGTAAAAAGATTTCAATCATGATTTCATGATTTCCATCATCGCTTTATCTCGCCGCTCGATCCATCGAGCTAAGGATGAACGGTGTTAGATTTGGAAGAGATTTGGGACGAGGATTCCCACAAGAAACTCCAGGCAACATCATCCCTTTACAGAGGGATTAAAAATACTTTTGATCTGGTGGGAATCCTGGCATAATTACACCCAAAACTCCCAACAAGTTGGTTCTCTGTAATTAAGTAGACAGTGCAGTGTTCATTTTAATTATAATAATAATCCTTATACTTGATCATGTCTTTGAGACGTCTCAAAGCGCTTTGCCACATATACTGTAAAGTGAATCGACCGTATATTTTGTGGGCGAAACTCGGCAGCCAATTAATTGCGCACAGTGAGGTGTGGATTCAGTGACCAATTTATCATGATTTTTTTTTCTGAAGGAAATTATTACCCCCAGGCTTTTCCTATCGAAAGCCAAATGTACAGGGTGACTGACAAGTCTTATTTCATCGCTACCCTATTATCTGTTAAAAAAAATCACAATTTCTTTTAATTTAAGACATATTGGATATGGTAATGGCTTATGCTTTTATCCTTTCCTGCGATCTGGTGCCCCTTTTGGGGGCAAAGATGCCCCTCTCTGAGTCTGGTGCCCAGCTGTTGGGTCGGAGACAAATGGTGCCAATTCAATCCCATCTGGGCAGCAGTGATCTCACGGCACAAATTAGTCATAGGTTTTATTGGTACAAAGGATTCGCGAGAACAAAGATGAATGGAGGCATTCTGAAAAATCACAGAGCGGGTGGGTAGAATGAGCCATTCAGCTTCCCACAACAGCCACGCTACCCTGGAAAAGGCATTAACTCTATTATTCAACCTTTTTTGGCTCTAAACCCAACCTCCGACTCCCCTCCTCCACCCTCTCCCCTCCCCTCTCCCCCCCACCCCCTTCCTCCCCGGTCTCGTTGTCAGACTCCGCCACTGTGAAGCTCTCCAGGACTCTATCCCAAGTGAGGGACGCTATATAAATATAGTTGTTGGTGTTGTCACTGTTTATTCGTGGACAATTCAGTGAGGCCAATTCAACTGAATTGCTTACGGAGCGCTCCGTTAATATATTACATTGAACGCTTGGGTTTACGTGAGGTGAGCGATGTCAGCACTGGGGAATGGAACACTTTGATACACTCTGTGTGATCACTAAAGACCCCCCAGTTTGAAAACGGCACGTGTTTAGTCTCGAAGACCTGATGAGGCGCTATATCAAACACGAGGATTGTATTATGATGATTACCAACATCGTTTGTTTATGTCTAAATCTAGGTAACTAGGTTAGGATTAGGAATCTTTGATATTCAATTCCGACTGCAAGGATTGCCAACGTAAATTTCAGGGGGAACTTTTTCAGTCTTTATAAAGCAGTCTTTCAAAGGTGGGTTGGTTATTATTCCTGGAGAATAGAGAGGAAGGAGACAAAAAAAGGAATTTGAATGAACTTCCAACGAGATTCAACTCCTCATATGGAAGCTATTTGACAAACCACCGCAGAAAAAACTTCCTCTTAACACTTCCCGGTCAAGGCTAAACGAGTCTCCTTCGTATTAATGCTCAGAGGTGAAAGTGATTTTCTTTTTACTAAAACCTTCCCCCCTCTCGATTCGAAACAGGTCTCACAGTTTAAAGCTTGTCACACAGTGACTTATGGCTGTAGGAAAGAAAGTGACGGCATTGGATGTCTGGGGAATAAAGAAGCAAAGTGTGAAAAGACTAGCTGGCTTCCTGAACCAGCCTCAACTTTTCCCACCAAGACGGACTTTGAGTTAGAAATAATCCACCGTGTCCTTTGTGTGGACGAAACGGGCAATTGTGTGAAATTGGCTGCCGTGTTTCGCACCCCCCCACCACCACCCAAATATGCGTACATCCACTTTCTGTGAAGGGTTTTGGGCATCTTAATGACGCGATAAGACGTTGTCTCAAATAATAATAATCCTTGCATTTGATACAGCGGCTTTTCACATATTATCGACGTCTCAAAGCGCTTCACCGAATATACTGTAAAGTGAATTGACTGTATATTTTTGGGCGAAACGCGGCAGCCAATTGCGCACAGCAACTTCCCCCACAATGATCGATATTTATTATTGTATTTTTTTGGGGGACGGATTAATATTAGGTGCGTGCAGTAAGGAAACTTGCCCAAGATCTACCTGGATTCGAACACAGGTCTCACGCTTGTAAGTGGAGTGCTCTAACCACTGAGCTACGGGATGTAATGATCATTTTTATTATTATCGTTATTAATCCCTGATGCCAAAGGGGAATGCGTGGAATGTCTCTGGATCTTCCTTTCATCGAGTGTTAGTAAAGCCACGTTTTGATTTCATTTACATGCTGGGTCTCTGTCCAGCATTGATAATCCTGTCATAATAGAGTATGTGGGTTCCAGGGTGATGTTGATGGACAGTCCAATGCAAACCTTCTCTCAATACCAGCAACAGTGGAACCACTTTCTTTTATTATCCCCCCCCCCCCCCACCCACCCCGGGGATCGCGAACCGGTCGATCGACTCACAACCGTGTATCAGGTCCCCCCATACTCCAAATGGGGGAAACAATAGAATACAGTAATAATGGTAATAATAATCACTATTCTTGCATTTGGTGTAGCACTCCCATCACGCTGTCAAGACCTCGCAAAGCGCGTCACAGGATTGACTGCCAAGAGGGATTGACTGTATATTTTGCGGGTGGATAAACCAAATCTATGTTTGACTTTATCCATCTACGGCACAATTGATGAAAAAACAATCCTCGCTTTCCTAACTGAGCCTCCGATCCGTCTTTTAGGAGCGAAACGGATCAAAAATCAATCCAAATTTAGCTCCCTTGGCTACTTTGGTATCATTTTGTTTCAACGGGGAGTGGTGACTGACATCGGCAGATGGCATGGTGAGAATCAGCTGGGAGAGTAGCTGAGCTCAGTGGTGTGAAAATGACATAATCGCAAAAAGAAACTATAATTTGTGGTTCTTTTTCTCATCATGTCATCCTCAAAACATTAACAAAAGGTTATTAAAGGTTGTGGAGTCCCTGTGGCTCAGTGGTTAGAGCGCTCGCCTCGCAAGCGAGAAGACCCTGGCTCGATTTCCCCAGACAGGGCAAGACTTTAGGCAAGTCTCCTCACTCGCCGAGCCGCTGTTTACCCAGCAGTAAGTAGGAACTCGGTTGTTAGTCGATTGAAGGCCTGCTTTTGCGGGGATAATATTCCCTTATATATACAAGAAATATATACAATAATTTGGTCACTCGATCCACGATTGTTTGCGGGTCACTGCTATGTGCGCGATCGGCTGTCGCGTTTCATCCACAGTCACTACACTTTACAGTCTACTCTGCTCAGCCGGTGTCCTTGACCTGGGGGCTGAGATAGAGGAAAGACAGACGTATGATTAACTCATGGTTGAAAAACAAATGGAGCCCTGAGGGAAGACCCTTATTCTCTGAAACGCTGTGACTCCGTAAGTATGTAAGCACGTGAAAGAAAAACTATCAACATTTCGGACAGATTTAACACTTGTTTTTTTAAAACAAAAAGGCTCCTAGCGTCGAACTCGATAAAGTCTGTGATCTCCGTCGAGATTTTTTTTGTTCCCCCCCCCACCCCCCTCCCCACACACCCCAGTCGTTAGCCAAATGGCAGTTTGTCTGGCGTTGAGTCACACAGTTGTCAATAGGATACACAAGGTAAATCCTTGCCAAGTTACCACACACAGACACCCGTTCAAAGATTACGCAAGATTACATCAGTAATACCGAGGCTTTCGATAAATCAGCCAAGTTCAAGGTAAACAAAATGAACAGAGTCTGGAGTTAAAACTTTGTACTGTATTTAACTCTTTCAGGGCTCCAGTCCCGGTTCTGAACTGAACTGAACCGAACTGGGATTGAGGTTATCCAAGGCCGGCAAGTTACGGGAACGAATTAAAGTCAAGGTGGGGCCCTTCAGCCTCTCTGCCTTACACTCTCTGGTAACTTCATCCCGCATTCCCTTCACCTCTCTCCCTCCCTTGCCTTTCTGTAAGATCCTAGTTCAAAAGGCAAGGATTCATTCATTCTTCAAGTGCGAAATATTTCAAAATGAACACGGAATTCAACCCTCTCAAAAACAGTGAGTTTAAAAACAATTATTTCTTTTCTTTTTTTAACCCCCCCCCCCCCACCACCCCACCCCCACACACAACCACTTTGCAGTTTACACGCAAGTCATGTGTGGATTTGGGCATATTTTCAGGCAGGTTTTGTTGTTCGGTCATTTTGACGGTTTTATTGAAACAAGCTGTTGCATCTCTCCCATCTCCGAACCCCGTCAGTATGTCAAAAATGCACTTGTCCTCTTTGGAATTTCAATCCATGCAAATGTGGCCAATTCTGCCAGGAATTTAGGGCCATAAGGTTTCAATATGCTAAGTGCAGGGCTGCATTTTGATGGTGTGAAATCTATTTATTAAAAGCTTAAGGGACAATGGGTCACTGATTAGGGCTGGTGGTCCTTTGAGAGCAAAACAATTATTGGTAGACCTGGAATTTATAGATTAATAGCTTGAGGAAATTGTTACTTTTGGGGGAGTGGCGAGGGGGTGGGGCGGTGGTGGGGGTGGGTTGTCAGGGAGTGTGTGGGGGGAGTTCTGTTTCTCTGTACAATAAATATCAAACCCCAGAGTAGCTAGATATTGAACGGGAATACCTGCTGATGTCTTCTTCTTCTTCACAAAGTGTCCTCCATGCCCCCGCCCTCCTCCGCTTCAGAGCTGCTCAGGCCAAATAGCTTGTTCCTCTTCTTCACCACTATCAGCAAACTCAACACACGCAAGCACACACACACACACTGTGATTTTATCTTACACCTCCTCAGTTAAACGCTCATGCGGCTTTCATCAACTTGAGTTATTTTGGGGGCAGAAACTGTAGTCTAATTGAACAATACAGAAATCATTTATCGCTCTCTTGAAACAGATGGCAGGCTCGCCTGGATGGCTGTTGTTAAAATTGAGGAGAGAGCGAGAGCTCGAAACTAGACCGTCAGGAACACAGGCCCCAATTTTGCACAAACAGTTTACAATAGCTTGCTCGAATGTGGTTCAGTTTGTTGTTGCACACAGCGGAATTATTTTAAACAATCTCGGGAGGCTGTTAACAACACTTTAATTTTAACCCTCTCGTCAGTGAACGCTCGCTAGAATAGGAACGTACCAAGCCTTCCCTATTGTACAATAATAAACGAACCTTGCACTCCTATTTATGCAAGGTTTATTTTGCTTTCAGAAGCTGTGCAGATTCAACTGTTTTGCGTTTGGAATACTGGGCTGAACGTCTCCTCCTCTATCTTGTTGCCAAATGTTGTTTTACGTGAGTCTGAAATAGTCTCCATCCAGTGACTGGAACGAAACCTCCCCACAACTCAGTACCAATTGATATGATACAAGGCAACCCAGTTATTAAGTGTCTCACAAGAGGTTTACTTTCAACGCATGGGGCCCTGTGGATCTGAGGTTACAGTGTGGTACACTTTTGACTCCTGCCGTGTAAGGAAACTTGCCTAAGGTTTCAGCCCGCACGGGAATCGAACCCAGATTTCCTCTCGCTCGCAAGACGAGTTCTCTTAGGCTAACTGATTTGCGACATGGATGGCAAAGGCGTGGGAATGGAAATGGAAATTCCATTCACACTGGGAAGCGATGAAGTTACCTTTACGGCCGCCATGTAGCAGAATGGACGTTCCTCAAGGTGGCGTTTAGTAATAATAATAATAATAATAATCCTTGCATTTGATATAGTGCTTTTCACGTCTTCTAGACGTCTCAAAGCCTTTCACAGAATGTCCCACAAACAGTCGTTGATTGAAATGACCAAGTTTTTGGGGGGACAGATTACTATTAGGTGTGTGGGTGGAGTAAGGAAATTCGGCCAAGCTTTCGCCCTGAATCTGCCTGGATTCGAAACCACGCTGGTAAGGCGAGTGCTCTAACCCACTGAGCTGCAGGAAGCTCCGCTCTTATTATTCCCATGTGTCAGAAACCAGGCAGCAGAATTTACCGATGAAAGTGCCCAATATTGAAACGCCTCAAAGAGCTGCGCAAGACGATTGCTGTCCCGAGGCGGGTGGACAAAAGCGAAATCAATTCTGCAGATGGAGGGAGGCGAGCTCCCCTGATGGCTTGGATGTTGAAAACACTGCCATTTTGGGAACTGAACCGTTTAGAAAGTCCTGGGTTCAGACCGTGGTCTGCCCTTTGATTAGTTGAGTTTGTTAGGACAGTAACAGGGGCGTTTGCCTCATCATCCACCCTGAGACGATTAATCCCTTCAAAACAATTATTGCTAGTTTTTTTGTCACAAAACAAGAGACACAAAACACACAGTCAATGTAGTACACTTGACAAATATATCCTGTGAAGGGTTTTTAGGCGTCTCGAAGACGTGACAAGGCGCCGTATCAAATGCCAGGAATACTATTACAGTATTCGTAGCAGTAGAAGTAAAATGAGGACTGCATCTTGGATGCAATCCAATATCCCCACCCTTTCCCTCCACCCTCCACCGTCCCCGACCTGAAACAATCACTGTTCAGTGCCTTGGGACATCCTCATGACGTGAAAGGCTCTATACAAGTGTCGTTTTACTGTTGTTATTGTTGTTGTTGTTGTTTGGATCTGAGGAGAAGCCAAGAAACTGCGTGTAATGCCTTCCAGACACTCAAACCGTAATATGTTATCCTCGGCCAGTCCGTGCCGAATGGGAGGCTGACCTCTGTGGGACTCCTTCTCTTCGCTTTCTCCTCTCTGTATGAGTCAAGCTTGACCTTAAAGTTTGTCCAAAGCTGCTTTGTCCAAAGCCTTTCGCTTCCCCACCCACTGAAAAGAACCGGCTTTGACTGCATTTCCAGTGGCTATAATGAGACTGATCTTTTCACCCCCCTATTTTACCAACCGACAGTGGAATAATTGTGTTTGCAACTCCAGCATATGAATTGGGAGCATTCAGCAATATGGGATCCAGTGCCTCCGAAACTCTGGAACAAACTCTCCCTCTGTCCCTCCGCCTGGCCCCACCCTTCCTTCTTTCTCCCATCTTTAGATCGCGCCTTTGAAGACCGTCCCCCTCGACCTCGTGCCTATGGTTGATGTGCTGACGAGTGTCTGAAACGCATGAAGCCACCTCGGGAGGGAGGGAGGGAGGGAGGGAGGGAATCACAGGCCACGTTATTATAGTGTCTCAAGCACTCTGAGACGCTATCCTGTGTGGAGAGCACTATATCAGTGCAAGTTGTTGTGCAAGTGCAAGAAATTATGAGATGATACGATGATAACCCAAACACAACTTTGGGCTTAAATTTTAGCGTATGTATCACTCACTCTGGTCATCACTTGCAAAACCCTCCCTGAACCAGCTGCTAGGAGACGTGAATTCTCAATTCTCTCAAAGTGAATTGATTGGATATTTTGTGGGCAAAACGCAGCAACCAATGGCGCCCAGCAGTGCCCCACAAACAATCGTGGATTGAAGTGACCAAAATGTTAGAATTTACACTTTTTTCCCCCAGAAAAGTGATCCACCAAACGTCTTAACAACCGGGTTCCTACTTATCGTGAGGTAAACAGAGGTGTGCGGAGTAAGGAGAGTTACCCAACGTTTTGCCCCGCCTGGGAATCGAACCTGGGTCCTCTCGGCTTGCGAGGCCAGGACTCCTAACTTCTGAGTAACAGGATTGCACACTGCGCACTGCTCTCAGTATTGGCTTGAACCTGCTTCCATTCCCAGCACAGGCACGCAGATGTTGGCATTTTCAAACATGCAAACCTGGGACCCAAACACAAGACGGATTAGTGGCTCAGGATATCTCTAGGCCACACTCCGTCTGCAATTACTGTTTTGAGTGAAACTTTAAACTTTGATTTTCATTCCCCCGGGAGAGAACTACAAAGACCTAGCAGCAAGTAAGATTAATCTATCTCTCACCCCGGCCTCGAAACGAAACACTCCCTTTTTAAGTCTAGCCCAAATTAACCAACAGTTTAATTTCGCAGACATTTTGAGGCAGCGATTAATATATCGGTGAAAAATATTTCTTTTACTGCAAGGGGCAAAGTTCTGTTTTGTGGGTGGTGGTGGTGTTGGTGGTGGAGGAGGGGGGGGGTGTGGGGGGGGGGGCAGCGTTATGACGTGGAATTAGGCTTGGAATCCATCTGGTTCTCTTTTATAAGAAAGTGTACATTTACAAAAAAGGGAATCTTAGTCTGGTTGTGAACCCCAAACTGCCATTATTACTGTCTTACATTTGATAAAATGCTTCTCATTTATTAACATTTTGTTGACCTGTGAGGGGAGGGATGTCACAGCAAAGAAACACAAACACACAGAGGGAGTAATTAGTTGCTGAAAGCTTTGCGGATTATTATTAATATAATAATCCTTGTATTTGTTACAGCGTCTTATCCCGTCTTCGCAACTTCTCAAAACGCTTCCCTCATAGAATACACTGTGAAGTGAATCGACTGGATGTTTTGTGGGCGAAAGGCGTTTCTGTGTTTTTTCGCACACACACACACACACACACACACACACACAGTCTAAAGAGTTCAGTGTGACTGCCTTCTGTTTTCATACAATAACAGTGTCAATATCAAACACTCCCCAAGTCAGGTGCAGCAGATAGCCGACACGGAACACAATAGAATGAAATAAAATAGAATAGAATAAAATATAGCTCCCGTTACAGCACGACACATCAAACATTCCCAGCGCAGGTACAACAAAACATCAGACAGAATAAAGCTCTCTCTGCTATTCAATAGTGTTAATTAAACTATAGCTCATCCTCCTCACCTCCCCACCCCCACATCAATATATTTTTCATTTCACACATTATTAAGCGCTTTGAGACGTCTAGGAGACGTGAAAAGCGCTATATCAAATGCAAGGATTATTATTAATATGCTCTGTGATCTATAGCCTGTAGCTCAGTGGTTAGAGAACTCGCCTTACAAGCATGAGACCTGTATTCGAATCCAGGCATATCCGGACGAAACCTTGGGCAAGTTTCCTGACTCCACACGCCTAATAGTAATCCCTCCAAAAACTACATAAAAATTGGTCAGTTCAACCCATGACTGTTTGTGGGGGAGACGCTGCTGTGCGCAATTGGCTGCCACGTTTCGCCCATAAATATACAGTCAATTCACTTTACAGTATATCCTGTGAGGCGCTTTGAGACGTCGATAAGATGTGAAAAGCGCTATATCAAATGCAAGGATTATTATTATTATTATTTGGGTGAGAATGCCAGCTCACCGGGTTTTTAGTGGGAGTGTTATTAAGACTTGCGTTGAGGCTGGGTGGGCAGGTTCATTCATCTCAACCCCTCAAGTTGAGCAAATTGGAAATTGAGCTATCCAAACATATCTTTCCTTTCCAGCCAATGTCATCAATTTGTTCATTGTGTTCCTGACCTTCTATTATTTCAGATGTAATGCTTAATTCCCAGAGAGAGGTGCTAAGCGTCCCTCCAAAGGCTCAGCGTATCAACACACTCTCTGGCTTGATATCCCTGATCTGTGTTGAGTTAGTTGACATCTGGCAAGACTTGAGTTTGGTTAGAGTAATTGAGAGGATTGGTTGTTGTGGGCGTCGGGAAGGAGGGAGGGAGAGAGGGAGGGAGTGAGGGAGGCGGGGGACAGAGAGATTGACTTACGGGTGTGTTCCTGTTGCTATCTGGAGACGCCTGCTGGAAGGCGCGTATACATTTGCGGGATTAGGTAAACTGGATGCATCCCACCAGAGAGAGAAGAGAGCGCATTCCATTCCAGCCATCTATCTCTGAGATTTCCATGAGTATGTAGGTGGGATGTGCAGGCAAATCTCAGTTGGGTTTGGAGACTCTTCTTAAGTAAACAAGGTGATGGATTTCCGCCTCTGCCAGACACCCGGCTGACCGCAAGGAAAGGGCGTATTGCGTTATGTGGGGTCCGTACAGTATCGGGCTTGGCGTAACGGGGAGATGTGTTATCCTGATCTACTGCACGTAAAGACTTTTGGCAATCAAAGGGATTTCTTGTTTGGCTGGCTGTGATTATGCCGTTTTCATCATTAAAAAAAAGTCATTAATTACATTAACACTGTAAACTCCAACAGTACACAAAGCGTGATGTCCCCCCCCCCCCGACACGCAAGGCGCAACCTAAATAGTGCTTGTCATTATTCAGGGTCCAAACAAAATTATTATTGATAATAATAATCCTTGCCTATAGCGCCTTATCACATTGTTGAGACGCCTCAAAGCGCTTCACAGGATACACCGTAAAGTGAATTGACTGCGTACTGTATTTTGTGGGCGAAACGCAGCGGCCAATTTCCATTACGGTTCAACTTAGCGAAGAAACCAAATGCCTACCCCACCCAGCCACACAAACCAATACACAACGCGGGGCTGGCTAACAAATATTTATAGCATTGGTGGGGGAAGGGGCTAAACAGGAACTTTCTTAACAATAACAATAATCATCATAATAATAATCCTTGCATTTGATATATAGCGCCTTCTCACGTCTTCCGAGACGTCTCAAAGCAAGAAGTCGTTTTGGAATTGTTGATCAGAGTGAGTGGGTGGTGAAGGGTTAAAGAGAGTTAGAGTCCGCTGACATTTATAGACAGACAGCAAATGTTCATCAACAACTGAGCAAAGTGAGGCTGCCATTTTCAACTTTTAAAAGGGAATTAGATCTTTATTTAGGGAGAACGGGTCTATTAGGCTACGGGGAGCGGGCAGGGCAGTGGGATTGAATCGCTCTTTTCAAAGAGCCGGCACAGACTAGATGGGCCGAATGGCCTCCTTTTGTGCCGTAAAATTCTATGATTCTATGATAATAAGGAGATTGTTCAATGGATTGTTCCCACCTCCGCGTTTTCTTTCTGACAGTTTCAAAAATCCGGCGAAGCCGGCATTGCACCCCAATGGATGCTGAAAACGCACCGTATCAGTTAAGGGCGGACATTTAACGTGACTTATGCGAAGCAAGATTCGACGACAAATAGAGACAGCGAAGGACATTTACACGGAGCCTTTCACCTCAGAAACCTGGACCCGAGCCGGGCATTGGGATCAGGAATGGGTGTGGTGGGGATGGGGGCGGGGAGGGAGGGAGGGAGGGAGGGTAGGGGTAGGAGGGTGACCAAAGGCACAGTGGAAGAGGAAAGTCTTGATTTACGTCAAACTTACATAAGATGTAATAATAAAACAATAATAATAAATGTATATTAACAATAATGTATATAATAATGTATATGTATATGTATATATTATTGTATGTATATATATATACATACATACATACAATAACAACAGTAAGAAAATCACACTTGTCTAGCGCCTTTCACATCAGGAAAAAAAACTCTTACACTGGACTCGGGACAGCGCTCCGACTTGGGCATTGATACGGTTTTAACGCGTGTTACCGGATACTCTACGTTGCCGGGCGGCACTGAAGTCGGAGCGGTCTGGAGCGTACGTACCTGAGTAGCTGAGCTTCAACCGAGGCTCTGAGAGTTTCCAAGCGCTCAGCCTCTCCCCAAACACCGAGAGCAGCAGCATCTGGAGCAAGGTGCTCAGACCCCACACACCGAAAGTCAGCCCTCGCCCGAGGACGCTCCGAGGCAAACGGTGCTTCGTATTAATCCACGCCATCCTTCTCGACACGAGTCTCGAACCTTGCTTGCCCACTGTCTCGGTCTGAATCTCAGATATTGAGAGAGAGATAGAGATAGAGAGAGAGAGAGAGAGAGAGAGAGAGAGATGGAAAAGGGGAGAGAGAGAGAGAGAGTGAGAGTGCGAAGGGGGGTTTGGCAGCGGAAAGGGAGTGGAAGAAAAAACAGCTGCAAAAAAATGTAGTCCCAAATTCCCAGCTGACTGACCTCTCGACCCCCAACAGGTCAAGAACAAAAGTCCCAACTCTGTTCTGGTAATTAATCTCTTCGGATGTGAAAAGCGGGGGGGGTGGGGGGGGGGGGGGGGGGTCACTGGCTCACAGTTGGAAGCTGTCACCAGCTTCAACCCTCACAGACACTGAGCACCAAGCAGCTTGGCAAGTCCCTTTTTGCTCTCTGTCCTGCAGTGATTTATTTCTCTGTCCCTCGTGCGAAACGAAGACTTTTAGACAGGAATTCTGCCTCTCACTCACGCACTCGCTCGCTCACTGACTCCCTGTATTAGCTCTTCTGTTCCAATCATGCACTCACTCACACTCTCTCTCTCTCTCCCTCCCTCCCTCTCTCTCCCTCTCTCTCCCTCTCAGTGACAGCTCGCAGTTCATTTGGTGCATGTGTCTTTCTCTCAGTTTGACTGGGACTGGGGGGGGGGGAACCACACCCACTTTCTTCAATCTTCACTAGGATCTGAAGGCGATCGCTGTCTTTTGAATGCGTGCGGTAATTAGGAAGCAGACCACAACATTCAATCAGTGCAGAATCACTTAAGCCATAGACCACGATCTGCTCTGCATTAGCACACACAGACACACATACATTTAAAAGTTCCTGATCCGACCGACTGTTGACTGACCGACTGAATCCCTTTGAATATTATTGCAACGAAAATACAGGCAGGAGGCAATAGGGTCGGTCACTCAAGACCCCGCTCCCAGGATCCAGGCAGACACAAGTTCAGAGGCCCTTAAGCAAGCGGTCAAACAGTTAGCGCACTTCCTATCTCTCCCACACTAATCAGATTTTCGGAAGTGCACTTGACAGCAGCCGCTCTCTGACCCAGTGTGTTGAAGTGTTGTCCAGCAGAAAGTAGCATTGCCTCTCTCCTCCCCCCCCCCCCCCCCCCTCCCCGCACCCCAATCCCCCCCCCCCCCCAGCCCCGCACCCCCCAGCCCCGCACAACCCCCCCCACCCACCACCACACGACTTTGAGGCTCTGTTCAGTGTTGCGCAGAGCCCTCGCGGGTCAATCGGAGAGGTTCCAGAGACATGGAAACCAAAAGGAATGAATCGCTTCCTACAAGGAACTCATTGACATTATAGTGTTAGGATAATACGCCGAAGATATGCACACACACACACACACACACGCGCGCGTATGCACAGAGTGAACACATTTTTTGACTCTCTTTCAGTTCAGATCAGATTGATTCACATCAGTCCAGCAGGAAGAATAATGGAACTAACATCCCAGGACAATTGGGCTTGGGCAAGTTTCCTGTGCTCCACGATACGCGTAACCCTTTAAGAAAGTCATATTAACCCAGAGAGAAGGAAATTATAGGCAAGAGAAATGAGACAGACTAATATTTGGACCCCGTTTGCTGCACACACACACACACAATAAGCCTACGTTTGCATCTCGCTACTTAAGTGTAACTTGTTGTTGTTGTTCTTCTTCCCAGCGCCTTGGGATGTGTTTGCCCTGACGTGAAAGGCACTATACAAATGTGATTTCGCTGTTGCCGTTGCCGTGCGCAATCGGCTGCCGCGCTTCGCCCACAAAAAAATACAGTCAATTCACCCTAAGGTTTACTCGGTGAAGCGCTTTGAGACGTCTCGGAGACGTGGGTTAGGCGTGATATCAAACCCAAGGATGATCGTTAATTATTTCCAACAATAGGCTTTTTGGAAATATACATTATACATCTCTCTGAATTAAATTAGAGGTGGATGGCTCCAAGGTTTTTTGTTTCATTCCCAAAAGGACATAGTGGGCTCCGCTGTTGGTTTGCATAATTCAACTCTAAGTCTTTTATGAATGTTAATGGATTAATTAATGGTTTCTGAAATTTGGGTCACGCATATTTTCTGAAGAGACGGAATGAGATTGAGGCTATGAACTATGTTTTTCTAAAACGATCAGCAGCCAAAAAGAACTCAGTAAAGGAGGCTATTTGATATTGGGTCATTAAAATAGGAGGAGGGGTTTCAAATTAAAATACTCGAAGTATTTATACATGAAGTAGATTATTGGAAGTCACTGCAAAATGTGTCTATTTCACTCATTACAGCTTTCTCTTCATTAGTTGTAGCGTAAACCATCCAGTCCTTCATTACTCTCTCGGTAGGCAATAAGCAGAAGTTGCTCACCTTGTTCCACTTGAACAATAATTTAGTCACTCAATCCACGACTGCTTGCGGGACGCTGCTGTGCACATTCGGCTGCCGCGTTTCGCCCACAAAATAGAACAGTCACTACACTTCACCGTACATTCTGTGAGGCGCTTTGAGACGTCTAGAAGAAGTGATGAGGCGCTGTATCAAATGCAAGGATTATTATTAGTATTATTATTTGTACTATTGGAAATGTACAACCCCTGCCCCCAGCTTCCCCAATCTCCGTTCTCACATTCATTACCCTTTGGCATAAGCGGCTCAAGTCTGCTCGCAATATCAGTAACGGGGCTGCTACAGAACAAATATCTGCAGACAGGAGCAAAGTTCAGTGTCCCAAGAGAATATTGTTCGTTCACGAGATTGCAAAAGAAAGTGTCGATAAAATCTGGCGTCCGTTCTTTTATTACGTAAATCATAATCCCCCCCCAAAAAAAAAACACAATGATACAATTGGTCATTTTCAATCCACGACTGTGTGTGTGTGTGGGGGGGGGGGGGGGGGACGCTGCTGTGCGCAATCGGCTGCCGCGATTCGCCCACAAATGTACGTACGGTCAATTCACTTTACAGTGTATTCTGTGATGCGCTTTGGGACGTTGATAAGATGTGGAAAGGCACTATATCAATGCAAGAATTATTATTATTATTATAATTATTATAAATCAGTATCGCATTGCCACCTACTGGTTCCAGGGTGATATTGTACCTTCAAGATCTGTTTTCGGTCTGTTTTCTGTGGCGATAATCCCTTTAAAAAAAATTACAATAGTTTGGTCACTCATTCCCTGGCTGTTTGCGGGATGCTGCTGTGCGCAAGTGGTTGCTACGTTTTCCCCCACAAAATACACAGTCAATTTCACTTGATAGTAAGTTCAGTGAAGCTCCTTGAGACGTCTCAACGAGGTGATGAGACGCTTTATCAAATGCAAAGATAATATTATTATTAATATAGTGTGAAGCCAAAGTATAGCTCCACGGGATTCAGTGCATTTACATTCTCTCTCTTAATGGTAATGTTCCACGACTCTTAATCCACGCCCGAATATACTGTACAGTGAACTGACTATTGATATTATTCAATATTATAATATATCATATGATATTATTTAATATTAACATATTAAAATATGAATTAATATGACATGAATTAATATTAGAGGGGTGAGGCACAGAGAGGAGGAAGAAGAGGAGATAATTATTATAATTACAATGTTATATAATTTTGTTTTATTTTATATTATTTACATCTATTTTATAATATAATATTACAGAACTGTATGTTATAATTCTAATATGATACAATTATAGAATTAAAAACGTATAATATATTAGAATTATAATATATTATTATATAAGTCTACTATATTATATGTCTAAAATGTTTTATATACGTCTAATAAAATAATGCTCTCTCTCTATCCCTCCCTTTATAATATATTATTATGATTCTAATACATTGTATATTGTAAGTGTAATACAATATCATGATATATTAAAACGCTAACATTTTCTAATATAATGATATGAGTCTAACACATTACAATATGACTTTGATTTATTATAGCGCCCTCCACGCCGGACAGCGCCTCAGAGCGCTCCACAATTCTATTTTAATATAACGATGTATTGTAAATCTAATCAGTACAGTACAGTCTAATGTAATAATGTGATAATGTAATAATATATGTAATAATAATGTAATAATGTAATGATGATCAA